>JBCEWE010000470.1:1202500-1427500 GCA_039877035.1 Silurus lanzhouensis | reverse complement strand
TTTTTGTAAAAATAAATACTGGAAAGATCCTGAAAATTGGGCAAATTCCATTTGACAATAAACTTGTTGCTGGTATTAACTGGTTAATGCCATTTAACTGTGCTTTCCATCAGTGTATCATTTCATTATTTATGTTCAGGTGATGGGCAGTAATAAAGCACTCTGAACTCATTCATAGCAAACGCTTCTCAAGATTTTAATTTTAATTTTACAGAGTTGTACACAGTGCCCCGGTAATAGTCGCTAGTGGATTACTTTCCCAATCTGGCCAACAAACATATGCAATATTGCAGGCCATTTAAATAGTTTTCTAATGTGTTTAGGCAATAGTAGTATATCACCAAATTAAACGACTTTATAATAATCCGATAACCTGTTGAAACGCCTAAAGCTTTTTAACTGGCTCTTCGTTTCTTATCTAAGCACAGATCTTTGATAATAGATACTGGGCGCCGCCATTTTACTTTCGGCTTTAAAGCTCCACGCTCGCGCGTTCCAACCCTTTTGTTCCGGCAGCCATTTTGGCGCGCTTCTGAGCAAACGATGCGATTGGGCAACGTTGTCACGTGACGCGTTGCGTTTCTCTCGATTTTCGCGCCACGAAGAAATCCCGCCCACTAAAACCCAGACCGGCGTGTTTTCATTGGTTCCGACTGTGGGCATCCGGGCGTTTTCATTGGTCTGGGGCGCAGGCTGTCCGTTGTTCTCATTGGCGGAGAGTGGGAGAAGACTCGCGCCAGTTTTCGCAGTACTCCTTGCTTAAGAGAAGCGCGTGGATCTGGGCGAAGGAAAAGGGAGATTATATATTTATTTATATATATATAAAATTATTTTTTAAAGCAGTGAACGCGTTTAGGACTGATTTGTACCACATCCTGTGTGGATTTTAAGTGCTCAGGTGTCTGAATCTTGTTTTCGGTTAAAAATGGCACCGAAGGACTACGCGTCGGAGAAAGGTGAGTGAGTTCAGGAGCTCACAAGTTGCTCCATTTTTATAGTTGAGCCGAAATTAGTCAGTGCCAATTTGCTTTATGGTAGTTTTATAACACGGGCGTTGAAATGCGGGTCGATTTAATGTTGTGTGTTGGAGCAGATCAGGCAGTAGTCGATTGATGAACATTTCTCTCTCGACTGCTTTTCACTGCACCGGGTTGCAGTAACTCGGCGTTCTCACCATAAAGGCCATTGTTAGCCTTCCTGCTAATAACCACTGCGCCTTTAAAGAACCTAAACGCAAACACACTTTATTTAATTTTGTAACTTTCCGATCTCTGTGTAACGTATCGTGCATCCTACATACATCACATATATTAATTAAACCCCGAACAATCCAAAGTTTGGTCTCTCCCATCCCGTGCGCTGTGAGTTATCCTGTAAAGAACCCGGATGGAGGGGCTGGACTAAAGATACCCGGATGGACCTCCTAAAACAAAGAGCGGGGAGAGCGCGTGCTCAACCGTGTAAACAGTGCTCACGAGCTGCGCGTGCACCTTCCTTGAAATGCGTATATACAACAGCGCGTTTTAAAAAATACATTTAATCATACAACTTTAAACGAACACGAAAATAAACCTCCATGTTGAAGGAAAATGCGGGTTTCGATTAAATCCCGAGCCGCACTGTGGAGGAAACTGTGATGCTTTGGCTCCATCTCCGAACAGTTTTAGTGCACTAGGTAGGGGCCGTATATTGGTGTGTTTTCGGGCCGTTGTAGCGCACTACGTGTTGCGGATGTGTGGGGTTTGGGACACGGCCGCACCTCTGGGGGGTGGGGGGGGAGCCGTGACGCAGCCGGAGCTTCATCTCCCCTCCCCCCAAGTGTTCAGAGTCCGCGCGCGGTGTTCTTTGTCCCTCCAGTTATTAAAACCGGGTCGGAAAAAACGCTACCGTGTTTGTTTGCGGCGAGGCGTATGTTTGTGTGCGTGCGTTTAATTTAGTGTAAACCTCTGTTGGTAAGGATTGCTGGGGCACTATTTGAAGCGTCGCGCATGTGCGCGTGCGCACGGCGGAAGTAGACGCCTGCGTTACGGGGCTCGGCCAGCCATGTGCTCCTTTGTTTACAAAAACAGCGAAGTTGTGTGTACATTCACGATGCAGCGAGTAACGGGCTACAGACATGCGGCTCACCGACTAATCCACCCCATCCTCTAATTTTCCAGCAGTGGGACAAGCTCTGGATGCTGGTTTGTACAAAATCAGCCAAATCTGGGCTCTTTGTACGTGTATGTATATATTGTTATTAGCTTTTAAAAGATGGCTGAGAGTAAGGCGGTGCTTAACCCTTTGAAGTGTGTGAATTCCTAAAAAAAAGGTTTAAAATTCATCTTTAAAAATAAAAATTATAATATCTGCGCTCTGTATAATCGTATTATTAATAATATATTTGGTTTGTCTCGTGCGCGAGTGTGCGTAATCTACCGTGATTGTATATTTATGTATATATTTTATTTAAATTTTAAATGGCTGAGGGATTTTGGTGTTTGTGTACTACACTTTGTTGTTACTTCCTCTTGAGGGGGGGGGGGATTTGTGCTTGGCGGGGTCACGTGACTCGGTGTTTGTCAACGGACGGGCTCGCGCAGTGCAGGTTTTGTGTCCCGCGCGCGCTCTCGCCCACCAGAGGCCCCGCCTACTCCTGCATGACGACTCCAGAGTTTGATTGTTTTTTGGTTTGGTTTGGTTTTTTTTTGCAGAAAAATGTAAGCGCTTTCTGCAGGAGTTTTACACCGAAGATGACTCTGGGAAGAAGGTCTTCAAGTATGGCTCTCAGCTGGTGAGAACTTTTTGCTAAAATTTTGTTACATTTGAGATAAATGTTGGCGAATAAAACAGAAATGGCGTGGGTGATGCCCGCACACAGAGAGCCTGTACACAGTCTTTAAGCCGAACGCATGTATTATTCTGCCTTTTATATATGTTTACAGAGTGTTTTACATAGCTAGATCTAAGTTTAATGTTCCTCATCATACACACACACACACACAGTTGGATGTGCATTATGGCAGCATTAACACGTTTGGGGTAGACAAGCCATTTGGTATCAAGACTCGGTGTGTTTCTTCTCTTACACAATGCCTTATTCTTCCCCTTTTGTAGGTATCCTTGGCTCACAGAGAGCAGGTGGCGCTGGTGGTGGATCTGGACGACGTCGCAGAAGAAGAGCCGGAGCTGGTAGAAAGCATTTGCGAGAATACCAAGCGATACATCGGGTTGTTCTCCGATTCTGTGTACGAGTTGCTGCCCGAGTACAGAGAGCGTGAGGTACACACACGTACATGCGCACAAGACCGCACTGCCCGAAATCACCCTAATGTGCGATGTATATCTGCAATTGTACATTTAGGGCTTCTTTTTGTGTGCCTAATGTCAGGTGGTGGCTAAAGATGCACTTGACGTTTACATCGAGCATCGCTTGATGATGGAGGGAAGAGGTCGGGACCCTGCAGACATGCGTGATCCAAAGAACCAATACCCTGCTGAGCTTATGAGAAGATTGTGAGTGTGTGTTTGGTGCTGTGTACATCAATGAATATATCAATTTAATTTGTTCTACACAAATATGACCGGGGTGAAACATGCCACCTGTTAACAAGTTATACGATTTCTCTGCCGTGTCTGTCCTCCCCTCAGCGAGCTGTATTTTCGTCCTCCGTCCTCCACTAAGCTAAAGGTCATCAGGGATGTTAAAGCAGAGTCCATCGGAAAGCTCGTGACAGTCCGAGGCATCGTTACCAGGGCATCCGAGGTCAAACCCATGATGACCGTTGCCACCTATACATGTGACCAGTGTGGTGCGGAGACTTACCAACCGGTATGATGATTGAAAACGAGCGCAATATCCCCCAGTTATCTCATTAATATGCTATGGATTGTATTAAAATACGTATAGCTAATAAAGTTTTTCTTTGCGACAGATCGCATCTCAGAGCTTCATGCCGCTGATCATGTGTCCAAGTCAGGAGTGTGTGACCAACAGATCCGGAGGCCGTCTGTACCTTCAGACGCGGGGTTCAAAGTTTGTCAAGTTCCAGGAGCTGCGCATCCAGGAGCATGTAAGCAAGTTGCAAAAATCGTATTTCTATCTGTTTGGTGACTATATAATTGATCGAGTGTGTACGTTCTTTGCTTCCTTGATGCACGTGTCCAGAGCGAGCAGGTGCCGGTCGGGAATATCCCACGCAGTATGACCGTGTCGGTGCGTGGCGAGAACACGCGTGCAGCTCAGCCTGGAGATCACGTGACCATCTCGGGAGTTTTTCTTCCTCTGCTGCGAACTGGATTCAGACAGGCTGTACAGGTATGCACACGCCCCCGTCTTCTATTTAGACAAATGCACACGCCATGTGTTAAAAACGATATTCCCTGCGCAGGTTTTTTATTCCCTTAGCACGCTTATTTGTGTTTCAGGGGCTGTTATCGGAGACCTATCTGGAGGCGCACTCAATCACCCTGATGAATAAGACAGAGGATGATGAACTTGGGCTGGAGGAGCTTACCGATGATGAGCTCCGGCAGATCACAGGTATGTAGAATGGAGACGTGAGGATCGGCTCGCGAAATCACAGCTGGGCATGTTTTCCCGTGCTGATGTTTCTTGATCGCAATGTTCTGTGTTTGTGTAGAGGAAGACTTCTACGAGAAACTGGCAGGTTCGATTGCGCCAGAGATCTACGGTCACGAGGACGTGAAGAAGGCGCTGCTGTTGCTGCTTGTAGGTGGAGTTGAGCAGAACCCACGTGGCATGAAGATCAGAGGTGTGTACAATCTGTTCGTTCCTCAGATAACGTTTAACGACACTGAACTGCACGGGCTTCAATGTTTTTGTTTTGGTTGTAGGTAATATTAACATCTGTCTGATGGGAGATCCTGGAGTGGCCAAATCTCAGCTGCTGTCATATATCGATCGCCTGGCGCCACGCAGTGAGTGCACTTTTCAACACCATTTTATTTTAAAGAATATCAATGTTTTCCCAAAGGAATCTAATGGTGAGTGATTATTTCCTCTCTCTAGGTCAGTACACCACTGGGCGTGGTTCCTCAGGTGTGGGCTTGACAGCAGCAGTAATGCGTGATCCTGTTACGGGAGAGATGACGTTGGAGGGCGGAGCTCTAGTGTTGGCCGATCTGGGCGTGTGCTGCATCGACGAGTTCGATAAGATGGCTGATGCGGATCGAACCGCCATTCACGAGGTTATGGAGCAGCAGACCATCTCCATTGCCAAGGTAACATTTGTGACAGTGGCTGAAGCTGTGTTGATTAATTGGCATTTTCCAATTAACGGTGGTATAGTGTTGTGTGTCTGTGTGATTAATGGCAATTAATCTAAATCATTTACCAAACACATTTCTCCTCTTATGCGTTTCTATTTCTGTGCGTGTGTGTTGCAGGCAGGCATAATGACATCTCTGAACGCGCGCTGCTCAATCTTGGCAGCGGCGAATCCTGCGTTTGGCCGCTACAACCCACGAAAAAGCATCGAGCAAAACATCCAGCTTCCAGCGGCACTCCTGTCACGTTTCGACCTCCTTTGGCTCATCCAGGACAAACCAGACACCCAGAAAGACCTGCAGCTCGCGCAGCACATCACGCACGTCCACCAGCACTGCAAACAGCCCCCCATGCACTATACACCTATCGACATGAAGCTCATGAGGTACACACACAGACTTTAGATTCTCTAATGTCTTTCGTTCATACTTTTATCCGTTTACTGTCATGGACCGTCCCCTTGTTTTACCACATCTCCGTTTTTTTTCATCCGGTTTAGACGATATATCGGCAAGTGTAAGAATAAGCAGCCCGTTATCCCTGAAGGCCTGAGGGATTACATCACGGCTGCGTATGTGGAGATGAGGAAGGAAGCACGAGTCAGCAAGGACACCACGTTTACCTCCGCTCGCACTTTGCTGTCCATTCTGCGCCTGTCCACAGCCTTGGTACATACATGTGTACACAGTTCCCTTTCTTTGTTTTTATGCAGTCACACCCTCTCTGGTTCGAGTTAATGGTTCGTGTGTGATAAAGTGCTTACAGTGCAGGTAGTGTGTCTCTGTTCTACTGCATTGTGGGCACTTCTGTCTTACACCAGCCGTGTCACTGGAACATCATGTATTATCAGATACTAATACCACCATGATACCACCATGGATTATCAGACTCGACTGTCCATGTGGGGAAAGTGTGGTTTTATTGGTATTTAGTTGACTGTACAATTTAGTGATTTCTGCACATGTCACGCTAATCATGTTCCCAATGCCGAATAATTAGGTATGGGTATTTGAGTATTAAGCAGTGTTTTTCGTGAATTATTTTTCTGTCCTCAGTAATGTCTATTGATTCAAGCATCATTTAATGCAGGACTAGGGGTCATGACGTCTCGATCTGTGAGGCTGGGTGTTAAAAGTGCTGTTTGTGCAGGTAGCTAAACACAAGCCCTACTGCAGAGCCAGCACTTGACACACACGGCTGCGCAACACACTCGTCAAAGCAATAACATGTTTCGATTGAGCAGCAAATAGCAATTTTGACCAGCAGATGGAGCCACGCGCGTTCTCTCTACTCTGGTTGTCGCGGCAGTGGTCAGCTTTGCGGGGTCGGCATTCAGCCTTGATCACTCGCCGCTGTGCAAACCCATGCAAAACTGACTACACCTCGAATCAAACGTATTTTGGGGGTGGAGCTTGGAAGCAGCACAAGGCCAATAGAGAGACTAGCTGGTGTTGAGAGGCGGAGACTTGGGCAATTGCTGGATTTTCCATAAGGCATTGCACTTGTCTCGGTCTGACAGTGCCGGCACAACTCGCTGTGGAGCACCTCTACGGTTAACGTGTGTGTAACGGATGGTGTGTGTTTCACAGAGACTAATTGTGTGAGGTGTGGGTTGCAGGCACGTCTACGTATGGTGCAAGTGGTAGAGAAGGAGGACGTAAACGAAGCAATGAGGTTGATGGAGATGAGCAAAGACTCGCTGCAGCCCGACAAATCGACAACCACCAGGTAAAAGACAAGATGATTTTTGTTTGGAGTAATGCCTAAATATATGGAGTACACTGTGAGAAAAGGGATCAATCAGATCATTTTTGCCACCAAACCATGTTCTACACTAAAATCATTTAACGAGGTCAGAACCTCCAGAGAAAATGGGTCTGGTAGAATTTGTTTTGGACTGAGATTCCAGCAGTATGGTCATACACAGTGTAGCATTAGACCATGCAAGAAATGGATCTCTTTTACAGCACAACAGTGATGGTGTCTGGAAGGAATGGTACTAGTTTGGGATTAGTCGTACCTCAACGTCTGTCTTTTGCGCCTCTAGGTCCCAGCGTCCTGCCGACGTGATCTTTTCCCTGGTGCGTGAGTTGGTGTCCGAAGGTGGGAAGGTCCGGGCGGTGCGCATGGCCGACGCCGAACACCGCTGTGTGTCGCGCGGTTTCACTCCGGCCCAGTTTAACGCTGCACTTCAGGAGTACGAAGAGCTCAACGTGTGGCAGATCAACAACACCCGCTCACGCATCACCTTCGTCTGATTTACACGCACGCGCTTCTTCAGTCACACGATCCGTGTGTTTTTGTCTTAATTGGCTGTGGCTTATTAGCATATTGCTATCGGACATTTGTTATAGCCTTCCTGTTCATGAGCTAATGTTGAGTTTGTTTTATTCTGTACATATTTCTCCCTTAATAAAGCTTTGCACATAGATCTGACGCCAGCCTGTATGTTTGTGCAGGCAAGCAAGAGTCGTCGTTAGTCAACAAATCACATTCTGTTGACCTTCTGTGTATATACATGGTTTAATCTTTTTTTTTTTTTTTTTTTTTTTTCCATTGAATTTATACTTCTGTTTCAACCATGACATATTAAGAGAATTCATGTGCACTATGTACTGCACTGTTGGGATGCTGTTGATACATGGATAGAAATAAGGGGGATGCAAATATCTCCCGAGTCAGACTATTATCCATCACTGTATATGGCTAAATAACCTTTTTATAGTTTAGTGAAGTTTTTTGCTTAGTGAAGCAAATTGCTTGTATTATTATTCTGTTTCTGCAGTATTAGTACTGTTTATTTATTGTACTAGTAGCGTCCTATAGGTAAATAAGTGAGTGCAAAAAGGATTATTTGACCGACCTTTGACTTTGGACTTTTGACCATTTTGTATCAATTCCAATATCAAATTAGTTCACCTTGTGGTTACAATGATGATTTACATAATTTCTGTTAATGGGTGGATGAACTGATGGACAGAGGAAGAACATGGAATCAAATTCCTTGTTCTATTAAAAATGAAAATATTTAGCCAAAATATGTAATAGCAAAACCATTGTTTATTTTAAATGTACCCAGAACAAAGTAAAACATATTTAAAACAAAGATTTCTCAGCTAAAACTCTAAGAATATTATTCTGGTTTATAATAATGATATAAATAAAATACAATACCACAATTAAATACAAGTGTTTTTCAACTCGGTCACCTCACAAGTGTTCTGTAATACATCGATTGATGTCTTGGATGTTACTTGCTACAATACATCATTTATTTAATAATGAATTTATTTAGTCTCAAGTACTTCTTCAATAATATTAAAGTCTCTTATTCTCACACATGATCATTAGGCTGGATCCAAGAACCAAAGCAGACCTATCAGCAGCAGCAGAAACTTTAGGTGTGGCCAAATCAGCAACTTTGTACCTTTTCAAGAAGAGGGACTGGCATCTTAACAAAGGATAGTCAAACATTTCTTTCCTTGGTAAAGAGAAACCACTTGACAAAATCTAGTCAACACATTTGAGGAGGTGGGCATATCCTTGTCCGAGTCTTCAAATCAAGGGATACCTTCACAAATGTAAATACAAAGAGTTGAATTCAAGATGAAAACCACTGTGAAGCTTGAGAATATAAAGTACAGATTAGACGTCTGTAACAAGATTTTTAAAGACAGATGAATCCATGTAAAACTTATACTGGAGTTACAGGAAGAGAAAACAATGGATTAAGAAAGGAAAGGCTTATGATACAAAGCATACCATTTCATCTTTCAAACATGCTAGAGGCAGTGTTAAGTCATGGGCATGTACCGCTGCCAATGGAACTGAGGTTAAATTTGAGTTACATTTTCTGCTCAAGTTCAGTCAAATGCAGCAGTATTATAGGATGTAGGGTAAGGAGGCCTGGGTTACATTCAAATCCATCCCAAAGGTGCTCAGTAGGGTTGAGGTCAGAGCTCTATAGCAGGTGGTGCTTTGTAGTACACACTGTATGTTTGTCTGATTACAATCCAACTGAGCTGCTTTTCACTTACTGAAGACTACACTGATGCTAGAAACACTCACAAAAAACCCCCAGCTAAAGTAAAGACTTGGCAAAGCAAAGCCTGGAATAAAATATAAAACTGTCTCTCATGCAGGTGTTACATGTAAAGTGCACGTTTTAAATCCTATTCACTTATCTATTCAAGTGCTGCATGCTTTTTCAGGACTCTCTGGTGGAAACACATAAAATGCACACACACAAAACGCACACACCTGCATATCGTTTGTGTGGGTTGCACGTGGCAGGGCAAGGGTTGTGTCCCAAACTGCACTGCAGGATATGCAACATAGTGTAAAATGCTTTAATGTATTATAAACACCTACATTTTCCGACCATATGTGATTCTTTCCTAAACTACGAAGTAGGAGGCACACAATTGTATTGAATGTGTTTGGACAATTGTTTTTGGAGACCCAAACCTGTTTCAGCATGACAATACCCCTGTGCACAAAGCCAGATCTTTGAAGATATGGTTTACATGGGTTGGAGTGGAAGCTCTCCTGTTATAGAGATGGCTGAACACCATTGGGATGAATTGGAATGCTGACTGCGACCAAGGCCTCCTCACCTCACCTACATCAGTACCTGACACCTACATCAGCACTAACACCCTTGTGACTGAATGAGCACAAAACTCCACAAGCACACTCCAAAATCTAGTGGAACATCTTCACAGAAGAGTGGAGGTTAATGGGGATTAAATGTGGAATGGGATGTTCAAATGTGACCACAAACCTTTGTCCATATAGTGTATAGTATAATTTGGGACACAGCCTCCGTCTCTTCCTTTGCTCAAGAGTGTTTCTTTTTAAATTCATGAACATTTAGCATGTGAGGAGGCTTGGGGCCTATTTCATTATAACATCTGATTTACGGCAGTTTAGCTAGGCGCGCACACACACACATTCCACAATACTGACCCCTAACAACTGATCAGACACTATTATGTGTGTTTGGAGTACATGTGTGGGCATTTTATTTATCCCCACATGGATAGGGCCTTGTAAGGAAATTTTTTACATTGCAGCTTTATTATTAAAAGGGCCTTTTGGTTATTGTGTGTGTGTGTATGTTTGTGTTTGATCTCGCTACACCCTGTACTGTGGAGCTCTTAAATCATCAGCAGTGATAGTTACAATCCAGTTAAAGTGTGTTCGGCACTTTTGAACACATCCGGAATGCGGAGCGGTTTTATAACGTCGCCTACAAACATCTGGAATTGACACAACGCTTCATTTTGTGTGTGTGTGTCAATGCTGTGTTTGACACACACTGTCAGTTTTACAGGGCTGGACAGACACACTAATCACTACACACAAGTTAAAATTATGGCACCGGCCATTATTTTTCATTTTTTTTTCGCGTGTATGCGGTAGCCCCGTTCTTTAACGAGTATGTGTGTGTACACGTGTGTATGTGTGTACGTGTACCCTGCAGCTAGTCTGGTTTACTGCCTATGTGTAGAAAGTGCTGAGTGCAGGTTTTCCTTTACACTTTTATTAGAGCGCCATAGGGGAGGAAAGAGGCGGAGCCGTAGTTGGGGTGGGGCCGTTGTGGGTGGGGTTTCTGAATAACAAACAAGCCAATCCTTTATTCGTTTTGAATGAGTGACAGGCAGGGCTGTATTTAACACACCTGAGCATGATGCTGAGCACGAACAGTGGACTCTGTGCAAGGTGAGTTTACACTACACTACAAGCTACACACGTGAATATTCTATGTATTATGATTATGCAGTGGCATGCAGGCGTTAGACCAATTGTTCGGATGTGATATCAGTGATCAGAATCATTAGGTCAGAAAAATGGAAGCATAACAAAATACACATTTTTATGTCAATTTTGTATGTCAATATTTTGTATGTCAATTCTTACTAACCACTTTCAGGTTTGCAATTTCACCGCTTAGCTTGTGTGTTATAAACATCTACAAGCTGCCAATTTGAGGTAATAATAAAAAAAGCCTATTAAACACAATCAATCAGTTTTATGAGTTTGCCTTTATAAAATAAATGTGCTTAGAATGTGCTTAGAAACGAAACGACAAAGTTTTCATGTAGGAAGTTTTTTCACACCATAAGTCCACAACAATTACCATCACCTCCTATTAGTTAATTGGCAAACAACTTGTACAAACAACTAAATATGTGTTGTATATTTGGAACCTTTATTTTATAGATTGTAGTTAAAAAAAAAAAGCTCGCTGACGTTTAACCCTTAGCTTCTCAGATAAACCTTGAGGACTAGTTCTAGTAACTTTCTTGTTTCCTCATATATTTGCAATAAAATAGAAATGTAAATTAAAAGAAAGAAAGATAAATGATAAATCAAGCTAAAAAAATTTCAATTTCAGTTGTCTGTTAAAGGACTAATAACCATGAATGTGTCTTGGATTCATGTTTTTTCATTGCTCACACAATAATGGTGTCTTTGATTGAACCTTTAGTTTTTTCCCCCCTTAAATTACATTTAAAGTGTTTTTTTACTTTATTTTAAGGACACCTGCAGACACACCAAGCTGTAAAATCACTTTCTTTCCATTTTCTCTATCATATGTAATGTTTTTCCTCTTTTACCCATGTCCTCATTCTTTTTTCACCATTTCACCTTTAGTAACTCGGCTGTGTTTTTTTGAAAACTTCAAAACATTTTAAATAGCCACTTTTTTTTATTATTATTATTATTATTATTATTATTATTTTAAGCCCTTAATATTGCACTTTTTTTTGTGCCATTGTGAATTTTTTTTTTTCTCACATTACAGTAAGTAAGAAAGTATTTAAGTAAATGAATGAAATAAAATACAAATAAATAAATAAATACAACTACTACTATTAATAATAACAAATATAAGACACCTTATTATTATAATAATTAGCATGATAAAAATAGCATTTTATACTTGAAAAAATGGAAATGGAAATCTAAAAATGGATTACTGTACTCCTTAATCAGAAACCATGCGCTCTGTTTACAACATCAGTTAGCAAGCTATAAATTATCAAACATCTGGACACAACCACGGTCTGAGGGTCTGTTACATTGTCTTGATATTTGTATATAAACTACATTTCCTAATTAGGTTTCATAGCAAATGATGACCAATAAAAAAGGGCGCATTGTAAAATATATACAAGCTCGGTTTAGTTGTACCTTGTAAATTAGATGCTCAGAAATTACAGATGTACTCAAACTGTTCCTGCCCTCCAGCGCTAGTTTTTTTACACACACTGAATAGGTTCCTCTACAGCTTCCCAGATGCTTAAGGCTTCTGTAGTGAGACAAATTAGCTAAAAGAAACGTATTGTTTTTCTAATTGGTGGTTCTGCAAAACAGATTTTTACATTTACAGAATGTGGTAGATGCTCTTATAGAACACAGAAGTGCATTATATTCTTCATTAATAAACGGATCCTCACACCAAAAGGTCAACTTATAAGAAAATAATTATTTATTTTATAAAAAAAAATAATGCAGGTATAAAAGTAAACAATTTAATAATAATATAATTATTTGACCATATACAGAACCTAAACATTTGAGCTTGAGATCGGCTTTTTGCTATAGAAATATCATTAATAATTATGCCAGTAGAAGGTCTACACAATGACAGTAAATAGGACAATCATGTTTGTATGTGTCCACACAGCCATCATGGTCCTGAGGCTCCTTTGTGTGTTGTGTTTCGTCGTGATGCTGCCACGTGAGTATCGATTGCCCATTCATTTCAAAAGATAGAATTAATAATGCAAACAATAAAATGTAATAGATAATAGGCTTTCTCACAATTCAGTAAAACAAGGGGGTTCATATAACATTTTGTAATCCATTCACCATTCTGGTGTAAGGAGTTTACATTTTGGAAATTAAAAGGTGGGGTGTATCGTCTTTTCATTACGTATGGTCAGCATAATTTCACGACTCAATACGCACAACATTGTAACACAGTTGTAATACCCGGCCATTAGACTGGTAACTGTGTATCGTTTGAAAGCACTTTTAAAACTTAAAAAAATGTAACGTGCAACTTACTATTTTTCAAAGCAGTCTAGAAAGACTAAAATATTGTATTACTGGAATCTGACTGGTGTGTAACTGTAACCTTATGTGTTACTGTAATGTGATTGGTGTGTTACTGTAACGTGATGTTTTACTGTAATAAAACACTGGTCAAAGTATTGGTCAAGACAAGTAGTCAAGAAGGCTTTTATTATCATTTCAACCATATACAGTGTATTACACAGTGAAATGATATCACTTTCCCCAGGACCAGTTAGTTGGAGTGTGCAATGTGACTCGTGTTACTGCAAGCTGGTGTGTTACTGTAACATTATGTTACTGTAATGTGATTGGTGTGTTACTTTAAACATTATGTTACTGTAATGTGATTGCTGTGTTACTTTCACCTGATGTGTTATTTTAATGATAAATCACTACTGTTGCTGTAACGAAATTGGAGTGTTACTGCAATGTAATGTGTTACTCTAACCTGATGTGTTACTGTAACATGATTGGTGTGTTAATGTAAAGTGATATTTTTCTGTTACTTGATCACTACTGTAACTACTGTTATTTCAACCTGATTTATTACTGTTGTGGGATGTGGTGAATTACGGTTATCTCCCACATATAACTGTAATGTAAATTATGTGTTACTGTGACCTAACCGGTGTGCAGGATGGTCAGAGGCGAAGTCGCTGCTCAACGCCATCAAACCGGAAGGTAGTCATCTTTGACAAGAAAGATTGTCATGCAATTACACTCTTCTCTCACTGAATTGACATTCATCCAAGTTCCTTTGCCCCTGTTTATCTCTCTTTTAGATTCGGATTCAGTGAGTATAGATGCGGAACAGGCTAATGGTTTTCTTTCACGCTCTCGGCGGAACGCAGACCCGCGTTGGCACCGGCAGTATCCTGACTTCCAGTCCTACTATCGCTACTACAGCAGCATCGGCCACACCGAGGGGGTAAACACTGAGCCTTGCACAAAACTAAACAATCTATACAAAAACTGTGTAAATATTGCAAGTTTCAAGGCTAGAAAGCGGAGTATTACAATTACTGTATCACTGACCTGAAATCCTGAAAAACCTGACCTGGAAAAGTTCTAGAAAAGTGCTAGAACTGACTAGCTAATAATTTTGGGTGCTCTATTAAATGCCTAAACATTGTGTGACCTCCACTGACTTAGCTAGATAGTTTTTTAGATACCAGCATTTTAGTGGACCAGTCAGAGTCAATGTATAAGATATCAGAACCTATATTGATCTTGCTATATTCTCCCCACATAGCTGTATGAGATCGACCGGATCCGAATGCTGTATCAGCAAATGAGACACCTGGAGCAGGTGTACGGTCCTGACGCTGCCAATTTCCAGAACAAGCTCGGTGTTCCGGCGTTGCCCCGATGTGACCCGTCCAAAGACAAACACTGCAAACTGCTTCCTCCTGCTTCCTCTATGAAAGGCCCTGCTCCCCCTCCTGTCCCTAGGCAAACCCCTGCTCCACCCCCTGCTTTTGTGAAAGGCCCCGCCCCTCTGATCCCCTCCCAGGCTGACGTTATTTACCTGTGCAATGCCAAAGATCCTCTATGCAAGCCTCACATTGTGTACCTGCCCTCAGGGTCAGTCCCTGTGCTCTGTGACCCTCGATACCATCCTAGCTGCAAGCTGCAAGGCCCACCTCCTCCTGCACCTGTCTCGGTCAAAGGCCCCGCTCCTGCACCACCTCCCGCCCCTGTAGTCCATAAAGGAATGGAGTATGACTGTGACCCCTACTGGGACCCTGACTGTCTGATCAACAACCCTCCCCGCCCCATGAAGGGTAAAGCTCTGCCTCCTCCACCTGAGCCTGAGCCTAATCCTGAAGAGGAAGACGAGGAGGAGGATTACGACACACCAGCACCACCTGCTCCCATTGTTAAGAAAACCGTCTACCCATACTACGGTTCTCCTTATCCATATGACGTCCACTCAGAGCTTTACAACCCCTCTCGCTTTACTTACCCTTCCACCAACACCAAATAAATTGGCATATAATCACAGGGTAGATATGATACTTGGGTATAACTATTCATACACAAAAAGGGTGCTATATCCCGAGTTTTTTTTCTCTAGCATAACATGATAAATCATCTATGTTGCCGCTAGGCATCAGTAGACGTTGTTCCCCTCAACTTCTGCCATTGTAACTTTTTACAGGTCCTTGTGATGTACATGCATTTGCCTTTAAGCTGCACCATAGTGGACAGCTCGTTTAATCCTCTTTCCTGTGTCACTGCCACGTGGTTGCGCGGCAAGTATAACCCAGGCCTTAGACCATTACAACACAAACACAACACTAAAGCTCCCAAATCGACACCATTTGCCATCTTGACACAAGATATTTGTTTGATGTACATGATACACACCCATGTAAAAATAAACCTACTTAAAACAAACTCAATGTTTCTTGTATTGTGTTCTTTAGCAGCATATGTGAGCGACGTGGCAGTGTCCTGCAATGTATGTAGCTCTGCAGGTCGTCCTGCTCGTTAGAGCTCTGCTAATAACAATAGTGTCCTGCGGTGTGTGTTTATTAGTGTTAAAAACAGCAGCTGTTTCCTGTTAATGCACTTTTTCCACTGATCCCTCACCCACATCGCAGAACACTTGGGTATAAGGATAAAAGTCACTGCCACGTCTCTTTTGCTCTTTTTTACACAAAAAATGCTCACACTCAAAAAACTAATGAGAACCATACCTGTTGGGATAGACGCCAAGGTTATGATCGTTAACGAAAATCAGGAAAACTACAACGATCAATGAATGTCACAATTGTTAACAAAAAAAACAACCCAATTGCAGTCATTTCTTTCTTTTTTTGGTGGAAAAATTAAAAATGAATTAAATATTTATGTTCTCAATTTAAGTCGTTTTATTTATTCACCTCAACAACACCAATGTAAAATAACTGATCAACCATTAGTGGATAATCCAACAGTGACTTCATCCAACATTCTGGCTTCACTCCAAGATCTTCATATGGATCACTTAAGTGCTTTGCAAAAGCAAGAAGAGAGTGACAGGAAATTGGGAGTCCCACACGTGTACTTTTCTGGTGTTGTTAGACTGTGTGCAAAATCTTCAGACATCCATGGCAAAACAGCTCCACTCATCCACTCCTCCTCCGATCCTGCCCTACTCTGCCCTACCTGCACCATGTTCTACTAGATTGTCTGTAATTTCTATATATGATTGCTCTAGTTTGCATCATTTGTTCAAACAGCTCCAGGGTGGACATGTCTTTGGGAGAAAATACCACCTGTGATTTAGGCTACCAGGACCAGTTGGATGTTGATATATGGTATTGTGAGATTGTAATGACTACACTCCAATAAAAAGCCGACTTTTTCTCCTTTTTGTACGTTCAGTATTCAAAAAAGGGGCAAAGGTGTCGTGATTCACATTTTGTTTTCCAAAAAAAAAAACAGTGTATACACAGAATGTACTGTGATAGAAGGGTATCTGCAAGAGTAATAGAGAAAGTTTTTAGGACTGTGGTGAGACCTGCGATGTTGTATGGATTAGAGACAGTGGCACTGAGTAAAAGACAGGAGGCAGAGCTGGAGGTAGCAGAGCTGAAGATGTTGAGGTTTTTCGTTGGAAGTGATGAGGAGGGACAGGATTAGAAATGAGTTTATTAGAGGGACAGTGCATGTAGGACGTTTTGGAGACAAAGTGAGGGAGGCGAGATTGAGATGGTTTGGACATGTGCAGAGGAGGGACATGGAGTATATCTGTAGGAGAATGCTGAGAATGAAGCCAAAAGGAAGGAGGAAAAGAGGAAGGCCAATGAGGAGATTTATGGTTGTGGTAAAGGAGGACATGCAGGTAGTTGGTTTGAAAGAGGCAGATATAGAGGACAGAGTAGTATGGAGACGGATGATCCGCTGTGGCGCCCCCTAATGGGAGAAGCCAAAAGAAGAAAAAGAAGTATAGACAGAATGAACCCATTAATGTTGCAGAACTATCAGAACTATAAATGACCGGCAGGTGGCGGTATACACATTAGAGCGCATAGCCGCCGTAGCCAATTAGCAGCAATGGAACCTCAACGGCCAAATCAACAGGTAGGAAAACAAATCTATTTTAAAAGTTTCAGCAGCGATGCAATTGACTCTTGAAGGTGTTAAGCATTGATTAACGTTGATAAAAAGTAAATAATATACATTGAAATTTAGTGTGCTATTAGCATTCTGAGTCTTAATAGCAGTATTACGAAAACAAGCTAAATTGTTTGTTGTTTTTGAGCACTTTAAACGGCACATGTTGCTATTATTAAACACTAGAAATCTCGTGGTGCAGGATGTTTGTTAGCATCTATAATCAGGACTAAAGGGATGAATGTTTGAATGCACTCTGTGTGTTTGGATCACTGCTTCCTGTGTCCAACTGATTCTTCATCCCTTATTATTTCATCATGGATAGTGTATGTGTATAGAGTATGTTTTACCAAAACTTAATGAGTATCAATAAAACTAATACTAATGTCATTAATCACCATGGAGTAATCTCTCTCTCTCTCTCACACACACACACACACACACACACACACACACACACACACACACACACACACACACACAAGATTTCTCAAAAAACAGAATGGCATTTATTAACTGAACACACACTTTACAGCACAATACATCAGTGTGTGAGTTGATTGGTGATGAACTCAAGGTTGTATTATATAACAGAACAGAAATAAATTTACACAATCCCCTATGAAACCTGTACGTGAACAGATGTGTGAGTGTGTGTTAGAAGAAGAGCCCCCTCATGCGCCGGCCGATCCCCTGTCTGTCATACAGCACGTTGAACTTGTTGATGAACTGGTTCATGCTGTTGCAGGTTTTCGTGATGGTGCCGAGATACGCCATCAGACCCACGTCGTTACATTGCTGCGCACACAAACACACACATATATAATAGTTGATCTAATAGGGAGCAATCTGATTATTAAAGAGATTATTTTCTTAAGAACATGCTCATGTCAGAAAGTGCCGGTCTGAATGTGTGTGTGTGTGTGTGTGTGTGTGTGTGTGTGTGTGCGTGTGTGTGTGCGTAACTTGCATCATAGAAGTCGGTCTTGAACTTAATTGTGCTCAGTACAGGGAGCCGGTGACACAGGGCGTTCGCCTCGCGCAGGATCTCGTGGTTAAATGGAACTTCGCCTACACGTATACACAATATAGAACACGCTCGGTGTGAAAAATGCAGTGATGAGACTGTAAAGGGGTGTGTTGTGTGTCGAGGGTCTCACCGGCCTCCACTGCTTTCACATACTCCAGTATCAGTTTCACTCGACTGTGCAGCATCTTGATGGCACTGTGTTGAGCTATGAGGTGTTCAGCAACTAAACGAGAGAAAAGGAGAGAGAGAATGAAAGGGTTTTGTAACTCTAATAATAAAGAGATTCAAAAGGAAATAATTATGGCACATGAATTTATAGAATAAAGTCACTGTTTGTTAATAATTCAAGAAATCCAGGCACCATGACACACCATGATGCCCCACCACCGTGCTTCACAGGATGAGACACTAACATTTGTGTGAAGTGCTTGTGCTTCCTAGAAATGTAGCATTGCGTGTTTATGTCCCATTTGTCCTCTGAATGTTGTCGTACAGGCCCAGTGGAAAAATCCATTTGATCTTTTGATCATTTACTGTACGGATCTGGAGGGTGGTGTCGTTTCATTATAAACGCTAAATCAGCATGACGCTCGCTGATGCACCGTACCTGTGGAATTCTCTCCTGTTCCTGTCGACGTCATGCGCGCTACGTGATCCACTCCGATTCGCTCAGCCTCCTCTGTCGCCAAAGTGTACGGCAGCTCTGCGAACAGCATGGTCGCCTAGCAACGACACATCACCCCGATTAGAGTCAGGACATTAAAAAATAGGTTGTCGCCTTCATCATCATCATCATCATTATGATCTTTATCCTCACCTCCCCATTAATGATGTCGATCACGGACTCGTACACGCTCACAGGCAACTGGAAAAAAAAAGAAAAGAGTGTGTGTGTGTCTGTCTGTCTGTGCACGTATCAGATAGCGTCTTGAGCGTGTGCGAGTGTGTACACGAGTACACGTCTTACGTCTGTGTGTTTAGTCATCGGGTTGAGCTTCAGGAAGAGTGGACTCTCGATGATCTCACACACCTGCAACACACACGGACTTAGTGAGCTTTTTTTTTCTTTTCAATAGAACACAGCAGACATTCTAATGATGTACATACTGAGCATGCTCCTCAGCCCCGTTCACCTGCTTATGAATGTGGATATCTGATTGGTCAGGAAGGCCACCGGTCGTGTACCAGCCGAGGAACTCCATGTCCTTAAACACCTGCTTGACTAACACACACACAAACACGCACACAATGACAAAGGTCACTTTTTGTTAGAGCTGTGTAGCAAGTAGTTGTTTATTACTTTTCACTGGGGGGAAAAGCTCACTGGGCTGGGTTTGTCTTCCAAAGTAAGCTTTTGTGTGTGTGTGTGTGTGTGTGTGTGTATATACTCACACTGCTCCTCCTTTGTGTAGTAATATTCCTTGTCAATGTGAATTCGGTCCTCTACTGTATGGAACAGCAACTCGAACGAATTCATCACCTCGATGTTGCGACCCTCCTGCTTCCCAATCAAAGCACCGATCACTGAGACACACACACACACACACACACACATTAAACAACTGCCTATTCATCATTACAGCTCTCAGCTTAGAATCTCTCTCTGTCTCTAACCTTGTATCACTCGGCCCTCTTGTGATCGTAGTCTGACCCAGTGGTCTGAAATGTTCAGGATCACTAGAGGATGAAGTGCCACAGACACGCTGCCGGTGACACCAGACGCCATGACGCCGGGGCTCGCTGACAGTACAAACACACACACACACACACACACACACACACACACACACACAACTGATCTTAGATCCATCCTTAAAACATTAAATTATTAAATTACATTTAATTTATAAACACAGCCTTTAGTATTTTACATGCAGACTATATGATATGCTATATGCAAGATTATAGCTCGTAATCTTGTTCTAGAAAGGCATTTAAATGATTACTGATCCAATTATTAAAAAGATTTAATCTTGGCTGTTGTCAAAAACAACACAGTCGAGCCTATACACCACGGACCAATCACCACACAGAGTTTGACACAGGGGAAGGGCAACAGCGGCAGGCATCCAATCCAGAACGTGCTCAGGTCTGCGCTAGCCAATCATCGCTAAGCACAAGGCTCCTCGGTCAGCTATTTTTTTGATTGTGCAGACAGCTCTGATTTTAACGGCTCGCTGTTTTATTGGCGTACATACGACATTACAGAAAGATAGCAGTATGAACTGCGTAGCAATATTGCCGAAAGAACGCGCGGGTGAACACAACTCGGGGACGGAAACACTCACCGGCCGCGTCCACCTCCATCCCTCCACCATTACTCGCCGCCATCTTTGCTTGATTACGCACTACGCATGCGCGGCGTTTAGCGGGCGTTCACAGTCTGAGCGGTGTGATACACGCATGCGCAAAGTTGTTTTTTTGTTGTTGCGCATATTCGCTTTCTCGCCACTACATGGCGCTATTGATTTCTGGAGACGAAGCGCATTTTCTGGGACCTTTCAATTGTGAATGTGAACGTGATTTATACACAAAAACACACTTAAATTGAAGCACCCGGTCTAAACTATAATTATATATATATAAACTAACACTCTAGCAAACCCCTTAAATAAATGACTGGTGAACTACTTGTAGAGCAAGTAAGATTTAAGATTTATATTACCTTTTAACCATTTACTGCATTTATCCATTTTTTATCAACATTAACATAAAACTCTTTTTTTGGTAGCCATTTCTAAAAATATTTTGTACTTTAATGAATGAATTCATAAAAATTAGATGTCACATTAACACATGAATTACTGAGGGTCCTCAAGTGAGAATTCTCAAAATGCTATTATTATTCTTAAACGGAAAAATCGAATAGAAAGACTATGTGGTATATGCTAACTTTTTTGTACAATTCGAAAATTTACTTTTCCTGGAAAAAATAAATAAATGCAGCTTGTTACTTTGAAACATAACGCATAATTGTCTGCATTGCTTATTTTAAGAAGAGGGGGCGCTGTTGTGCATTAATGTTGGTGCTTATTAAATGCAGCGTCGTTTTTATGGTTTTTGTTAGTGTCAAAGGATCATACAGTAGTACATGTGTATAATATAGGAGACAAAAACAGAGGGTTTTTTAAAAAGGTTTAATAAAAAAAAAAAAGTTAAAACATTGGTGAAGATTGCAGCATCTCTTCCTGGGCCTTTCTGTTCATCAATCTTCTCAGAGAGAAAAAAAAAGAGAGAGGTTAGGAAGAGACATTAGATGTGGAACAGAGATTACAAATCCTTTTCCTTTAAGCAAAAGTACAGATACTCATGTTTTAAAAGACTGTGTGTGTGTGTGTGTGTGTGTGTGTGTGTGTGTGTGTGTGTGGGACTCGGACCTGCATTTCTGTTCGTTCGTGTTTTTGTGACAGGAACTCGTTAGAGCAGAAAGTCGAGACAGGAAGCTCTCCTCTTCTTTCTAAACACACAACATCTTTCTATAAGTCTGAATGCTGTGTGACCTAAACAGACTAGTTCAAGTGTGTGTGTGTGTGTGTGTGTGTCTCACCTGGAGCTCCTGACTGATGGTTTGTGTTTGGTGCTGAAGGTCTACCCTGTCACACACACACTCTTCCTCACAGTGCAGGAGAAAACGTTGCTTTTGTTGCTCAACTCTGAAACACACACACACACACACACACACACACACACACACACACACACACACACACACACACACACACACACACACATACAGATTTCCATCTCCTTTATTTCAATGGCAGCCAAGTAAAAACAATCAGAACATGGGTATTTAGTGAAAACACTAGGTTGTGTGAGGTACAAGATTAAGAGATACCCCCCCCAAAACCTATAGTGTGTGTGTGTGTGTGTGTTTGTGTGTGTGTGTGTGTGTGTGTGTGTGTGTGTGTGTATACCTCCTGTAGAATTCAGCTGAATGCGGTTTCCTTGCCCAGTGGTTGAGCTCCCTCTGAAGAGATCTCACACACTCTGCTGTCTTCTGCCATCTCTCTCTCAACTCTGTGCAGCAACACCACACCATAAATCCGACAGAAAGATAGCTAGGGTTTAAAGAGATAGTATATGACGTGTACGAACGATGCATACGTGAGTGTTGTTGCGATGGGCGGAGCTGCGTTGCCGTGATGACTGTTTGAAGATGAGAGTAGTAGTTCATCACGAGAGTGGAAACGGAGTCACGCGATGCGCACACGCCGTCACACAGTGCCTTCATAAGCTGATCCTGTAAAGGCGGAAAGAAAAAAAAAGTTGTATCCCTCGTACATCAAACTGCATTTTATCGAATTTTATCGGATCACTTCCCCACCTTCTGTCCATCATCAGCCATTGTCTTGTCAGACGCTACCGAAGTGATCGATCGCAGTCGAACATTGTGGGCGAGGGCGTGGCCGATCAGATACTGCCCGTGGCTCCGGAGGAGTTCTGAGGCTGCTTCGAGGTCCGAGAGGAGCTCCTGATGGAGACTCTGACCAATCACAGAGCAGCACGAGTTAGTAAGTATGTCAAGTGTGTACGTGAGTGTTCCTACGTGTCCGTGTTACCTGTGTGTCTGTGTCTGAGAGCCGTGTAGTCGTCATCTCTTTCAGTGTCGTGTTATAAAAGTGTTGAGTAGTTAAGTGGTTCTGGAGGTCTGACAGCAGGAGGCGCTGTTTTCCCCCAATAACAGCAACACTGACAGGAAATCAAAAGAAGCTCAGAACAGTTCCGGTAAAACCGTGAAGTCAAACGAATATGTCACCTCTCACCTGTCCCTTAGGTCTTTCTGTTTACTAATTACCGCTACAGTGACCTTCATGTTCTGGTTGCCAAAGTGATTAAGTGCGGCAGTAGCTAATGCTTCCTGTTCAGCCCAAACCTACGAAAATATACATATATCCATTAATACAAGTATCACACACACACACACACACACACACACACACACACACACACACACACACACACACACACACACCTGCTTGCTTTGCTCTAGCTGTTCTCTAAGCATCTGTAGCTGTCGGTGGGCGTGGCTTTCCTTCTGCTGCATCTGATTGGTCAAATTAAGCTCCATGCTGTTCAAAAGCGTGCAGCTGTGTTCCTCAGAAAGGGCGGAGCTTTTAGTGAGCATGCTCACGACACATTCTCGCCACAGCGTCCGGACACTTTTTGAACAACAACTCAACGAATTCTGAAACGTGCACACACACACACACACACACACACACACACACACACACACACTTACACGTTAAGATTTTATTTTGATCTTATACGGCTAGAGCTTGTGTAAGTCAGACATTCCAGCACCCACATTCCAAAGCTCACACACAGCATCGGATACCCTCCTGTCTTGCTGTAGCTCAAACTCTTGTCTCTGGGTCCAGTGCTGTAACGCCAGCTCTGCAATCAGCTGAGAGACAGAGAATGACATCATCAGTACCATGGATTTGTCAGGGTTTGTCATCTCTGTGTGCGAAAGTGAGATCATGTTGTTTCCAGCGTGAAACAACCGTGTGAGGAGAGCTCGGTAACACAAGTTGCTCACAACCACGTCTTTTGGCACACTGGCTTATGAAGGTCGGTGCTCCCTGTGACTGTGTGTGCAGCTTTTGCTGCCATCTGTTGGCGTGTTACAAAACTAGTCTCGAAACCTTTTTTACAGTATGTCGTACTTCATATTCGTATGCTAGTCATATTTGACTACAGTTACATGGCCAGCTGCAGATCAACAGGCAATTATAGCGCCAACGGTATCTGGGTGTGTTACCTTGGCGACCTCCTGAGCATTTTGATGATCATGTGTTTGGATCTTGTGACTCTCTTTGTTCTGAGTCTTTAGCATCTTCCTCAGCCTCACATCGGTCTTCTTACAGTGATCACTGACCAGCTGCACAGTGTGATCTCTGACCTCTACACACACACACACACACACACACACACACACACACACACACACACACACAGTGTTGATGTTTCAGCTCTACTCGAGGTGTGTTAAATAATTTGTAGGGGTGTGTGTGTTATAGTTTGACGAGTGTGTAATGCATACGTTCAGTGAAACGCTGCAGCTCATTACTCATCGCGCTCTGAAGCTCGCTGATCAGCTTCTCCATGTGATCAAACTCCAACTGTCCGTCAGCCGTCAGCTCCTCCACTGATTGGCTGGTGAGCTGCATTATATGTCCCGCCTCCTGGCTCATTAAAGCAGTCCTAATTCTGAGCCAGCCGGATAACTCCTCCCACCACTGCTGTCTGTCCCACAGTGTCTGTTGGAGGAGGAAAGCGAGAGAGAGAGAGAGAGAGAGAGAGAGAGAGAGAGAGAGAGAGAGTGAGTGAGTGTAATTTTCACTCCATCTTTCAAACATCTCTGTCTGTTCACCGAGCATGTTTATATGGTGCTTACTCTGTTTGTGTGTGTGTGTGTGTGTGTGTGTGTCATTCCGTAAACCTGAATGATATTGGAATGAATAGTTTTCAGCTGTTTTTCCACCAGCAACAGGCAGTTGACGAGTGTACTTGTCACTTCCTGTGTGCCTTCATTCGACTTGCTGCTATGGCAATGTTGACAAAGTCGTTCCAACTGTTTTGCAAAACTCAGAGCCTACACACACACACACACACACACACACACACACACACACACACACACACACACACTAATGTTATCTGTAAAAATAAAATCTAGTGATCAGTGTACGTCAGTGTACAGTTACCATAATGCTGATCTTGTATGTGCACGTGCGCATGTTCAGTTACCGTATTTAGTGTGTGTTCCAGGTTCTCTCTTCCTGCTGTTTTCACTTCTTCTATGGAACCCATTTGCTCCGCCCCCATTTTGGACCCGTCCAGTCCAGAAGACGGTTTCCTTTTCAGCTTCTCGAATTCCTGCACAGAGTGACCATGTCTTCTTCTTAAGCAGGTCTTTTTATTATTATTTCAAATGCACACACAATTTAGTGGGCACTTACTGATCATACCCATATGTGTGTATGTGTGTCTTGTCACACAGTTGGAATAGAATTGCAAGATCTAAACATGTTCCAGTTTTCCAATGCTCCTGTACAGAACTCGAAAATCCTGGCCTCAACGCCAATGAACACCTTTGGGATGAACTGGATAAACTATGACTGAACACCGGGCCTCCTTATTGCCTGACCTCACTATTGCTCCTATTGGTAAATGAGTGCGAATCCTTACAGCCACACTTCAAAACATATTGGAAAGTCTTCCCAGAAGAGTGTTTATTATAACAGATAAAAGGGATTATGGGGTGTTTAAAAGGAAAACAACGTACCAGTGTGATGATCGGGTGTCCAAATACTTTTGGCGTTGCCGTGTTTATAGTTTAACGAACATGTTATGAGACATCTTTTCAGTGTCCATTATGTAACTTGTGAACACACACACACACACACACACACACACACACACACACACACACACACACACACACACACACACACAAACCTTCTCCTGCTGCTGTATGAGTCGATGGTCTGTGCTGAACAGAACTTGTACAATCCGGATAAAAATCTGTAATAATACAAATAATAGACAAGTTGATAATATGTGTGTATGAAGTAATGTATATACTTCGTGTGTGTGTGTGTGTGTGGTTGTGGTTGTGTAGAACCTACTCCCCACTGTTCCTTTTGTAAAAGAGCCATATCTCGATGAAGGTTCTGCAGCGTTACACACAACAGACTAGGTCTTCTCTCGTCACTACACACACACACACACACACACACACACACACACACACACACACACACACACACACAAAATTCGGTTTGTTTAAAAGAATTTTCAACCATACTGTATATTAAACTAAAATTATTATATTAAATTATTATTAATCATAATAATCATAAGAAAAAAAATTACAATAAACAATATTAATATTGATAAAATACATTAACAATAAATTATCTTTTGAGAACAGCTGTAGGATAAATAGAATAATATAATGAAATCAAATCTGACTTTATATGGTCCTAGTGTCTTAGTGTGAACTCACTCAGAATAAGACAGTGTGTGTGTGTAGTGTTGTGCTCTCCTGAACGTCAGGTTCGCAAACGTTTTGCGGCCGGGACCCGACGAAACGCTCTCGCCTTCATTCTCATCTCCGCTCTCATCCGGCCAATCGGAAGACGAGGTGGAGGAGCCGTGTGGGGAGGGATCCGAAGCTCCGTCTGCTAGTGGCTAAGAGTCAAGTAATGCAAATAAGACTTACACGGAAACTTTTACGGGCAAAGCAGGTTTACGCTGCACCACAAAACACTTAAACTGTATAACAGGAAACACACATCTATGTAATGTAGGTAAAAAAAGATGTTTGAGATGTATCCATAGTAACAGACGCATTACTGAATCGTACGAGTTCTCGAAAACGAGAGCCAAAAAGATAAAATAATGACCGGATTCACTAACTGTAATCTTTTCCAGGCTATTTTGGTGCTTCCACAAGCACCTTAATATGAACTGGACCGAGTTTGAGATTCATATTTCATCATTGGTTCAATTAATACAAATGGTACAGGAGCCTAGAGATGCCATTACATACAGTATATGCAGAAGCAAGCACATTGTTAACCCTTTTTTTTAATTGAAGGGTGCCATTTATTTTGGAGGGCACCTAGAATACTGGTATCAAGCGTGACAATATTTTAATAATCAAACTGTCAACATGTTACATTGCCGATCCATCTAACATACTCGTCCACTTCACTGCTTCAAAACTCCTCATCTATATACGATCTATATTCATTGCCATAAAAATCTTATTGATCTTATTTTAAGAATAAAAAACTATGTATATATGTAAGATTAATATGATTGTTTGAATTTTTTTTTTTTACATAGTAAATCATAAAATGATATGTTTTACCTGCAAATTGCCTTTATTTTAGTTGTAATAACTGGTTTTAATGTTGCCCAGTAAAAGATGCTCCAACACAGGTGCAGCTCAGAACACAGGTGAGGTGCGTTTTTTCGTTTCTGTTCGGAAATTTCATTGGTCTAATGTTATGTTACTCAGTTTTTTGGCTTGAAGTTTGTAAAACCGGGAAAAACCCAGGAAAATCCATAAATTAGCCGCTTCATTGTTTAAGCCGCGGGGTTCAAAACGTGGGAAAAAAGTAGTGGCATATAGTCCGAAAAATACGGTACAACCTAATAACAAATTATACGAGTCGGCAGTATTAAGTCACCACACATTATCCAGTAACTTTGTTCTTTATACAAAATACTTATGGCTTTTTACTAAGATGTTCACTAGTTTTTTTTTTCCAGTTTCTCATGTCGTACATCTTTCAGCGTTCAGTAATGACAAAATACATTCAATAATGTTTGATGTTGCAATAAATGTAAGTATTTTGAGAAGCAGCAAGTAATGATTTTCCTTCGTTCTTGAATCGTTGCAAAGCCTCATTTCAAGACCGAAAAGAAAATGATGACGTTCATTCGACTTGTTTCTAATCTGTTTCTTATGGTACCGTTTAAAGTGTAAACATCTTCAGAGGACAGAACACGTAAAAATATGAAGATATTTCGGTGATCTTACTCTGTATCTCTGATTAATAGGATAGACCACCCTCGCCTTCAGTGCAAACGCACTGACGTCGTTGATTACAGGACTGTCTGAGTGGCTCACCTGAGAGACAAGTGGACAGAGAAGTGAATGATGAAACGATTAAAACAGAATTAGTTTTTGTTCATAATGAATTGCTTGTGTCGGTGTGCATGTGTACAAACTGTTTCAACAGGCTCCATGTTCCATCCCATGCCACCCTGCTGTATTTCATCATCTCTCTCATCCACATCCATAAGGCTCCACGGGTCACCTTTAGACTACACAGCACGGATGCAGCAGCATTACATTTTGCCTTCACTTGAAATAGTTTCATCATGACAAAGCAGGATCCTTGAAGATATGCTTTACATGGCTATACGGCTCTGACCCTCAACCATATTGAACACCTTTGGGATGAACTGGAACACTGACTGGACCTCCTCACCTCCATCAGTACCTGACTTCACAAATGCCCTTGTCGCTGAATGAATCTCCACAAATTCTAGTGGAACATCTTCCCAGAGGAATGGCACACGGGTACTAAATGTGGATTGGAATGTTCAAAAAGCACATACCAATCTTATGATTAGGTCTACAAAAATGTAGATTATATACATTGACGCTATGGAGTTGCTGTCACAGCTGAAGTTTGCCTTACAAATGTATCACCAGGGTAGAGCCAATTCTAATGATATTGGGGCGTCCTGGTGTAATGTGATCAGAAAAGTATGAACTTTTTGGGGGAGAGGACCAAAATAGTGGACTAGAGACCATATTGTGCAAAAGGTAACTTCTTCCAGAAATACATTTCCAAGATCAGAGAGTAGATTTTCTCAGTTAATGTTAATCTGGTTAAACTATTTCAATGGAAAATGAGAAACGAGTCCATTTCGTGTGCTGGATTCTCTTTTATGTGTAAAATCTGTTCCTGTCTTGTCCACATTGTTTACTGCTATAGATAGTTCTTAATCTAGAAACACTTATTACAATTCAGAGAATTCGAAGGAAACCGATGCAGTCATGAGGGGAACATGCATGCTGAATGGCCAAAAGGACAGTTACTCTATAATGTGTGTGTATGTGCGAGACCTTTGCAGACAGACAGTAGGGTTTGAAGAGGAGTATGTGTATAAGTATGGCGGCGATCATTCCCAGCAGCAGTCCCGAACACACACTTCCTAACAACACACCGGAATGAAGAGACACACACTCTGCTTGCTGGAGCAGCATGTCGTCCGAGCACTCCATCCTGCACACGCAAACACATTACAATCTGTTATCAACTGTTATCACTTATGTTTTTTACCTATTTATATATAATTGTAAACACTTGTTTGTGGATTTTGCTGTGGATTTAGTTATTGTTCCCCAGGGACCAATTAGCAATTACCATTTGTTTCCTACTGTTCCCCACTGACTAATCATTGATGACCTTTGTACCGTAATGACCAATCACTGATCAACATTGCTCCACAACAACCATATCACTAATCACCATTGTTCTCAAATGACCAATCACTAATCACCATTGTTCCCTAATGGACAATCACAACTCACTATTGCTGCTCAGTGACCGATCACAAATCACCATTGTTCCACAGTAACCAATGACTTAATCACTGTTGTTTTCCCATACCAATAACTGATCACCATTGCTTCCCAGGGACCAATCTCTAATCACCATTGTTCCATAATGGACAATCACAAATCACTATTACTATCACTATTCCCCAATAACCAATGACCACCATCCGTAATATACACCCTCGAATCATCACAACAAATATTTCGTTATTAACACATTTTATGTATTTCTGTGTGGACCTTCAATGTAACAGACAAATGTGCAGATGCGCGCGAAATACTAAATCAACTTTTCTGACAGGACACGCCCACTTTCCGTTGCTACGGTACCTTGTAACGGGCTCAATGCTACAGTTAAAATGACTGTGCGCATGCGCAGAAAGTTTGCCATCGACCGTATGAGTTTTGCTAGATAGTTTTTATGATCAGAAAAGAATATAAACACTGCATCTGAACCCACAGATATGTGTTAGGGTTTTCGCAGCTTACCTCCTGCGCGTAAATGTAGTCCAGCCTGGTTAAAAACCAACATGATCGAGCGCGCAGAGATTTGGGGATTTCACTTTTTCAACACACAAACGGAGTCCGATTGTGACCAATAGGACTTCCGGCCTTTCTCAGGCTAGCCAATTGGATGTAATGGGCGGGACCTCAAGTTAGAATTCCTTAAGTTTTGGGAAAGATGAGAAGTCTCAGGCTCCACCCCTTTTTTCCTCAAAAACTGAATAACATGGAGCAGGAAAAGCGGAAGTGCCTTTTAACTCCGTTGTGGTGAATTGTTTTTATTTTTTGTAAGCTTTTTAAATGTATTTTAAAGGTCCATGTAGTGACATATGGAAGAACTTTGCGTTTATGACACTTTTTTCTTTCTTCTCTTTTCCATTTTTTAGCCCGTGCGTTGGTCCCGCGCGACCTGCTCCTACTACTGCGCGTGCTGTGTCCTGCTGAGTTCGGCGCGAGCCGTTCACCGGCATCACGACGCAGCGCGGGCGCGCGCACTTAAACCGGAGGATAGCGTACGGGATGAGCGCGTCACCGCGGGCCAGGTAGCGCAGTGCACGCACACTGGGACGTTATTGCAAATGCGTGCGTCTTCATACCACGTGACAGTGTTGCGCCGTTATGGCTTCCAGGCTTGCAATCAATCAGTCTAATGGAGGAAGCCACTATAAGTCGGTAACGGTCGTGCATTATGACACCACGGCTATAGAATCTATCATTATTCACAAACAGGAATCTCATACAGCAGGGATGAATAGCATTACTAAAGCAAGAAACCCAATGAACACAATTCACCAAGTCTCCTTTCACTGCAGCCACAGCTGTGCTCACTTCATACATCATCACTAGGAGAAGCATCAAATCTGCACCCCAGGTTTTTTTTGCAGTAACTTTTGAGTTCTCGGCCCCTGGCTATTACAGTTTTCCAGAGGGTTTAAAATAAAATCAAACTGTGTGTTTATATTGTGTGCAAATTGTACAGGAAAGAAAACTTAAAAGTATATATATATATATTTATATGGTTCTTGTAAAAGCTTACAACTGTTTTGAACTGTTTTGCCTGACCTTTGCGCCTTGTAAATGTCCTGACAATGTCCTTTTGAGTGCGACCAAATCAATTTCTTCTCCTCTGTCAGCCATTGTGGAAGAAACAAAACGGCTATTAAATCCACATGAATATATTCGAGCTTGTGCAGTTTGCTACAGATTAAGTTGGTGAACTCTGACTAGTGCACTCTCTGACCATCCAATCAAAGGACCTGAAAATGCCGACGTTATTGTCTAGATGGCCGCAGTGTCTTCCAACTTGAAATCTGATTGGTTAAAGCAACAGTTTATTTGTCATGTATTGGAAGCTAGAGGCACCCACACTCCTCAAGGCAGATTTTTTTGACCCTGATTGGATAAAAACTCACTTAAGCACTCAAGCAACTACTGGAAGCAGTGCAACCAAGACATACACTAAGAAATGCAGAGAATAGACTTTTGGGAATAATTAAATACATATTCATTAAATATTATAATATACATATTCATCAGTGATTCCAATAGTGTTTATTCCAGCAGAGTATTTCTTTTCCTAAGCACTATACAAATAAAATTGACTTGTGTAAGCACATTCTGTGTTACTGTTTTGTGCAGTGCTCCAGTGGACTTAATCAGAAGAATTAGTCTAATCATTTGGACCATGGTGCAGGTAAAAGACACTTTTATTAAATTTCAGCATTCAACAGTCTTATTACTTTGAGACAGAGCCAGTTGATATGGCTGAAACTGTGCAGTGGCTGAGCTGCATTACTGGAACATGTATTTTATGTTGCACTTGGTGCTATTTAACTGATTCATGTGTGAAGCTTTAAATAATATAGACAAAAATTACACATAATACATAGTGTAGAAAACACTTTCCACTTTCACTTGAGTACAAGTACAAAAGTATTTGTCTTCAAATGTACTTAAGTATCCAAAGTACTATGATATATTATGGCCATAATGTTTACACACACTTACACATCTGTATGACCCAAATAGTGTCTAACAAATGTAAACTATTACATTTTTCCATGTTTTTATTTTTATTGAATTAATAAATTTTTGTTCTAATTTAATTGATTACTCAGTTTTATCAAAAAAATAAAAAGTGTATTGCATTAATTTGATTTATTCTATTTTATATGTATAAAATATTATAAAATTAAACTGTTCGAATGCTAATGATCACAAATGTTAATAATAAAAAACTGCGTTAATAAAAAAAAAAGACACTCGATTATATGTTTTGGACCGAAATTGAACCGATCCTTGAATATTGTGTTTTCTGTTTACCAGGTCGCCTGTCTCACACCAGAGATCTAGAATCTCTGTATGATTTATATTTACTTCCTCTTTGCAGATGGGGTCTGCTGTAAAGTCAACAGAACTTGGGATCCAGTTCCTGAAATGCGCTCAGGTACTGCCATCTCTCTCTCTCTCTCTCTCTCTCTCTCTCTCTCTCTCTCTCTCTCTCTCTCTCCCTCTCTGACACAGTTTTCACCCATCTATGTACATCTTTTTTGTTTTTTGCCCTCACTTGACTCTTTATCTCTTTCTCTTCCTCGCCTTTTTATCTCTTTATCTAATATTTCTCTCCTGGTGGTCTCTCTTCATGTCCACCATGTTTGACTGATTACATCACTAATCGAGTGCCTCTATGTTGTATGAGTTATGTAAATATATTAATCTCCTCAACGTCGATCCCCTCTTGCACTGAGCACGTTCGCTTACTGAAAGGAAGCCGGCGTGCAGCTCTACCACACATTCTGATCGCTGTTGCCATGTCCTTTTCTTTAGATTAATTTCTGTATTTGCTATAGTGTCAGTGGTCCTTGTGTTTTCCCATTCAGACACACAAACAGAAACACCACTGACGAGTCATGCTGATACTTGGGTGAAACATTAAGTTCGACCCACTGTATGCCACACTGGTGACCTGCCAGAGCACATTCAGCAGTAGACCACCGTGATCTACCTGTGGCTATCAAACATTATAACTACTTCCCCTTCTGCGGAGGAGGGTTAGTGGTCATAGTGGTCATAGTCGAAGAATAATAGATGCACTTGCTTTACCTCTGTAGGTGTATGTTTTTGTTTGACAATATCAGGTGCAATATCATTTAATAATTTAACAATTTCATGTGCAACTTCTTTTTTTGTAGAACTATAATGTGAAATAGTAGTAATACTATTACATGTTTGTATTCATTTTGCTTGGAGCAGTCTCTGGCACATGAATTTCCTTCAGGATTTATAAAGTGTTATCTTTTCTTATCTTAACATGTGCTTTTACTAGGTATAATCTTTTTGTGTGTGTGTGTGTCAGGTGGTAACAGAAAGTGAGTTTCCCCTGGTAAATGTCTACCTGGTGGTCAAAAACCTTGAGGATGGAATAGAACTATCGCAACTCAGTATACACGACACCATCTCTGACCTGATCAGCATGCAGAGCAATGGGAAAGTGCAAGACAAACAATACCAAACCTTCAGCACAGACACACTGCATGGTAAACACACACACACACACACACACATACACACTTACCCTATTCTTTGAACACACTGAACTTACTGCCTGGCATATTATTCCTTTTATTTTTGAACATCGATTTCACTTCATAATGTGTGTGTGTGTGTGTGTGTGTGTGTGTGTGTTTAGCCGGTTCCAGTTATTCTGTGTCATACACAGTGAGTCTGAAAGGAAGTACAAATGAAGATCTGTTTTTGCCGGCTTTCCTCACCTTCTCTAGCATATCTCAGGTACACACACACACACACACACACACACACACACACACACACACACACACACACACACACACACCCTTGCTGAAGTTACATTTATACTAAACCCAATTTATCTTTATTGCTTAAGAATCGCAAACTCATCTCACTGACTCACTCACTGAGTCTCTTATTCTGCTCTATACTTTAACTCTGTATTTCCTCTTCATTGACTGAGTCACTGATCCACTCATTCACAGTGTTTCATTCTCTGATGTTCCAAAATTGACCCACTGACTGACTCACAGAACCACAAACCCACTGTATTTCTCACTTTCTTTCTCACTGACTCACTGATCCACTCCTTCCCTCATCACCCACATATTGTTCAAGCTTGTGTTTTGTTTCTTTCATCCAGAATGATATCAGTTTATTCGGCCCCGTGGTGGCGAATTTCACTCTGAGGATAAATACCACAGACAAGGTGAAATGCATTGAAGTGTGATTCTGACATCGAACACGGGCGCTACATAAGAGCGATACATTTCTGACCTGTCTTCCGCAGGTGTGTGCGGCGTATGCCTTACACTTCGCAGGATTCTGTGTGGCTTTTCTGATCTCCACACTGCTGCTGTCTTTCGCACTGCTCACCGCCAGCTGCTTCTACAAGAAGTGCTTAATGCGCACACGTCATCATGGGGTAAGACGCACACATGCTGTGCACAGTGTTGATGTTTCAAATGAAATTTTTGGAATAAATGCTGATTAGCACTGGGAACGATTTAGGAGAGGCGGAGCTTCCGTGTAGAGGCGGAGCCAGAGGAGGCTGTTTCTAACACCAGCGACACAGCCAGTGAGGACGCTGCCTTTGAGGATCGAATCATTGACATCATGACCCTTGAGGATCCACAGGACATGTTGCATTCTCTGGACAAGTGAGAATATGACCTTGATGATTACCACTAACCCCACTAACACTAATTCCTAAACCCCTGAACCATCAAGATTATTAATAAGGCTTAATAATATTTAGACTTGTCCATATATACACACATGTTCCTTGCGTTCATGCCAGAGTAGCTTCTTTGACCTCTCTGCCATGTGTCTTCTTCAGTTTGGAGATGTCCTGTCTGTTGCGCGGTGCCGTGATGGCGGAGTGTCTGCGTGCACAGATGCTGAAAGGCATGTTCAGGGTGTTAACAGCCAGCGTAGGCGGTAACGAAGTAAGCATGGTGGACCTGCTCAGTCACGTGACCGACATGCAGGAGGACCAGAAGTCACAACTTAACACGCACACTGCCGTGGAAGCGTGCGCCGAGCGACAGGTGACACAGACACATGCTATATATATAATTTGGCCTGTTTGAACAAGTTCCGGTCACATGATTTGTCCGAATATTTGTGCGTATGCGTGCACGTAGGATGCGGATCATCGGCGCTTGGAGGCGTTACGCAGGAGAGAAGAACTTCACGGCATCATTTGCGAAGAAATAGAGGAGGCGGCCATGTCGGGAGGAACGCACTTGGCCAATCAGCTACTCCACAGATACTATACCTGTCAGGTATCTCTCCGAAAGGTTTACATGATCCTAGCAGTGATCCACATGTTTCAGGGTGGATTCTTTTTTAATAGCTAACTTTTGAGATGCTCCACCTACAGGATCAGCTGGAGTCCTTGCTAGATCTGTTCATAGCCAATCAGAGAGCGGCGCTAAGCGAGCAGCATGCGCAGCGGCGCTTTCTGTTGCAGGGTTTGCAAGATCTCCAGCGTTCAATGTGCGACATGTTCAGCGTTTTCTCTCGACACATCGACAGCTGGTTCGGACGCATCCGCAGGTACACGACGCTCTTTCGCTCTATGACACTCAGTTAAAAGTGTTCCTTCAATTAAAAACAACTAGTTTGAGATTTACATCCACTTGTCCTTTTTGAAGTACACTAGAATCCCCCACTTTACTGCTGCTAATAAAACATTAACTATAAATTTTTCTTTAAACAGAACATTTTAATTGAGTTGCTTTTACTTGAGTAGATTTTTGACCTGTAACTTTACTTGTACTTAACTAAAATTTAATTGAAGTAACAGTACTTTTACTTGAGTTTCAACCTCTGGCAGAACGTTTTCATTGACGTTTACGCACGACGAAACGCTGATTTAGTGTTGTTTTGCATGCATTCTGGTTTTGATATGTGTTTGGCGTCATCATCGTCTAAAACACGTGTAACCTCCTGGCAGATGCAGTTATGTTGGAAAACAGTTAGAAATTTTGACTTAAACCAAAAAATTTATTTTCGCTTGTTGCTTGTTTAAGTTTTTGTGTTTGGCATACTTGTGTGTGTGCAGGGAGGGTGTTCTCTCCGATCAACACTGTGTGCAGCAGTTGGAGCACGTCCAGTCAGAGCTCCAGCGTGTCCGAAAAAGTTTTGAGGAAACGCTGGGTAGAGAGCGTAGCTCGGCTCATTGTGACATCATCAAAACGAGAAGAGCGCGCATCGCTGACGCGGTACACACCACAGAATTTACAGATTAGCTTTCACAGAATTATGACTTTACATTAGTTAATGTATTTCTGTTTTGTGTGTGCGTAGATATGCGAGCAGAAGCGTGAGCGGCAGGATATGGTGTGCGGGAGTGTGTGTTTCGGGCCGCTGGAGGACTACCTGATACGCTGGCAGTCACTCCTTTGTGCTCAAAACACACACCTCTCAGAACTTATTACACACTTGGACCAGGAGGCAGCAGCACATATACGGCGGGTACACACTCACACACACACACACACACACACACACACACACACACACACACACACACACACAGACTATCATGCATTATACACATACATACAAATATACTCTTATTTCCTGTCCTCTATTCCACGTGTGTGTGTGTGCGCACGCAGGTATTGGTGTGTGTATTGCGAGATGCTGTAGCCGACCTGAAGCAGGTGGAGTGCGAGACAAGTGAGTCACTGCAGGACGCAGGTGTCCCACGTTGGCTCCTCCTTCAGTTGAGGGCGGGATCAGTGGTCGGAGGATGCCTGGCCGACACAGAGGCGGAGCTTGGCGTTCGGAAGAGGGAGGCGGCTAAAACGCTGCGGCTGACACGCAGCACAATTCAGCAAATCCGAGAGCAGGAGCTGAAGCAGCAGAAAGAAAGGAGGGAGAGGATACACACATTCTGCAGGTGTGTTTGTGTGTCTCTGTGTAACACAACAAAAAAGGCGATTCGCGAATCTTTCCATCTCTAGTGTGTGTCATTTTGTTGTATATGTACCTTCATCTCTTTTTCAGGAGTGTATGGGAGGGTCAGTGCTCTCTGTCCGAGATTGATGTACTGCGCTTGCAGTTGGAGTACGTGAAGAGTGCGTGTCATCTGGATCGCTGCCTGGTTCTGCCACGAGAGTGTGGCTGCAATACTCCGACCAATCAGATCACACAGAACAAAAACGCTCTCGGCCTAACCCCCGGTGACCCCTGCCCAATCTCCACAAATGCACAGGTGAAATATCAGACTTGTGTTTTCATCCGTGTGTGTGTGTGTGTGTGTGTGTGTGTGTGTGTGTGTTTGTGTGTTTTAAAAATGTACCCTTTGCAGGTTTGCGTGTGCGAAGAGGAGATGAGTGCGTGCGAGGACAGAGTGGCGATGCAGGTTGCGGCTGTGCAGTGGGACAAAGCGGAGCGGAAGAACCGGGTTCTGGAAACGCACTCTGCTATGCTGACGCTGCAAATGCTGCTAATGCAGACCGTCTCCTGCACACCTGCGGAGGAAGAGCTCTCGCACGCCATACACACACACAGCCTGGTGAGCCCGAATGTTGCTTTTCTATTAAATAAACCATCATTTGCATTTCTATACTGAAAAACACTCACCTAGTTTCACCACTTTACATGGAATCTGACTGTGGTAGCACATTTACTACCGGTTGGATGTGATGTTCCGTCCACATCGAGACGTTTAGACAATGTGGAAAAAAGTGGTGGGAAAAAGAATGATAGAATTCAAAACCATTTAGGTGACCAGTTGTTTCTTGTGGACGTGGCTTTTTGCTTGTCGGTGTGTAGCGTAATTGTGTGTGTGTGTGATATAAATATACCTTTGTTTCCAATCTATCAGGAGCAGAAGAATATATTCACACAGCAAAAAGTTTGACATGGCTCTTACTTTCTCGGCATTGCCTTTCCATTCAGGCATTGGAGGAGGCGGAGCTACTTTTCCAGAAGGAGGAGTCTGAGTGGGAGCGCTCCATGGATGCGCATGGTCACAATGAACTCTTGAACCCTGACGAGGAAGACTCGTTCCGAATGAACACAGAGTGCCCAGTCGCCGAGTGCCTGCAGGAGGCACTTTGTAAGAGACAGCAGCTGACACACACCCTCACTGAGAGGTAAGATCACACTGGGAGGAGGTCATGTAAGAAGTTAAGATGTGTGTCGAATATACCTTCTATATAAAAGTGTGTGTGTGTGTGTAGGTTGAGGATGGAGATCAGGAGGCAGCAGGTGATGGAGGATCTGAGGGAACAGCATGAGTTAAAGAGGCTTTACACACATTTTGATCAGGTAATGTGTGTGTATGTATGTGTGTGGAGGATTTACATTCGACTCTGTTAAACACAATTTTGTGTGTGTGTGTGTGTGTGTGTGTAGGATCTTCTCCTTGTTGCCCTGCTCGTCAAAATCACTGGTGTTTCAGAACCAGTTCTCCAGCAACTCCTGTGCCTCCTGCTGCCTACACAGACTGAAGAAGAACTACAATCCCTCATACACACACTTGCACCTGAAGAAGGGTAACCCACACACACATACACACACACACACACACATACACGTGTACACGCAAATACATTTCCAGTCTTGTATTAATGCATATTATGTATTTGTTTATCGTGTGTAGACGGATATTAGGACCCTGCTGCCATCTGGTGGACAGACTGAGGAATGAGGTTTTCAGCAAACACAAGTCACATGGCTCTTACACATATAGCGACAGGTGAGGAATATTTCAAATGCACTTTACTCTTATCAGTGTATCAGTAACAGATAAGTGAAAATATAATGCACACCAGAACTCATATGATAATCATAATGCATTCTGAGTACATTTTTGCTGACATGAAGACAAAAGTCAGCAATACAGAACGTAGTAAATGTCGAACAAACACAACATTCTAACTTTGAGCCATGTTTAGAGTTAAGTTGTAAGTGTATGGTGAGTATTTAAGAATGAAATTGGGCATACTATCATGTGTGGACAGATTTGCTGGATCACCACAGATGGCAATGCTCTCAAATCCATGTTTCTTTTTACCGTTTCCACAACGTAAACTATCCATCTTTTTAGTGCAGCCATCTCATCGTCCTCATTTGCGGGATTTGTAAATTTCTGCGACTGAAAATAGTTTTCAAAAGAAAACCCACTACTTCAGGTCGACTCTGCACCATCATCTGCAGACTTATTTAAATATTGCGTGGGAAAGACAGATCTCATCGGTTTTCCAGATAGAGAAGACAACTGAGGTTGCCAAGTTTAAAACGTAAAAACGTAGCCTAGGACTCTTCAGTTGTGAATAAACTGTGATGATGCAATGCGGTAATTTGCATAATGTTAAAATTCTCCTGCTTTAAATATTGACAAAAACTTTCAACTCCAGTCTCTGATTTTAAATACAACCCTTCATTGTTCATTAACGCCATTCTGTTCTTTGAGATTTGGTGTATTTGGGAGAGAGAGGCTGTGAACCTTCGGTGAGTTAAACTTCCCTGACTCCTGTGATGCCCTGTACTCCTCAGAATGCACAAGAAAAAGCAGAAGCTCATAGAAAAGCTCTTCTTGAGATCACATGCAGACGATTTAGAACACAACCCGCTGCCAGCAAACAGCCAACCCATCACTGCACCTACTACACAAAAGGAAGAAGCTTCTACTGTGGTGGGAGAAACCAAAACGAAGGAAATAGTGTGTACAAGTCATGCTGGTGAGGTGGAAGTGGCAGCAGGTATTGAAATGACAGAAGAAAGACTCTTCACTGTTTGTTGTGCACCAGGAGGAAACCTGGAACACACACACACGGGACCTGGTACACACACTACACAAACACAGCACAGCGCAGAAGCATCCCACGTGTCACAGAGTCGCAGGAGGCGGCGGAAGTTCAAGTTGAAAAAGGGAGCAGTGGCTCCTCTAGAGCAGACTTGATGAAGTTGAGAGATACAAAGAATTAGAAATCAGAAGCAAGAGAGAATGATGGATGGAAACTGAGATAGATGTAAGAGTGTGTTGAAAAAAAAAGTGTCCAAACATTTCTTTAGTTTTGAGCACATGAGGTTTTATAAGAAGACCAGTATTTTCACGTTGCACATTTCCTAAAGGATTACCATTTGTAGCTATAATACAATCCTTTCAGACCTCTATTGTGTCTTGCTAACTATAGGGTTGGCAAGCATTAAGCATGTAACCAACATGTAATTAGAGGGTTCTGGTATCTCTGGCTCCAGCTGGTCCTTCTAAACGCATAAAGACTTTCTCAACAAGGATTATGTTCGTGATAAGGTCTTGATTAGGAGTTTGTAATGGGCACATTTTCACTCACCCTGAAAATCTAATTCATGTACAACTTATTTGCTTCGACAGCTTCACTACGTAAATAAAAATTGATTTGTAATAATTACATGTACCCAGTTCTTTTAGTAAAGATAATTGCATGTAAACGTTTACGTAATCCAGATCCAAACAAAAAAATTACCACAGAATGTTTTCTCCTATTTGCATGTGTATGTGTTCATGACAATAAACCATTTGCAACAACACTTAAAAATGAGCTCAGGTGCCACCCAACTCTTTTGATCGTGGCTGAAATGTTACTACAACTTGATTGGAGTTCACCCACGGAAAGGTTTATTGATTGGACACGATTTGGAAAGGCACACACCTCTCTATAGAAGGCGTCAATGGTCACTGTGACTGATTGGCTACATGGAAGACTCTCCTCAGCACAAAACCCGAGGAGCTTATTTGGAGTTTGCCAACAGGCACCTGAAGGACTCTCAGATTGTGTGGAACAAGATTCTCTGCTCTGATTAAACCAAGACTCTGAATACTTTTGTGTGGAGGAAATCAGGCACTGCTAATTGCCTGCACAAAACCATCTGAACAGTGGAGCATGATGGTGGCAGCCTGATGCTGTGGGCGTGTTTTTCTTTAGCAGGGACTGGGCAACTGGTCAGGGTCGAGGAAAAGCTGAATGGAGCAAAGAACAGAGATATCCTCAATAAAAACCTGTTTCACAGCCAATCAACACTGGGCCAAAGTTTCAGCTTCCTACATGTCAATGACCCTAAGCAGACAGCCAGCACAACACAGGAGTGGCTTAGGGACAACTTTGTGAATGTCTTAGTGTCCCAGTCAAGCCCTGACTTGAACACTATTAAACATCTCTGGAGAGACCTAAAAATGGATATTCATCCCCATCCAACCTTACCCAGCTTGAAAGGATTTGCCATGAAAATTTGCCAGAAAACCCCCGCTTCCTGGTGTGCAAAGCTTGTTGCATCATAAACATAAAGACTCGAGACTGTAATCGCTGCCAAATGGTGCTTCAACTAAGTTCAACTAAGTAAAGGGTCTGAATATATATGTACATGTGATAATTCAGTGTTTTTATAAAAATAATTTACACACATTTCTAGAATTCTAGAATTTCTAGAATTCCCTTTTCACTTTGTCAAGTACGAAGGTTTTGCTGACAGCTGCCGTGAATTTCGCCCTCCTGCTAATGCTGCTCACTGGAAAAACTCTTGAGTGGGCGTCGGCTGTCTGGGACAATGATGAGGTGCGAGACTTTTATGATAATTTTACCCAATTTATTCAGAATGTATTTAAATATCCAGCTGGTGAGCTAGATATTTCTGGACAATTAACTGCCTCAAACACTGCATGGACAGGGACATTTGCCTCCCCTGCTGGTCCTTGTCAATAGAAAGTCCTAAACCCACTAAACTTGTCCTCTTCCAAAGAGAATATAATGACCTGAGGGTGGTCTTCATTAAGGAGCGGGCTATGACATTACCCCCTCATCGTCCATGGGACTGCAAGGTTGAACTGCTCCCCAATATGGCACCAGAGACCAAAGCAGTGGAAGAATACATAGAGGAGGCACTGGCAGCAGGATTTTTCCGTCCCTCCACGTTGCCAGCAGCAGCAGGATTTGATTTCATTGAGAAGAAGGATAGGGGATTGAAGCCCTGCATTGCCTATTGTGGCCTGAATGTCGTTACAGCTTCCACTAATACCATCTGCCATTGAACAGCTACGGGAGGCACACAACTTTACCCGATTAGACCTCTGCAGCGCAAATAACCTGATCCGGATCAGGGAGGGGGATGAATGGAAACCCCCCTTCCTTACCACAAGGGGGCACTATGAGTACCAGGTAATGCCGTATGGCCTGACAAATGTGCCAGCTGTATTCTAGGCCTTCATGTATTAAATATTTTGGGGGCCTACTAACCTCTTGTGTCATCGTGTATATTGACGACATTCTAGTATGCTCTAAAGGCTTATGACTGCCACATCCATCAGGTACGCTTAGTACCAGAAAGGCTGTTGGCGCACCAACTCGTAGTAAAAGCAACGATTCACGTCTGCTAGCATCCCTTCATAGTGGAGGTAGATACCTCCAGCTGCAGTATTAAAGGCATAATGTCCCAACGTCATTGCAGCCCAGGAAAACTCTTTTCCTGTGTGCAGACTTTCCTAGAAAATTAACCCTGGCGCAAAGAAATTATGATGTGGGGAACCGGAAACTACTTTTTTGATTAAGAAGGCACTGGAGGAGTAGAGACATTGGTTCGAAGTGAACACCGACCATCGAAACCTAGAGTACTTAAAAAATCCCAAGTATTTGAACCCCCGTCAAGCCAGATGGGCCTTATTTTTCACCACATTCAAATTCAATCACCTACCACCCAGGCACAAAGAACGGCAAAGGAGACACTCTTTTACCACATAGACAAGACACTAATACCTAAACCATCTTGCCATCTTCAGTAATCATCGCACCAGTCCGTTGGGATCTCATGGAGGAGATACGACAAGCACAAGCCAACGAACCCGCTTCACCAAACTGCACGCATGACAAGCAGTATGTCCGTGCCGAGCTACGTTCCAGAGTCCTAGAGCGGATCCACACCCGACACTGGAGACCCAGGGATCCACCGCACTACCAGCGTTGTTCAAAACGCATTCTGGTGGCCGTCACTTCCAACAGACGTGAAATGATACATCGAGGTTTGCGCTCAGGTCCGCACTCCACACCAGCTACTGTATGTGCTGTTGGAACCAGTCCCAATCCCTCAACAACCATGGTCCCAACCTGCCAAAGTCACAGGGACATAACACCATACTGGTGGCTGTGGACCGGTTTTCAAAATCTGCAAAGGTTTATGAACATATACAGTATATATACACTGACTACTGGTGAAAATATGGCACACCTGCTCAGTAGATTATAGATACTACGTGGAAAGTGTAGGTGAGGTTTCAGACCAGAAAAACGAACTTGTTTTCAGTAGGGAAAGGAACAGATATTATATTGGATATTATAAAAAAACAAAACAAAACAAAAAAAACAATACAGAACATACATTCATTGTCAATTAAAATAAATCTATTGAAATTATTATTTACTTTCATGCCTTTTAACTACACTAATATCAGCATGCATATATTTGTAAAAAAATTATTTAGAAATATACAAAAGATTACAGAGATTAACTATAACATCTGAAGCATTTATATTAAGAGCTGATATGAAAGTTTGCAAATTGTACCAAATTGAAAAATACATTTACATTCAAATTTTAAATGATAAATATGAATAGAAATTTGAGGTAAATTTTTATTAGTTTTTTTTTGTATTTGATTTTATATTTATTATTTTAAATTGATATAATACATTTTAATATGTGTTTATTATCTATATTTATTTCTTTTATTTATTCTCTTTTTTTTATCTGTTCTCTACCGGCTTCAGCAACTGAATTATTGTAAAAGAGTGTAACATGAGGTGATAATTCTCTAAAGAAAGTGTGAAAGGTGTTAAAGACTCACAGTGCATGCATTACACTGTAATTTATGTTAGAAGTTTACAATAAACCAAACCTATCTAGAGCAGGAGATCATTTTACGTGCCAAATCGCAACTTGAGATACAGTGAGAACCATAATATAAGAACAAACCCACTACAAGCATTGTTTTTGAACTCGCATTACCTGAATGAAGTGTCTGTACACTGACATGTTCAACTACAAGTAAAGAAGAAAATGTTCTGATATGCATCAGATTACTGTTAACTCTCTATAAGTCTTACTTAAAACTACATTGCCCTATAATCTGAAACTAATCCCCAGAATGAAGAACAAACTTCTGTCTTTAAGTGTGTATAGATATATACATATAAAAGTATTGGAACCCCTGATGTTTTTTTAGGTTATTCTCCAAACTGTTACCACTCTACAAATTTTACACATGTCAATGTGGTAGCTTGAAATGTTCCCTTCCCTTGATATAGGGGACCCAATCTGTTCCATTATGCCCTTGTGCACAAAGCCAGCTCTTTGAAGATATGCTTTGCATGGGTTGAAGTGGAAGATCTCTTGCTGTAGAGCTCTGACTTCAACCCTACTGAACACCTTGGGGTTGAATTGGACCCCTGACTTCACCCCAGGCCTCCTCACCTCACCCAAATCAGTACCTGACTTTACTAACACTCTTGTGGCTGAATGAGCAAAAACCTCCACAAAATCTAGTGGAACATCTTCCCAGAAGAGTAGAGGGAATAATAGTAAACCGGGACTAAATGTCAAATGGGATGTTCAACAAAGCAAATACCAATCGTTTTGTCAGGTGTCCGCAAAAATTTGTCTATATAGTTCATCTATACCAAGAATAGTGAGTCTACATGTCTTTGGAAGTGTTCTGAAGTGATGAATACCATTGGCTAAATATATATTTTTCCCCCAGAAGAACAGCAAATGGTGACTAAATGTGGAATGGGTTGTTCAAAGAGCACATACAATCTTTTCTATTCCTGAATTTAATCCTGTACAGCAAGAAGAACCCCAATCCTACCTACAAGAATTAGTTTGAAACACGAAGGCAGATTTCATTTCATTGCTTTATTTCGTATTGCTCATTAATCATATTTGATACTTATAAACGTATGCAAAAGAACAAAACAAAGGGTTCCATTTCCAAAAGGGAATCAATCTGAATCATGAGTTTTAACTTCAACTCATCCTTAATTGAATGAATTTGTCCCAAATCAAATTTTTACCTCAGAACTGTTTCTTCATATAAGTTAAAACTGTGCATAGTTGAATACTGTCCATTCAGAAACCCAGACCAAACTAATTTTTCTCTAATGAAATTGAAATAAATGTAAAACCATATCTCAAGGCTTATGTCAGACCTACATAAATCCAAAGCACTGGTGCGTTTCTCATGCGAGACACGTTCTGTGTGACGAAGTGTGCAGAAAGAATTCAAATAACACCTTAAAGCTTCACACATTAAACAAACAAACTAAATAATTCGCTATAGTGCTGTGTGCATGGCTGTGGTCTCTCGTAGAAAAAATTCAAGTCTTCAGCATCACTGGCACCGAAACGCACAAGAGAACATGATCCATGATCCTTCGCAAAGAAAGTCATAACAGTGTTGTTGTTCTTTTTCTATTACAGAAAGACATCTGAAGTAGAAATGGCTAAGGAGAAGCCGTGGCTGATTTTCATGAGATGTGAATTTCTCATATGAAAGAGAGAGAGAGGGAGAGAGCACACAGCTAATACATTGTACAGCTTGCATCGTAACGTTTCTCCCAGGTAATGAGAACAATAGCAGAGATTCAAGTGATTCAAATGAAAACAAAAAAAACTCCAGAATGGAGTGCTGAGATATTAACCAGCACCAGAAATTGGGAAGAAATGAAACCCACTAGACTCCCTGAAAAGCCCAGACTAACCCTGCTACATTTCCTTCCTAACTGCTTTTCTACACTGAGTAATAAATTGTAAGGAATGAATAATATGCTTTAATATGAAGAACTCGCTCACAAAACCGGGAGTTTAAAAGGTTAGGATTGTCAGAAGACCTGATGTGTGTGTAGACACTCCTCCAGCCCTGCTCACTCTGGTGCTCAGGAATGAAATCGTTCCCTTAGATCTGTGTTTGTCCTTTGCTGGTTGGAGTTTTGTGTTTTAGAGTTAGCACCAATGAGCACTGAGAGAACACCTGTGGTGTAAGAGCACCTGTGGAGCCGAGTAATGATTTGATGAGTGTGTTGCAGAGTGTGTGCGAGTCTCTGAAAGGGTGTGTCGTCTGTTTCAGAAATATAGGATTCTTCTCACTGAAGGAGGAAATCGGCACGCTTTTCATTCTGAAGGCCAAAGGTTTGTCTTCTGTCCAACAGAAGGCGAAAAAAGGACCCAAAAGATCTCACCATTTAGTTCAGTGGACAGAAAATAAAACAGATGGCTTTCTGACCAAACACAAATCGAAAATATACTGTATATATATATATATATATACAAGCTCTTGCTATTTTATCTCATCAAAATTAATAAACGTTCTGTTAAATCGCAGCCAGGAGAAATCAAGTGTGGCAAAAGTGTCGAGATAGAGTGCCAATAGTTATGCTTTTTGTCCAGTGATGGACAGAATACTCAAGAATTTCATTGTCACAGAAGAGAGAAGCCAAGAGCTGTGCTTCCTATCCAAACATCTGAATAGTTGACTAATACATTCATACATCCTCATTATTGATCATCGTCTTCTTCATCTTATTATTGAGGAGGATATATGAGAAAAAGGGTATTTTTTTTAAAAGAAGGTACCCCTGGTTCTGAGAACTTAATGGAGGGAACGGTTGATAGTGTCTGCAAAAGAAACACCACACAGGTATGGAGGCGGGGCCTAAATTTTCCGGAAAACTTCGAAGAGGACAGCGACGGAGTGCATGCGGTAGAAGAGGCTCATGGGAAGGGCGAAATTCAGCACCGTGCTCCAGATGGGGAATCCGAACGACTGTTCCTCCAAACCGTTGTCAAACTGTGGACGGCATCCGAATGCAGGAAGGATCCAGAGCTACACACACAGAAGCACTTATTTGAAACGATTACAGGTAGTGAAATAGCAAAGGCGATTTTACAAGGCATTATTGACGAGCCTTACCGAAATGTTGCACATAAACAGGAAGATAGCGATGTTTTTCAGGACCTGCCTCTGTCCGTTGGGCGTCTCCGGCACTACGAGTTCATGAGGGCGCAAAACGGTCCCGTTGTTCCTGTCGAAAGTTTGCTTTTCGTTCTCGCACTGTTTTTCCGGTGACTCGTATGCGTGGTTAATGATTCCATCGTACACGGCAAAGATTTTCTCGTTTCCTTGATTCGGGCTTAGGATGGAGTTATGGTTGGCGCGGAGACCAGGCCGATCTTCATGCTCGCGTCGTCGCCTGTAAAGCGACTCGATGACGAACAGGTTCTGCACGCACTTCTCCAAAACTAAAAGTATGGCATATGCTAAATTGGCCCATCGGTAGGCAGGTGAATTGGCAGCCCCACCCGTGGCGATGACGCTGCACCAGCAGACGAGCCAGGAGCCAATAGAAGAGCCGAGCAGCAACTTAGAATCGAGCGTCCTGGCTGGATTTGGCGTCGTGTCCGTGGGCCAATCCTCGAGGCGGTAGATGACCAAGCCGACAGCGCCGGCGACACTCATGCATGCCAGAATGACGATTTCGAACCAGTAGAACATGGAGATGGCTGCATGGCGCGCCTCCAGTGACTCCTCCACGTGGATGATGTAGATGACGAGCACCGTGATGGCACTGGCAAGCGCCAGGAGCCCGAGCGCTGGCCCAAGCATCAGTAGGGGTCTGTCTCCTGAGCCGTTTATGAACTTTGAGGATGAGGCGGGCTTTTGATTGGTGCGTTGGTCAAGGTTTCGACCGACATTTTTCCACATGACGAAAAGCAGCACAGAGACTAAGATGTGGTACTCGATATTGAAGGGACAGAGATAGTACAGACTGCTGCTGAACATCGAACATGCACTGGTGGTACAGTTACAGTTAGGCTGATTTCCTTCTGAGAGAGAGAGAGAGGGAGAGAGAGAAAACAATTCACTGAACCATGACTTGGCATGAATTACAGAAAGAATGACCCAGAGAGAAAAAAAATAGAATTACAAAGACACAAAAAGTGTATATGAATGTAAATGTATGAGGTGGTATCAAAAAGGTTCAAAACTAGTTTGTAACACGCCAACAGATGGCAGCACAAGGCTGCATGCACAGTCACAGTGAGCACTGATTCATAAGTCAGTGTGCCAAAAGACATCCTTCTGTGTACATCAGAAGCTGTGCAACTGGTGCTACTCTCACCACGTGCATTACCACGTGTGCCATTTTGACCACGTGTGCACCCTGTCACCGAGGTCTTCTGAGAACAGCACGATCTAAGTTCCGCACCCACCCTACTTGCCAGATTTTCAGCTTAAAGGACACATTCCAGAAGTGGCACTAGGGGACTATTTTGAAGATGCTAGTTTGTAAACGTAGATTAATAAAGTACTTTCTTGCCAATGGAGCAAGTGGAAAGATTTTGATAGCACCTCCTATATGTAGTTGAAGTGATTGTATATGTAGTATCTCAGCTACTGTAACTTCTGAAGAAGGTGTGTGTGTGTGTGTGTTTACCCCCGACAGTAAAGTTGTAGAATCCAACTGCTGATAACCGTCTCTTGTGGTCATTAAGAGCGTGTTCGGCTTCGGTCATCACTCCGTTACTCCAAATGAGCAGGTTAGTGAACACAGCATGAATCACGCCAAACCTAACACACATTTACATTTCTCTCATATGGCTGACGCTTGTATCCAGTGTTTGTAAACAGGGTACAACTGAGCAGTTCTGAGTTAAGAGTCTCAACAGGACTCAACAGATGGTAGCTTGGAGAAAGTTGGGATTCGATTGAATGACTATTGTACTAGTAAATAGTTTTGTTAATACAGTATTGCACCGTTATTACAAACTTACCTCTCGAATGTTTCATAGCGCTTGATGACATCCTTTACATGAAACCAGAGAAAATGAACCTGCGACATGAGAAAAAAAAACACCATCAATCACCATGTTGTTTCAACAGATCTGAATGATAAGGTTAAAAGAACAATAGTTCAATAGCTTAAAAACCTGGAACATCCCATTCCATATTTAGTGCCCATTTGCTGTTATAGTAACCTCCACTATTTTGGGAATATGTTCCACTAGATATTGTGGAGATTTGTGCTCATTCAGCCACATTCAGCATAAAGGGTGTTAGTCAAGTCTGGTACTGATGCAGGTGAGGTGAGGAGGCCTGGGGTGCAGTCTGCGTTCCAATTCATCCCAAAGGTGTTTAATAGGGTTGAGGTCAGGGCTCTATAGTAGGAGATCTTCCACTCCATTCATGTAAAGCATATCTTCATGGAAATGGCTTTGGCTGGAAAAGTTATTTGTCCCAAAAGTATTTTTCTGTACAGCGTATGTAGAAATTGATTTAAAAAAAACGGTGGCATCAGCACAAGGGTATTACGTGGCTGAGAAAATCCATACAGATGTATGGAAGTTCGCGTAACATCATTACTGTTTGACGATGCCCGTGCTCCTCATAGCGTTCTCCAAATTGTGTCTGCAGTTGAATAACTACTGTACAAAACCATAGATCATGTTGCTCCACCTACTTAACGGTTCTTACTCATCACCTACTTAGCTTCTTTACTCATGATTTATTTCTTATTCATTTTATCATACAGTCAAATGGGGCAGTGGGAAGTGGGAATACTTTATACCCAGTCTATCATAGTGTTCTACACAAACACACTGTAGGGATATAATCATATAGGAATTGCATTATTGTGACTGAATAGAGCATTTGTTCTCCATAAATACACAAATAGAAACACTTCTGCATTAAAAAAAAAAAAAGAATCCTCCTGTTCTTTGCCACACCAGCTTCAGGTGTGCATTCGAATCCAGTCCAAAATACAGATAGTGGAATTGCGTTACACTCCTAACACACTCTTTTATTTCTATAGGCACTTTTTTGCGAGGTAGAAAGAAACCGGAGAACCGGGAGGACCCCACACAAACTCGACCTGGGTACTGTAATGCTGTGTGGTGTTCATTTTTTACTTGACAACTAATTTCTAATTCAAGTTCAAATGGAAACCGTTGTCTGAATCACAGATACTCTGGGGTTTTGTTTTTTTTTTGTTTTTTTTGTTTTTACGAGAATCAATTCTAGGAGAATGAGTCATAATGAAGTTTAACAGGATCAGCGGCGACAGAGAGCCTTTTATCGGAGCACAAAGCGCTCGTTTGTTCTCCGCAGACCCCTCACGATATAAGACCCTCTGATTCAGAGATCAATTACAGCCCTGAGCAGCGAGTCAATTACGACTCCATATTTCAGCTCAAACTTGAAGACATGTGATCCCTAGGAGAGCTTTCAGGCTACATGCACACAGATAAGAAACGATACGCGCAATGTCACAGTCAAATCAAGTCAGGCATGGGTGGTACTTCATGTCTTTCATTGAACCTACATGAATTCACTCTAGTGTCAATAATGACCAGTAATAGCCATTTCAGCGCTTAGTCAAATTTTATTTAAAGAGTGCAAAGACAACAGTTTGGTGCTTGGTGGAAATTCTCATGGTGTTTTAACACTTTGAAGAGCGATGTGCTGGCTATCTCAATCACAACCCTACTTCATACACACATATCAGCCATCTGAACCTGCACTATGAGACACACACACATACATTCGCCCAGGCCACTCTTACCTGTGACACTGTATGAAGTGCATGTATGACCGGGTAGACGCCCAGCACAGGGGACATGCACTCCTGATAGCCTACATAATTCCCAACACGGAAAGCATCTGTGATGAGCGAGAGCAAAGCCAGCAGAGTCAGACCACCTGTATTCAAAAACACAAAAATCATATATATCAACTTATTAACAGGGATACATGGTGTTGAATTAATATTTCATTCTCATCAAACCATTCAGTGACCCCTCATGACCTGTATATGGGGGTGGGATCATCTGAGATGAGACCACTCCCCATTAGGATGGAAATGTTTCACTGCTGGGACTATAGATGGAAAGGTTTGCACTGACCCTTTCTATGTTGTACTCTTATTACTATAAGGTGTGTGCCGGCTCGGCTCGGCTCGGCTCGGCAAAATTACCCCAATCCACAATGCCGCTGTTTCCACTTCCAAGCAAATCATGCCACAAATAAAGCTAAATTTGGTTACACTTTTGGTACCATGAGAGCCGAGCTGGGAGCCAAGCGTAGCGTTGCTTTGTGTATTGTTTGGACAATTCCATAATTCGGATGAATTTTTGTTTACCCATTTTTATGATTAAAAAATGTTCCTTGGTGGTGCTATCAAGGATACACCTTTTTTATACCTTCAGTATGCAACCTTCAGTATGTAAGGTATGGAAGTGTATTTGAAGGACCATTGACAGACAATGGAATCTAAAAGACCAAAGCATGTAATTTTGAGAAAAAAAAATGTAGTTTGGTTACGAATATAAATCATTATCATGGAACCAAAAAACCATTGTTGGATGTTTAATGATGTCCTAATGGTCCCTATTGGTGTCCAGTTAATACCAAAATGTGACCTAGATTTAAAATTGTGTAGTACTGGTATCTATCTGCCTGTTTTTTTTGGTGGATTTTAGTTACAGTGTTCTTCACGAATGCGCGTCAAGCGCATCTGGGTACCTCGTATCCAGCTGGTGGCCGCGTTCGCGTCTCTCTCCGGCGGCGCGTTGCGCTTGCGCTCCAGGCGCACCACGTAGCAGATCATCCACAGCAGCTGCACGAGCATTAACGTGGACAGGAAGGACAGCACCGTCTCCTCGGTCACGGTCGGTCCCTGGTACGCGAGCGCGAGCATGAGCGCGAGACCCACGAGCAGCAGGTTGATGCCGTACTGCGCGCTCAGGACCTCGCCGTTCTTCTGCGGGTACTTCCGACTCAGGCTGCCGCGCAGTGTAGCCAAAATCTTCATCTCGCGCGCCGAGGAAGCGGATGATGATGAGGAGGATGAGGAGGCTGAAGAACTGGGACAGTACTTGTTTACGAACTTTACATCGGGCCCGCTGTGCTCCACCATGGTGTCCTGCAATCCAAACGCGCTAATTGGTGTGATTGGAGATGTCTGCTCAGGTGTTTGTGAAAGCGCGTTTCCAGCATCCGGTTCTTGTTCGCTGAAATCTACCTATATACCCCCCTCCTTCTTCCACCTGTAAATCTGCAGATTAGTAGCTGGAGGTCGAGTTTCAGTCCTCTTTAGCGACTTGGAGGAACCGGCGTTGCCAGATATTCATCCAACACCATACATCACTCCATCCTTTTTTTTTTTTTTTTGGCTTGAACAAGCTGCTTAAAATGCGCTGAAATCCGATTTACAGCGCGTTACGCAGACGTGCCAAAATAAAAAAAAAAGATAACCTGAAAAACGTTATGAAGCCTTTCTGCCGTGCGTAATAACGCGCGTATGTTATCTTTCCATCTGGCACGAGAGCGTGCAGAAAAATGTATGAATATAGGCGCTTTTTTTGGGCTTGCACTCTTCACCTCTGCGCAGCTCCGTGTGGGTCCAGTGGAAATGAACTGAGGCTTATTTAGCTTTTCTTTCCTCCTCGGGTCCTGATGGGAAAAAAAGGGGGGAAGCGGGGTTTCGCGTTTCACTGGTCGATGGTCAGTCCGACAATGGCCCTTTATGAAATCGCCTTTGTGCGACACGCAACGCCGACATGGCTCAGGTAACCTTCCAAAAAACGCAAAAAAAAAAAATTCCTTTCCTCCACATCTCCATATCCCATCCCGAGTGTTTATTTGATTATACCAACAAGATCGAGAAAGAAACCAAATACCAAAACAAATCGGAAACACCGTGAATCCAATAAACTGTTTGCTTTTATTTGATACCAAAAGAATGAATCCGGTTTAACTGCGCGTGACATTACAGGGTCCACCCTGATTAATGTGAAATAGATACAGGTGAACAAAAACACCTATTATGACAACAATCATAGGAGAACTTTCCGACCCTTAAGAGTCTCTCTCTCACAAACACACAAAATAAATCAAAGGTGGGCGCGTAAAACCTGTCCAAATCCTCCATCAATACCATTAACACTCCCAATCCAACTCCTGAGCACGTCTGGTAAGATGGCAACCTTTTTTTTTCAACAAACATATAAACCCTCGTCTGCATTTATCCAATCAGCCTGACTTGTGGTCAGTGGTGGATAAAGAACACTCAAGAATCCACAAGTGGCTCAAAATGATCAAAAACCCGAATGCAGAAACGTGTTAAACTTGAGGCGGATAGACTACACAAGCAAACAGACCACATCAGGTTCTGCTCTGGTCATTTATGAACAGGAATCTGCATAACATTATGACCATCCACCCTAATATTGTGTTGGTTCCCCTTTTTAGACCTTGACCCGTTAAGCATTAACAGCATTGACTCTTTCAGCAATTATTCTGTCGGATCGGACCCCATAGGCCAGCCTTCGCTCCCCACGTGCATCAGTGAGCCTCGGCTGGCCGTGACCCTGTCGCCGGTTCACCACTGTTCCCTCCTTGGATCTCTGATTGATAGATACTGACCACTGCAGACCGGAAACATCGCACAAGAGCTGCAGTTTTGGAGATGCTCTGACCCAGACGTCTAGCCATCAAACTCACTCATTTTTCCTGCTTTTAACACGTCAACTTTGAGAACAAAATGTTTGCTTGCTGCCTGATAAACCTCACCCGCTAACATGTGCAACGATGAAGAGATAATCAGTGTTATTTACTTCACCGCTCATAATGTTATAATGTCATAATGTTATGCCTAATAGGTAGTGACCAGTTTTTGAACTTGATGTGCAGGAAGCAGGAAAAATGCCATAAGGATCAGAGTGACTTTGACGAAGGGCTTAATTGTGATGGCTTGAAGACTGGGTCAAAGCATTTAAAACTAGTAAGCAGTGTTTAGTACCTACTAAAAGTGCTCCAAGAAAGGATAGTGAACTGGTGACAGGCTGGTGGGTGACAGAAAGCCCTTCTGGTCAGATCTCACAGATGGGCTACTGTAGCACAAATCTGTGAAAAGGTTCATACTGATGGAAAGGTGTCAGAACATCACCTGGTGCGCTTGTGTCGCATAACTGAGGCATAGAGATGCCATCTGGAATACACTATGCAAAGAGAACACTCAGGCTCTGTTTCTTTAGGACTCATGGGAAAGAACATATGTGGGCAAGGAGCCAAGCTGTGGCAATTTGAGGGTATCATGTGGCTGAGGGAGTTGGCAGTGCTGCTTTCTAGCTTCTTGAAGCACCAACAGTGCTTTTGCGGTTTGAGTTTATTGGTTGTGATGTGGCACTGAAGTTGAAACTGGGTTAGCAGTTGATGGAATCCAGTGCAGTTTGGTGCTTTGTGTAAAATCGGTTTTGTTTCCACTCTCGGTGCTTTTACATTTTGAAACGCAGATGTGCTAGCTATCACAATCACAACCCACCTTCATAGTCAAACATCAGACATCTAAACCTGCACCACGAGTCTTTCAGAATATTTAGCATTTTCAAATTTAGACCTGCAGATGCTTTTTTTGGTCTTCTGGGTCACTCTTTACTGAATAAAGTAATTCAATAAGTTTTCAGTCGGATTGAGCTCTAAGCTCTGACTGGATCATTTTTAGTTTTAAAACACTCACGTGAACCTTCTAGCATTCCCTATAGCAGGCCACTCTCCAATCTTTGGCCTCTTAGTTGTTTCTCTAATGCCCTCTTTACTCAGTCATTGATTTTTGGTGGATTTAATGACCTTTAATATGCAACATCATGGTCATGCCACACTGGCAGTTTGATTAGGTATATTTTCTAACAAACTCTGGAAGCAGATGTATGCAAATTAAGGTGATCTGACACTTAAACTGCACCCAGGTGAACTAACTTCTGAAGGCAGACAATTAAGGGGGGATTCACAGCAACATCTGAGGGTTATAACTTCTTTTCTGAAGTACACAATCAAAGTGAAAATTCAACCTGATTTTTAATTACTCGGTCAGATGAATCCGTTCTGACACATGTAAATGACTCTAAGATACGTGTGTGTAGCTCATGCATTGAAGTCTCATTCAGTGTTTAATTCCCAGGATTCCAGGCGTCTACTACATCCGTGACAGAAATTAAGTACAGCTCTACATAAAGTAAGATACATGTTTGAACCTACATACAGTAGTCAATTCAAAACCAAGTACAAATTAATGCACACTCAAAGACCTAAATCTATATTTAAGCTCCAGTTCAAACCTAAAAGTATTGGGACACCTGACTTTTTCAGCCATAGCTGCTGCTTTCTCAAAAATGTAACCACAACCTTGGAGGCACACAGTTGTATAGAACGTCTTTGGATGCGATATAATTAAAATTTCCCTTTACTTGAACTAGGAGACCCAAACCTGTTCTGGTATGACAGTGATCCTGTACACATCTCCTGAAGATATGCTTTACATGGATAGGAGTGGAAGATCTTGAGTCGCCTGCTATAGAGCTATTAAACCCTATAAAACAGCTTTGGGTAGATTTAGGAAGATGACTGCAAATTTTCGCAAAATCCAAAGGAACATCTTCCCAGGAAGTTAACTGCGAATGGGGACTTAATGTGAATAATGTAATGTACCAAACTATACAAAAATGTCATTGGAAATACATTTACACACCCCAAAGCTGGTTGTAGCAAATTGTGTTGTTTTGTTAGAATGAGATATTTATTGGACCGTGCACATAAAAAAATAAGTTACAATCAAACCCCTGAAACATAAAAAAAGATGCAAAAAAAGATAAAACATTACTGCGTTAGGGATCTGCGTCACAGTCTGACCCAAAACGGAAAAAGAAGTCAGCTCAGTTCAGACAGCACAATGACACAAAGCCCACAGACAAAGACGACACAGTAGAAGCCAAAAATGTCTTAAACATCAAAAATCATTTTTTTTCTTTTTGGGAATCCGATCGCCCGTGTACGTGTTGCTTTTATCCGAGCAGTGAGATCACCATCACGACTCCCATAAACTGAGTGAAGAGAATCACAGGGGTGAAGAAGGACCACACAGGCCACAATGCAATGTTAAAACTGTGAACAACAACAAAAAAAAAAAACAAGGATTAGATCAGGTAGAGTGCACAAAACATTCCAAGCATTCATGTCTTCAATGTCCGATTATATAGTTAAAGGTTCTGGCAACCCCATTTGTGCCACTTTTGTCGTTGGATTCTGCATTCTGATTGGTCAAAAAGTGTTGATTACTGTAGCTCGATCTGCAGTTCTAGCAATGAGGCATAATCACAGATTTATACTGATGTACCAATTTTAATGATAACTACATTCAAAACATGCTGCTGTTAAGGAAAGGGAAATAAAACGCCACCTTTTGGACAGAGTAATTTGTGGATTTTAATTTCTCTGTAATGACTAGCTTCACTTTCTTCTTATTAATTTGAAATCTGAATCAAAAGCGGGACTGGTGAGGAGCCTGTTGCCTGTTTAAAAGTACGAACAAAGGTTTATGGCCACCTGAGCATAAGACTGGTTGGTGCTTTTTTGAACATCCTATTCCTCATTATGTCTCCATTTGCTTGTATAATAGGTTTGGTATAACCGCACACACTGACCTGAAGGAGGCAGCGATGAACGCGGAGGTGGTGATCGGTGGAATGGCCGGGTACTCCTGATCATAATGCTGAATTCCCTTCAACCACTCCAGGTACACAATGCAGAACAGGGCGAGGCACAGACAAACAGTCAGCAGCACCAAACCCACATTAAACCACCAACTGCAAAACATCACAACGCACAGTTTTTCCCTGGAATTAACTTGGCCATTGTCCATTGGTTGAATATTAAAGAGCTAAAAATTTGCAGGTCAAATGTACATAGTTGTAGGTTCTAATTTTAATAATAAAAGCGATCAGAAGCTTGTGAGGTCAGATCTCAGAGTTGGCACTGCTGGACCCCAGAGCAAAACCTTTCACCTTCAACTGCTTAGCTGTATAAATAACTGAGAACTCACTCTGGATAATCTGCCAGATGCCCTACATGTAGTTTTCCATTTTTTAATTCCTAAAAAAAATATACAGTGGACTCAAAAGCATAAAACAATACAGTTGGAGTGGACTGAAATTTGTTTAAACCACAAATATGAACACCACATGCTTCAGATATGACCACTGGTAGCCCTTATCTATTACAATCGTACGCTTTGTTATAACCAATATACGAGGGTGGGAATAGTTCTAGATTACCCAGCTACAAAACACACACGCGCTGGGTTTCTTTCTACCCATTCAAGGACTTTTCACTGACATAATGAATGCATTTAAATCACGCAACCAAAACGCATCAATTAAAACCTCACACAGTTTTCCTCTTGAACACCAACCAAATGTCCCCATGAGATCAAAATGGTCATTTGATCCCTACCGAGATATGAAACATTTAAAGTGCGTTCGCTCGTGAGGACAAAGCGCACACTCTCAAATATGATTCTGGCTGGAAAGTGTTTTCTTCCTGATGCTGACAAACATATATATATTTATAAAACACATGCTGTGGCATAAGAGGAATAGAACACGGTGACATGGGCCAGGTTCAGGGTGACCAACATTTCAATCACGTACACACTTTCACCTTTTGATTTCTTCGTTTTCCAGGATGACGCCGAAGAAATCCACGTAGTAGGTCAAACTGATGGAAGCCAAAATCCAGAACACGGAGTGACGGTTTAAGCGTGGGAGCGGTTTGGAGTCTGCCTTCTCTTTGCCTGCGATACAGTCCAGGTGAAATGAGACACAGCCAAGACAACATGTAATAACTAAACTCATGATCAAACACTCAAAAGTTATTATAGACTCATTACAATTACATCAGTACACAATACACTGGAGTAAAACTGTGTAGTGTTTGTTATGAACTGTGAGGTGTTTATTTCACTTTCTTATGTTAATAGGGTCAGTGCACTTATTATTATTATTATTATTATTATTATTAGTCAGTTGATTGACACCCACTGTACATGAAATGAATGACTCTTTAGTCAAAGCTACTACGAGTAGGACATTACAAGTAACCCTTTATTTCATTTTAAACAAAGACCAAACAATGGTATTTAGACAATAACTTCGTATACATATGCAGATTTAGACCACCTTGAACCACCTTTTTATTTTTTTAAGAAAAACATATTTATATAGATTTTTTACTTTACGTTTTTTGGAAGACTTACTCTTCTCGTCGTTCTCCGATTCCGGGTTGAAAAGAAGCCCCGCATCTCTTTTAAATCTGTTTCGAAGTTGTGCTAACTCCGTATCCGAAAATCCGCCTGCCATTGTTGTTTTTTTTTTTTTTTTTTTATTTTTTATTATTTCCTCGTCCGGGAAATATGACGTAAAATATAAGCGACGGAGGCTAATGGGAGTTGTAGTTACTGATACTTTGTTACTGTAATTAAGTAGATTTTCCTGGTATCAGTACTTTACTCTTCTTTTCTTACTTTATTTCTTTACTCTTCTATTCTTGCATTTTAAAAACAGGCTCGTTACTCAAGTTTTAATCTGTCACTGGTGTATCATTTCCTGGTTCTCACACACCACAGATGTAGGCTAGTTTACAAAGGTAACACGAAGTCTGGGGTTAATGTGGATGAGACAGAGGGAGTCAGTGATGTAAACATGACTGAGAACAAACACATGATCACATCATCATCATCATCATCATCATCTTTTCACTAGTTGTGTTCTATATGATGGATGTTCAGCCGGGATACATTCTGGATTCATTACATAACAAAATGTTAAATTCTTTTGTATTAATATATTAATATGATGTGAGGTCCAGTTACCAGCATGACACTAAAACAGGTAGTAGTAATGACTACTTTTTAACTTAAGCACATGTCAGAGCCCAAACTTTACTTTACCTTGAGTAAAACAAATTTTTTTTAATAACATATCTGTACTTCTAATTGAGTAAAGGATGTGTGTACTTTTGCCATCTCAGACCAGATTTAGTATTATATTTGATAACATAGGTTGTTATTAAAGGAGTCTGTTGGTCGGTCGGTCGGTCGGTCATCTGATCGGTCAGACTGTCTGTCTATTTATCTATCTCTATCAATCTGTTTGTCTGTCTGTGTGTATATCTATCTAATATTATATTATTAGTTGTTATCAAAGGAAGAATCTTTCTATCTGTCTGGTCTGTCTGTCTGCGAGGGCAAATAAGACAAAATACAATCAAGGTGTAAAGACAATCAATGCTCCATAGTTTTATTATAGTTTGAACAGCAGTAGTCCACATAAAAATTATTAAATCATATATACATATATATATAGAGAAATAGAGATAGAAATAGATAGATATAGATATAGATATATAGATATATATAGCAGCAGGTTTAATTCTCCATAAAGTCTCTGATGTGGTGCTTTGGTGCACAGTGTTTATTAGTAACTTGTGTCAGTTTATCCAAATAATGCGTCTAATCCAGAGATGCCCAAACTTTTTTATACGAAGGGCGGAAAAATAAAACCTGATTGCGATCCACGGGGGGGAAAGTAAATGTTGCGTTAGACCAAATATTATATCAAAATTAATGCCATGGTTCCTCTCATTTATAATTTCAAACTATCTAAAAATAAATAGAAAATATATATACCATTATTCAGTGATCTCTAATGAGAGACATAAAGCTGCTCCTTATTTTTAAAATCTGCTGGTTGAAGCTTGGGCATCTTTGGACTAGTCTTTGTTAATTAAAAGGAGCTCCATCATGCAAGACCATGAGTCATTATACAATGCAACACCACACAAAGGGCCAAGTGAATCATCAGACCCGTAAGCCAACAGAAAAGGATTTCACGAAGAGAAGAGGGTGAAATTTCCCCTAAAATTTGAGATTAGTGATGCCAGTTTGATGGAGTTTAGTGGAAGCCAAGGAAATGCAACCAGATATTAAGTGTCAGTTACTTTAAAAAATAAACAGGATTGTAAATGACTGCACAAATACACTACAGTGCAAGAAGAAGCTGTGGTGTTGGTGGTGGTAGCACAGATGCTCTGCCACCTTCTGCCAGATGGTACAAGGAAGAGGACACCTTTATACAGGTGTGAGAAGTCATCAACAATGCTGCCACCACTTGGCGTACCAGCGGAGCCAGAGAGATCCTGATGATCTTCTCAGCTGTTCTCCCAATCCGCTCTTGGGTCACGCAATCTGAGACCAGGTTCAAAGAATGGGGTAGCAACAGAGCAGCAGCCAGGCAGCAGAAATTAAACACTTCCTATCTCGGTTTGGCCGAGGATGCCAATGGAAGGGGGCCAGTGCACCTGTTACCCCAACACACAGCTGTTAGAGGAACAGAGACACCTGCGTGGGTTCAGAAGGTCAGCTGTTGGACCAGAAGCCAAGAGAGTGGTGGATTTCTGTAGTTTGCCTGAACACAAGAAGTATTAGTGTCTGTGAGTCCAGACTGCCAAGATCAGAGAGAACTCAATCTCCTTGGAGAAAGAGAGAGAGAGAGAGAGAGAGAGAGAGAGAGAGAGAGACAGAAAACGAGATCATCCTAGAAAGAAACTGAGCATAAGTAATAAAATGTAAAGTAGCTCAGAATCCATGGAGAAGAATATTTGCTGCTCTCTCCAGACTACTTGGATAAAAAACGAGTCTGAAAACTCAGCGGCTCAGTGTGTGTAGGGAGTAAAATGACCTGACTTTGATAAAGTTCTATCACAGGCACAGTATTGTTGGAGCAGACGTTGCCCCCCCCCGGCACTCTCTCTCACTCTTTCTCTCTATGGATAGAGCAGGGGGAGTAAGAGTGTCAGGTTCGGCCGAGTATTGCATTCACTCCGCTTCCCCAGGGTCAGCACAATGGCTTGCTCACTCGCTAACGTCACCCAACTCTCCAGAGATATTTTTTTTGTTAAAAAAAAAGGTTAAAAAACAACAATGCAACATCTATAGACAGCTCGAGCCAGCATGGCAGGGGTGTGCCCGCAGGACAATAAGCTTTTTACCAAAGAAAACGAATAAAACGCTGGTAAATTTGAATCATGAATGGCAACCGAAAAGGTCATACTGAACTTTCCATCAGCTGACCAAGCAGGCATCTAAGGGAAACTGCACACTCACTGGATCAGGTGTACCAAATTCCAGGAACTTCAGCCTCTTTGGGTTGGACATGTCACATATGTTAGGACAGTTTTCTCAATCCACACCCCTATCTCAGCAAACAAGCTAATTAATACAGGAACTAGCAATAAACAGGATACTACAAATTAGAATTAGTTAAATAAATAAACAAACAAATAAATAAATACAAAGAAACAAATAGCAATGAGACAGGAACAATGACAAACGAGTATTATACTGGCTAACAATGAACTTACAACAAACTAGCATTATATTGGATGAAGTTCTTTTTCATTGGAGATACTCTGTGCAGCTGAGGATGGTTCCACATGAGCAGCCCAAAGATCCATGAAGTTACTAAACAACTCAAAAACTACGAGGATTGATTTGGCTTGTGATATTAATAAAAACAGTGTACTATAATGTCTTAGGACTGCAGTTTGCATTCTGCCATCTCCATTGGCGCACTTATTAGGGATACATTCATAGGGGATACATTTATTGGCATAAATTCACAAATTCATACTTTATAACCCATCACTGGAAAGCAGTTTTTGACAGAGTCTACTGAAAAAAAAAAAAAAAAAAAAAAAAAAGGTGCTATACAAATATAACTGAATTAAATTAAAATATATTATGCAGGCTAACAACAGTTATGTAGTATTTTTGAAAACAGGGTTAACACAGCAACCAGCATTGTGCTAAATAGCAGCTAACAGCTTAGACTGACAAAAACTAGTAGAAAACAATATAATCTAATGTAATATAATGTGTCATTTATTGTAATATAATTATAATATAATAGTATTTATAAAAACACATTAAATAGGCTTAACACATTAACTAGCACAGTACTATACTGGCCAACAACGAAATAGTATTAGAAAAATATAGTAACACTGAACTAGCATTCATCTAAACAGACTAACAAAGCTAGCATTATCCTGGCTAACAATTCCCTTACATTAATTCAATAACAATAACAACAATAAACTAGCATTATGCAACATCGAGCAATGTATTAACCAGGATAATAACCACATAGCACCACGTTTAACAGGCTTAACACAGGAACTAGCGGTATACTAAACAGGCTAACAACAAACTAGCATTATAGTGGCTAATAATGACCTAACATTATATTATAAAGCAGAACACCATGTATTACTGTATAAATCAGGATAATAACCTAGCATCAGTATAAAAACTTTATGTAGCTTTGTGTACTTTATGTAGCTTTATGTTGTTGTTTAGTGTAGCACCAGGGTTCTGGAGGAACGTTGTCTCATTTTTACTGTGTACTGTGTACCACTTCACTTGACTTAAAAACTATGCTATTAAATAGGTTAACACTCAAGCTAGCATGAAATGTTTGAAAACTGCCCATGAAGTTTACTTTAGTCAAACAAAAGTTGAAGCTACTGTAACGAAGTTCTTCATTCCTTTTATCATAGACATGTACAAACTCAGAAAAGATAAGAACGTGTTAGGGGAATAGTTTTTGTACGCTAAAACGCATGAAACACATTAGCAAATGCTTTTCAACAGCTTTGTTTCTGATCTCTAATGCCAGCTAGCATGAGATTGTTGACACTAAGCTGCCTGAGGCAACTCTTTTTATATGATTGCAGTGTTTGAGTATTAGTGATGTATCGGGTGAAAGAAATAACTATGGAGAATGTAAGTTTATTTTGTAGATATATACGCTTATATTTATTGTATATTGTAGCTAGTCAACATGAAATTAAAAGGTAGCATCAGCTAACTTACTTGTAGTATATAAATTTGTGTACAAATGTCAGTTGTTAACAAAAAAACAAATTTATATATAATAAAGATATACATTTTCTGTGGAGTTTTTAATCAATAAACATTTGATTTACTGATTCGCCAAGTATTAAATCAAACACCAAAATCCGCCATGGTGCACACATCCGGCAATTAAAACCATCCGTGTGAAAACATTGCAAAAGTTCTGTTTGGCGTCCTGATGCTTTACGGCATTTAAAGCACCATAATTACTTCAATACATTTACAAGAATATTTTGTCTTCATGCTCTATGTTGAGTTTGGTTCCCTAATAATTATCATACATTTGCATAAAGCCTCCATATTTGTCCATGGCAAAAAAAAGTGTGTGTCTGTGTAACATTATAAGATTCACTCCAGCCAGACAACATATCTTTTTTCAGGAAGAACGTTTATTTTAAGAAAAATATACATGGATGGGATGAAACTGTGTTTGATGGACAGGATAAAACGGTGTGGGAAAAATGTGCAAAAGAAGCATTATTTAACAAGTGTGACTTTTTCTTTCAGGATCTTAAACTTGGGGTTTTTTAGCTTCTTGTTGAACAGAGAAAACAGCTCCTCCTCGGATTTATGGTTGTCTTCTGCACTGAAAGCATAATATGCTGAGAAAACCTGCAAAACACACACACAAAACTTGCTTTAGGAAAAATCCTCAGTTCAACACAGGAGCAACATATGAGTGAGTAGATTTTATGAAAATGTGGGGCGTTTTGTGCGTCAGTACAGGAAGCAGTATGTGTGTGTACTTTTTTGCGGAGCTTCTTGAGCGCGATGCCTTCTTCTGGAGCCTGACGGAGAACCGCCTTTATAGTTCCCTTCCAGTTAAACTTCCCTAAACATACAAACAAACAGTTATCGTTATTATGTCTATATACACACATACAACAACACTGCCCTCTACAGTCAAATGGATCACAATGCATTATTTTATATATATATATATATATATATATATATATATATATATATATATATATATATATATATATATATATATATATATATATATACAGGGATATTGTCATGCTGAACCAGGTTTGGGTCTCCTAGTAATATGGATTTAGGATCACCTCTACTAAGATATACTACTTTGTAGCGTATGTAATGAAAAGAAGCTTCTACCTTTAGTGTTGGACTCCTCTTGTGCTTCCTCAAGTTCATCCTCTACTTCCTCCAGGTTTTGTCTCTCTAAAGAAAAAACAGATCGCTTTTTATAAGAGCACATGCTTTTCAGGACCGTGTGCCATGACAAACACCCGATTTAATATGCTTACCTTCACACTCCCCTTTCCTTTTCTTCCCCTTCACACTTTCTTCTTCCTCTGCTTTTCGCTTCCTCTTTTTCTTCTCCCGAGGCTCTTCTACGCCGTTCTCTCTGTTCTGCTCGTCTTCCGTTCGCTTTTTTTTACCCTTCTTCTGTCGCTCTTCTTTTCTCTCCCTCTTGTTCTTCTTCTGCTTCTCCTCGCCTTTCACTTGTTCTTCCTGCGCGGGTGGCGCTGGGGGAGATACGTGCTCGGGCTGGGCGGCTTTGTTATCCTACAAGACGGATATGATCAGCGTCTTTGACACGTGTGAGCGAGCGAGTGTAAATTGAGAGTCTGATACTTACAGGATTTTGAGAAGAGGAGAAGATCTCCCAGACTTGATCCTGCAGATTGGAGTCATAAATCCTCAGGCTGTTCTTTATCCAGTTCTAAAGGGGGAAAAAGAAAGAAAGAAAAAGGGCTGTCAATCGATTAATCGCCTGATTGTTGACTCGCGATTAATCGCAACTAAATCGCACATTTGTATCTAATTGTAACCTTAATTTAATTGTACTTTACGTTTTTTTTTATACTCTAATCAACATGCACATCGGCAAATATGGATGCTTTATGCAAACGTATGTTTATTATTACTGAAACCAAACTCAACATAGAGCACGAGGACAAAATATTCTTGTAAAATGTTTTAAATTCCATAAATCATCAGGACACCAAACTGAGCTTTTGCTATGTTTCCACACGGACGGTTTTAATTGCCGGATATGGGCACCATGGTGGATTTTAAAAATGATTTATTTCGGTGGAATTTTTTTTATATAAATAAAGAAAGGAATAAATGTGTGTTGCGTTGGAGGATTTAATTTAACTTGTGGATATATAATCTAGAGCAGTCAGTGTGCAGGTTGTATAGCAGTACAGATTTACTGTCCTCTGTCAAAACGGTGTCCAAAGTGGCAATATATTTGACGATGATGGTTCTTACTTGAAACTTGGCTTTCTTGCGTGGGACGTTGTCGTAAGCTGCGACCTGCTGGAGCACAGAGCGCAGTTTTGCACTCACACCAGGCTTATCCATCGCCGACTGGACACTCTGTACACACACACAATCAGAGTTGTGTGTACACTATAAGCTGGTCGGACTAACAGCAGTGTCTTATTGTAGAATGTCATTATTTTCCTGTATGAGTTTCATTCATCAGAAAACCAGATTCCCCATTTGTTCCTAGACAATAGACTCAGCGCTGTGAAATTCTGGATTCTGATTGGAAATGTTTTCCTGAACCCTCTCGTTCTAACAGGTCATCGATGCTTCCGTGGAAATCGATTTCACAGGGACGGTGGAGAAAATACATAACGGTTGACATTGTCAAAAACTCTCAAGTCTGAAATATGCAGGATGTTGCACTTCTGGTGCAACAGATTGCATTGTTAACTTCAACCAAATTTGTTATATGGTAAAAAGAGGACCAGATATTTTTTTCCCTCCTTATTTCATATGCACCTTACCAGATTTATTCCAGGAATTGTAGATATGAAAAACATTTGGATTCTGTGTTGAATTTGAGTAGGATGATGCATGGCTGACGTACCTGAATCCACTGCTGCTGCTTCACATCTCCTTTGTTTGCTTTGGCCTCGTAGTTCTTGCCTCCATACTTCTGATCCTCGCTGATGCACTTCACGTGGCTCTTATAGTCCTCACCCCTACAGACACAACGTTGCTGAGAAGCTCGTGGAGCATCTATAATGCACTGGTTCTAGTGAACAGGGTTTAGGGAGTATGAGGGAGTCTTACCAGAAATCTTTTCCACAGTCAATACAGGAGAGGACCTGGCATCCCCGGCACATAGACGTGTGTTTTTGGATCTGGGCTTTCTTCAGCGATTCTCCACACGCGTTACAAGTGAAAAACACCATCGTGGATCAGCAAACTCACACAGGTTTCTACACACTCACACAAACACTCTTCAGCACTACTCTCATCGATTATTATAAAATTGGCCCGACTTCAACAGATTACACGCACGCCTTCACGTGCACCTGACGATTAAATATGAATCAAATAATAATAATGATAATAAAAAAACCGCTTTTGATCACTTTCAAATCAAAACCACGCCGGCAGCGCAACGCATCGGTGTTTACGTTCCGTGCAGGAACACCAAATCCAATAACAGTTCCGCTGTACGTAATATAATTATTTTTCTAAAACTCTATAAAATGCCTCGAGATTTTAAAAGAGGCATATAACAAGGTAAATTAAAGTTTATTGCAGAAATTATATACGGATGCACATAAAATCTGCGTGGTGAACTATTTCTGATAATACTGACATTTTAATACAACGCCGGCTTTGAAATTCAGTGCATCGCAGACGCATTCGCCGTCCGTGCAGAAACAAAAACACTTATAGTTCGGTGGAGAGACAATCTAAGCCAAAACAAAAAGATGTAAAAATCATATCCTGCATGATATTTAAAATAACACCAATAACCCGTGTATTATATACTTTTTTTAATAATAGCAAAACCAGCCATCTGCAGCAGGAAGTGACGTTTCATGTCGAGAGTGACTGGTCAGCCGAAGAAAAGGTAAAGCATGAAAACATAGCCGTGAAACATGAACTCTGCTTTTATTATTTTATAGCGCAGACCTGCTTATTTGTTATTTATAATAGATTTAATGTTAATGTGCCTAGATTTGTTTATCAGCGATCTTTTGAGTGCTAAATTTGCACGAGTTGCTCAATCCGGAAGTCCAACTTTGTCTTGGCTGGTCACTGCAAAGCTCAAGTTTTGTATCAGACTCATGGGCAATGTTTATTCTTTAGACTTCTTTCAGCAATTATTCATATTTATTATAGACACTGTCCCAGAGCAGGTTTAGAGAAAACTAGGCCATGATGGAGGACATTTATTATTATTATTATTCATGCATAATACAGTATTATTGTATTAAATCCATAAAAGCAGGTTGAGTAATGTAAATAAACCTGATTTCTAATGAACAGTGTATTTGTGTGTCTTCTGCAGGTCTTGAGAGTGTGTGTGTGTGTGTGTGTGTGTGTGGTGTGTGTGTGTGTGTGATGGAAGGGCTGTACACACACAGTGTGTATCTGCTGCAGGAGCTGCAGGAGCAGAGGATCCAGGGTCTGCTGTGTGACTGCATGCTGGTGGTGAAGGGTGTTTGCTTCAAAGCACATAAGAACGTCCTCGCTGCCTTCAGCCCCTACTTCAGGTGTGTGTGTGTGTGTGTGTGTGTGTGTGTGTGTGTGTGTGTGTGTGTGTGTGTGTGTATCAGAGTATTAGTATATTTGGGGGACAGGGACCAGTGCATGTTGATATCACTAGGTTTTTAGTCAGTTCATGTGGTTTTTGAGAGACTGTTGTTTCCATGCAACAAACTGGGTAGAAGAATTGGACTGACTGATACGCAGTTAAGTCCAACATGGGAAATTTTTGGTTCGAACTGAAGAACTTGTGTAAGACGGAGAGCAGAAGAGGTCAAACACGAAGGCTGAAGCTTAATGGTTCAGGGTTGTTTTGGAGCAGGGAAGGTTGGAGAAAGAAATACCAAACCAACATACCATTCCATATTACATTTCTGGTGCAAAAGCTGACGCTGGAGACTCCTTTCACTAAATATCTCCTGTTCATTATATACAAAATTTTACACAGACACACCAGAGGTGTAAAAAGTACCTGAAAATCACACTTGAGTAAAAGTATATATACTGCAAAACTTATTCCAAGTTAAATGATACTCCATAACTTACATTTGCACTACTGTACATTCCACCCATACTTATACTGTATATACTGTACCATGCATACATTTATACATGTACATAACTATATCATGCCATTAAGTATATTATCTTCTAATCTATGCACAGTATATTGTATATTACTATATATACACCATATATTATTACCTTCTGTACATTAATCACCCTCGTCTCTGTATATAAGGACCTCATACCCTAATTATCTTACTGCCATTTATTGTAAATAGGCAACTTATGCACATCTGGTTAGATCTTTTAATAAGGCAATTAACAAATGAAATTCCAGTATTATGTCACAAAGGAGAAGAATTACAGAATAAATAAGCCAAGGTGGGTAAAAATATAGTGGAGTAAAGAGTAAATACATTGCATCATAAATGTAATTAAGTAGAGTGTAAAAGTTGCCTACATGTTTGATACTATATTTTACTGAAACATCTAATCCATTCTGTACATCAGACAGACATCTTGCTGACCAATCAGAATCGAGAAAGTAACAGCGCTGTAGGATGTACTGAAAACGTGTGTGTGTGTGTGTGTGTGTGTGTGTGTGTGTGTGTGTGTGTGTGTTTTCAGATCCCTGTTCCAGAATTCTCCAGCAGTGAAAAACGACGTGTTTCATCTGTCTATTCAGGATGTAGGGGGCATCGGACAGATTTTGGATTACATGTACACTTCTCACCTGGAGCTTAACCCAGACAACGCGCACACGCTGCTGCATGTGGCACAGAGCCTACAGGTACGGCAGGTCGCTGATACTGGCTGTGTGGTAAAAATGTGTGGAAGTATTTTCACCTCATCGTTTAAAAATACCAGGAGCAAAACCTTGCATCTTGTAGGAGAGTAAATCAGGGAAACTTATACATTAAATGGACAAAAGTTTGGACAGTTAGAAAAACCACATATGGCTGGAGAAGTCAGGTGTCCCAATACTTTTATTTATACAGTGTATAATTCTGGCTATATACAAGGTATTTCAAATGGCAATATACGATGCATATAAGCAATACTGAGGATGTCAGATGAATCATCTGGTTTTACTTGAATTTAGCTGAATGAAAAACTATTCGTGAAGCCCCTGAATCTAAATGTACCTCTCTGGATTTTTTTTACAGGTGTCTAACATTTTAAACATGTGCACCGCGTACTTAAAGCCTGCCACCCCGCCTCTTTCTCTGCCCGATTGTGTCCTGGGTGGCCTTTTACCTGCAGAGCCAGACTTGCAAAGCCCCGCCCCCAACGACATTACCAATCCCAACGTTCAATACAGGCGACCCCAACAGACGACCGCGATGTCAGCGGCCCCACCTACGGGCAACCTGGAGGCTACTAGTAGCCTTCCAGCTCATGGTTACAAGCTAAGGAACTTCTACAGCAGGCAGTATTTTAAGGAAGTGTCAGAGGAGCAGAATAGCGCCCAAGGTGCCAATCAGAGCCTTGCGAAGTTGCCCACGAATCCAGACAACCAATCGGTGCATTCGGCTGCGACAAGCAATCCGATACCAGCGGACACAGGAAATCCTGGTGTGTGTCAATCCAGTGTGCCGGTGATGTCCCAGACGCTGACATGCTATACAAGCGCTACAGTGCCCGCCTCTTCATTATCATCATCATCATCATCATCATCATCGACTTCCTGTCCTAATGCTCCTGTGCTACCTGTGAGCGTGGCAAAAAGCACCCCTGCGTGCCCGAAAAAGGCTGTCTATCTCAAGAAGTTCAATTACCACGTTTTGGATGAGGTGGTGGAGCCCGAAGCTATGATTGACAGCTGCAGTTCAGAAAGAGACCAGCAGGTGGGGCCAGAGCACAGGCAAGAACTTGTCAGCCTAGACACTCCCACCGAGGAGCCGGCGGAGGAGCCTGAACCCAGGATGGTGACCAACCCTGCTACACCACAGCGGGCTGAGCAGACGTGCCCTCGAAATCAGGTGTCGGAAGAGTCCAATGTTGCGGAGATGAGTAACAAGTGCTGCTGCGAAGTGTGCGGCAAAACATTCAAACACCCCAGTAATCTAGAACTGCACAAACGCTCACACACTGGTAAGACAAAACACACACCACTAATAACTTCACACTTACCATGAAGAGGCCACGTCCCCTTTTTTGATAAAACAAAGGCCACACCTCCTTAAATTTACATATTAGTATATAAGATATAATGATATTCTCTGTGTGTGTGTGTGTGTGTGTGTGTGTGTGTGTGTACGTGTGTATGCAGGTGAGAAGCCATTCCAGTGTAATGTGTGTGGCAAGAAGTTTTCCCAGGTGTGTGTGTTTTACAACTGCAGTTCAAATACAAGCTGTGACAATAGTTATGTTCAGTCTGACGTATGTGTGTGCGTGTGTGTGTGTGTAGGCGGGAAACCTGCAGACTCATCTCCGCCGCCATTCAGGAGAGAAACCCTATATTTGTGAGCTCTGTGGGAAAAGGTAAGTGTGTGTATGTGTGTGTGTCTGCGCACACACACATAAGCATTCAAAAAATGTAACTTCAACAACGTGCCGCTAATGCTTAAGTGTATGTGTGTTTTTCAGTTTTGCTGCATCAGGAGATGTTCAGCGGCACATCGTGATCCACTCAGGAGCCCGACCTCACCTGTGTGACATCTGTGGACGAGGTGCTCCCTCTCACGCACACACACAGATGCACACACACACACTTCCAAACACAAAAACGTCCAAGATTTCCTACCTCAGATCTGTGATTGAGGGGGGGACGGAGAGGATGAGTTTAAAGTCATGAACACAGCCGTGGTAGTAGGAAAACCCATGTGTGAATATGAGAACACCAAGACAATGGGTATAGAGGGGAGAACAAGAAAGGACCCTTGCAGGTGATGGAGTCTTTGTAAACTGGCCACACTAATTCCAGGATTCGTGTTCGTAGTCTTGCGATTGGCTTTTCTGAAGGTTGCTGAAAGGTCAAAGTGAATGAGGCTGCATGATGCTTATTAAATAATGGCCACAATGACAGTTTTTGTGGGGTCTATTCAGGGTAAGACAGAGAGACACACAGTCAATTATTGATTGTGTGGTCTACAATGTGACGCTAGTCTGAGGGGTCCCTTTCTGTCTTGAATGTCGTCTGTACACAAACATAGGTTATGGAGGCTTTAATGTTTGAGTTAAAGGGGAGGATTTATCTACAACAGACTTGAAGTTATTGCCACTAACAAGAGTCTGCCAACAACATGAGAACAAAAGGAAAATCCTGACAGATCGAGAGACACCTCACTTTATTCATCCCAGAGAGAAATTCACAAACTGACTGAACTGAGCTCAGATTTTTTCTGATGTTAAATAATTGTAAAAAAAAAAAAAAAATCTAAAGCATACCTTTTTTTTCACATCTCCAGTAATGACTATTTCCCAGCTTCTGTGAAATGAAGATAATTGAATGAACCTTTCAGGCCAGGTTAGTGAAATTAAGGTCAGCTTGTTCTACCTTTCCTACGATACCTCGATGAGCTTTGACATTTCCAATAACGCCATCGTGTACCTCTCGAAAGTTAGGAGAGTGGAAAAGGGGCTTTGGGGGCCGGTTTTAAATTAGTGGAGCTGTTGTTTAGATTGATGAAGGATATGGCCTTTAGGTAAATAACCAACCACTTTTTTTTGCCTAATTACACTTTTTTGCGGGAAAAAAAAGGCAACCCGGACCAAATAAAATTTGTACGAAGAAGTATTCTGGATTATTATTAGGAATTAGCAGAAATGGTAAGGGCTTGGCGATGATGAAAGACCAACAGTAAGAATGTCAGAAGTTGTCTAAGGGATAAAAGGTTGGAAATGAGTCACCTGTGTGCTATTTGCCACTTGTCCCTCAATAACGATTTCTTATTAAGTGAAAATGTAGTCTGATTTATTCCATTTCTAACTTGGATAAAGATCAGGATTATTCCGGAAAAAAAAAACAATTCACATTTGTATTTTGAAATCATCCTGTACTGTCGACATTTTGCCTCTTTCTAGATGTACATAATTATTCACGCCCTTGATGTTTGTATGTGGAATTAAAATGGTATTTGCTTTATGGGATATTCATTTTTTTTTTGCATTTGAAAACCCAAAAGATTTTTACTCTGTGTGTGTGTGTGTGTGTGTGTGTGTGTGTGGTGTGTGTGTGTGTGTGTGTGTGTGTGTGTGTGTATACACACACACACACACACACACACACACACAAGCCATTTCCGCAGCACGATGCTTCCACCACCATGTTTCATGGTAATAAGTTATAATTGTTGGGTCTCATCAAACCAGAAAACCGGTGTTGTTTAAAGCTGCAGGTGTGCTCATATTGAGATCGACACTTTAAGTTCACCCAGGTGGACTTCATTCAACTAATTAGGTGAGTGATAAGGGAGAGTAAGAAGTGAAAGGATGCCAGTTCACAGAAATTGGAGTAAATACAAATGCAGTCATGTCTTTTATAGTTTGTAACCAATTTGGCAAACCATTTTAGCATTATGGGCTGTAACATAAAATCCAAATCCATTACACACACGTGACTCTCAATCACATCTTGTTAGGTCAGATGGCAACTCTACATTGAGTATACAAATATGTGATGCCCCATGACTCCATCTAGCATCTTGTGCCCAGTATTTTTTTTTTCTTTCAGAATAGTCTCTGGAAGTACTATTAGTTCCACAAAGATTCCTCTGTCACTAGAGAGGCATAATGCAAAACTGCAGGTTGAGAAAAAGCGAGTTTTAAAAAACTGGTCTGTTTGGATGCACTGGGTGGTTTAGACAGGTTATAAAGCACGTGAGTAGATAATCTCAGCGAAGATCATACAAATAGGGTTTAACAACATATATAAAATAGCATGAGAGGAAAGAAGCAAACGGAAAGATAAAGAAAGTTCGAATCTGCAACAAATTGCATTATAAGTAAAAGCCGTTGGTGTTGGATGGGAGACCTTGCATACACGGTATGGTCAAAAGTATTGGGACATCCACATTTCCAGCCATATGTGGTTCTTTCCCAAATTGTTAGCACAAACTTGGAGGTACACAATTGTATAGGATCTCTTTGAATGTAATCGCATGCAAATTTCCCTTCACTTGAATGAGGAGACCCAAACCTGTTCCAGCAGGACAATGCCCCTGTGCACAAAGCCAGATCCATAAACATATGCTTTACATGGTTTGAAGTGAAAGATCTTGAGTGGCCTATAGAGTGCTCTTTACATTATTACCCGACTTTACTAATGCCCTTATGGCTGAATGAGCACAAATCTCCCCAAACACACTTCCAACTCTAGTGAAACATCTTCCTAGAAGAGTGCAGGTTATTATAACAGCAAATAGGAACTAAATGTGGAATAAGATGTTCAAAAACTATGCTCAGGTGTCCACAAACTTTTGAACATAATGTATATTTATCCATGGCTCGACAATGAATCAGCATTGTGAATAATTATATGAAAGACTAGCGTGATTATCCGAGGCATTCTCTTCTTTATACCGTTCTGTTATATTTTTTTCTCACAGCCATTAGTGTGCTGTTGCACTTGGATCCACAAAATAAACGTCTTAAGACTTCAAGAAACAATCTGATGCTACAAATGAATCTTTATTGTATATTTGTGTTTTAAGCAGGAGATTAGCTCTGCTAGCTTCTTTATTTAAGCGGTTTATTCATATATTTTTTCAAATACATTTTCTTTTTTTAACTAGCTGCTAAATAGATTTTTTCTTTCCGAATGCAAAAGTGATGAAATAGGACTGGGCTAATTAGTATTTTTCTGTTAAAGCTGTTTTCAGTGCTAAAGTGAGTGATTAAGGATGTGTCTCCTGTTTATTATTTGCCTGTTGAGGTTTACAGTGTTTTTGAAGTTTGCACCAAAAAAAGGGTTTAAAAATTAGCACAAATTTCATGTTTGTTAATATTACATTTTCTAAAATTCTTCTTCTTAACTGTTCTACTTATTTCTCCTTTTTAGAGAAATTCTTAAAGCTGGACATAAAACGCTAAAGAATCCATAGCGCTAGCGTTACCCGCTAGCAACTTCCTGGTTAGCGGCTAACACAAGCGCTCTGAATTCTTTAGTATTTTCATGCATGCGCAAAACAAATCTTATTTCTGGGACAGTGTGAGTAGCCCCGGCGACACTGAGCTAACTCTAGTTTCTTTCTTAAACCCCTGGCATTGTTGTGTATATGTTATAGTTTATTAAAAATTTAAAAAAACAATGATTGCGGTCCACCACTTAACATGTTCCTGAGGGAACTCAAATTGTGGATTGCGGAATTATGTTCCGCATGTAAAAGGGATTGCATTCGTTGCTAGTGTACACTGAACCTAACGTCCTGTACAGAAAAACTTTAGAATGAAATATATTAATATTATAATTAATATTATATTAAAATATAAATACGCGGTGGCATCAAAAAGTTTCGAGGCTAGTTTTGTAACACTAACAGATGGCACCACAAAGCTGCACGCACAGTCACATGGAGCACTGACCTTCATTAGGCAGCATGCCTATTCTGACCACGTGAGCACTCTCTCACACGCGAGTTTCTCCCCCCGGAAACAACATGATCTTATTTCCGCACCCACCATATTTGCTTAGATTAGTCCCCGGGCGGACTTCGCCCTCTTTCTGAAGATAAAGATCCAGCTCAAAGGTTGCCATTTTGACAGCATTGCAGAGATCCAAAAAAAAAAAAGAGAAGACTTTTCAGGACACATTTCAAAAGTGTCAGGAACGCTGGGAGCGCTGTAATGCTGTGCAAGGGGACTAGTTTGAAGGTGATAGTTTTTAAGCGTAGATAAATATAGTAGTTTTTTGAAAACAGAGGGAAAATGTTTGATACTACCTCATATACAAGTATCTCCCAAAAGTGAGTACAGCCCTCACATTTTAGCAACCACTTCAGTATATCTTCTCAAGGGACAAAACTGTAGAAATGAATGACTGTTATCAATGTGCAGCTCGTACCAGTACAGATTTACTGTCCTCTGAAAATAACTCAACATACACCAATTATTATTTCTTATCTGCCTTACGGTGGTCAAGTTTGTTATTGATCCAGATCCTATCTTTGGGTACAGTAGAAATCTTCCTACACGCCTTTCTATTGATTATCATTCATGAGAAGAAAACAAACAACATATCATACAAACAGTGGGCTTTAAATCCTAGACATGGGACTGTATATTCTGAAGCTATACAATATAATTTATAATGCTGAAAGGGGGAGAATACAATTAGCAAAATTGACATACAAATGCAAACAACCTTTTTCTACTACTACTTCTTTTGGCTGCTCCTGTTAGGGGTCACCACATCCGTCTCCATATCACCCTGTCCTGCCTTTTTTAAACCAACCCCCTGCATGTCTTCTCTCACCACATCCATAATCCTCCTCCCTGGCCTTCCTCTTTTCCTCCTTCCTGTCGCCTTTATCCTCAGCATTCTTCTTCGGATATACCCCATGTCCCTCATCTACACATGACCAAACCATATCAGTCTCTTTTACCTTGTCTCCAAAATGTCCTACCTGTGTGATCCCTTGAACTCATTTCTAATCCTGTCCATCCTCGTCACTCCCAACATAAACCTCAACATCTTCAGCTCTGCTACCTTCAGCTCCAACTCCTGTCTTTTACTCAACGCCACTGTCTCTAAACCGTACAACATCGCAGGTCTCACCACAGTCCTATAAACTTTCCCTTTCACTCTCACAGATACCCTTCTATCACAAATCACTCTTTACACTCTTTTCTACCTGATCCATCCTGCCTGCACTCTTTTCTTTACCTCTCTAACACACTCTCCATTGCACAATTGACCCCAGGGATTTAAACTCATGCATTGCCCCTTTACCACCATGTCCCAGGTTTGCTTCCCAGGCAAGGAACCAGCCCAGCCACTCGGTAATTACACAAGCCAGTGCACACTCATGTCCCGCTCCAAGCCTCGATAAAAACTGTGAGGTTGCATCAGGAAGATCATACAGTAAAAAAAAAAGCCTGCAACAAAGCAAATTTGCAGACCAGTGATCTGTTGTGGCGACCCCTAAATGAAACAGCTAAAGAAATGACAAAACCTCTGGAGCAGGAACGACCAGCACATATGCACACATTGGGTAACCTTTTGACACTAAGCGAGATGGCCGTGTTTTTCATCTACTCCGATTCCCATTCTACGATTTGGTTGAGTTCCCAGATCGCTTTATTCTTGGTGTTAGTGGGGAAAACGAGGCTGATTTTTTTAGTCAAAATGATTAAATTTAAAGTTATTTCTATACCACTTTTAAAAATAAACCAAAAGCAGGTTTACATAAATATCTAGAATGTCTGAGTCGTAAATAAGTTTAACGAGTGAGCCAGAGGTGACAGTGGAAAACTCCCTGAGAGGATCGGAGGAAGAAACCTTGAGAGGAACCGACCTCTAAAGGAAACTCATCCTCATTTTGGTGACGCTGAATGTTCGTTCATTAGGGTTCCATCATTGTCCATCGATGGCAATGTCACCCGAAGCCGTTGTTGCATCCCGTCCACAATAACTACAGTTCAAATCCATCTTCATCGTTCTTCAGTTTAACCCTCTACAATAACCTTTTGCCATCCCCAGCTGCAGCACCTAGTGGTCTCCAATTAAAGAGAGCTTTGGATATCTGGAGAGCAGAAGCGGGGACAATGCTTGGGGTAGAAGACTGGAACACTTACGACAGTGTTTATCCCTGTTACTGTGAGACTTTCGAAGAAGAAAACAACAACTCATTTAGCTTGCTAATGAAGAAACACTCAATTCCATACATACAATTTAGTTTATGACCCTGAGCTCATTGCTCCATTTTGCAATGACAAAAACGCTCTTCAAGACAGATGAACCTGAAATTGCCAAGTAATTAATGAAGCACACATCTCTAATGAGCCATTTCGCTGACCAAAATTAAAACCAGTCAGTGACTTTTCCCCCCTCGTGTTGTATCTCTGCTACATCCTGTGAAAGCTTTATCTTGTTATGTAGCCCATTTCTGTCAACAGTTGCTTGGTGCTTTGTTCCTAGTGGTGTGAATGTAGGGTTCCACTCAAGACAAAGTGAGAGGCAACCGCATTGGTTGTTATCTAAGTATTTACTTTAGTTATTTGGTAACTTCTTAAACGATCATAAATATGATCGTATATTATCCTGATAACTACAACAGTCTTATCTTAATTCTTGCTCAATTTTCTGAGTGTCCGATCGAGTTTAAATTTCCCTGCAAGTTGTATGCCACATATATAACTATTTTTGTGACAAATAAAAACTTGAATCTTGAATTCACCGGTCCCTTGTCTTAACTGCAGTTAAAAAAAAAGGGGGCCTGAGCAAATGTACATGCAAATGTATGCAGCATAATTGCTGTGCTCATTACTAGAACACTTTTAACTATGCATTCATTTTCTGTGAAGGATTTAAAAGTTCCAGGGCTTTTATTATAAGCCCCAATCAGTGAAGGAGCTTGTACATCTCGTGGAGACGAGCCGATGTCCTCCGGTCTGGAAATGTGTGGATGTGTTGTTAAATGCTGTGCAGATTAAGGATAAAGATGAAAGAAGGTTCTGTAGCTAGAAAAGCATGAAATGGCAATTTTATTATTTTTATAAGTTATAGTGTTCGCTTTAAAAAAAAAAAAAATTATTACACTAGCATGAAATTTTCCCTTTCACTCGACCCAAACCTGTTCCAGCATGACAATTCACCTACGCACAATGCCAGCTTCATTAAGATATGCATGGGTCAGAGTGGAAGATCTCCTGCTATACAGCTCTGACCTCAACCCTACTGAACACCTGTGGAATGAATCGGAATGCTGACTGCACTCCAGGTGTCCTCACCTCACCTACATCAGTACCTGAATTTACTAATACAAAATCTAGTGGAACATCTTCCCAGAAGAGTGGATGTTATTATAAAAGTGAATGGGGATTAAGTGTGGAATGGGATGTTCAAACAGCACATAGTAGGTGTCCACAAATCTATGTCCATATAGTGTATTTAAAGATGGAAATATTTGTGTTTGGGCTGTTGTGTTGCTGTGTGTTCGATGTAAAAACAAGAGGCTCTAATAGAAATTGTGTGTGTGTGTGTGTAGGCTTTGGCAACCTCAGTAATCTGAAGGAGCACAAGAAGACTCACAGTTCAGAGAAAGAATTTATCTGCGATCAGTGTGGCAAGTCATTCAACATGCAGAGAAAACTAATCAAACACACAATGAGGCACACGGGAGAGAAACCGTACTGCTGCCAGACCTGCGGTGAGTCACGCTCACACAAACACACACAACTGCCTGCCAATTTATATATTCCTAACTATTTGCTTACGTTTTTTTTTATTTTTTATTATTGTTCCAACGTTTTAATGATGCTGTAATACAGTGAGTCTGATCATGAAAAACATCACAGGGGTTATTTGGTCAGTTTTACTGGAGGTCTTCTGCATCATACTGATCCTTCTTCCTGTCAGTAAACCATACACATCAGCACGTGTTGTGGAATTAGCTAAAACACATCCCGACATAAAGCGAATTCTCTGTACCATATTGAATTGCAGAGCATCAGATTTCTTCCATTGGATCGTATTGCACTGAATCGCATTGTGTTGAAGCAAATCGGATCGCACGCATCAGTAGCTGCTTTATATGTATCTTTAATGTATCGTATCGTTGGATATGCAACGAGATGCTAATCGCATCGACCTCAGTTTTTTGCTACCAGAATGTGACATTTTGTCTTTGAGAAAAAGGTACCGCATGCAAGTCTTCTAAGAAAAAATATATAAAGTTTTTATAATTTTTGCACCCTGAGTATCCGAAACGCAGTAACTGTGATGGCTTGTTTTTAGGTAAGTGCTTCGCCGGGTCAGGTGACCTCCAGCGGCACGTGCGTTCGCACACAGGCGAGCGCCCGTACGTGTGTGAAACCTGCGGGAAAGGGTTCACGCGCACCGCAGTGTTACGCAGACACCGAAACTCTCACTGCAATGCCCAAACACGTGACTCTGCCCCCGCGGACACTGACTCGGACCCTCAACACACGCACTCTCAACTGCACGCCGTAACCCCCACCCAGTCTCAAGACTCTCCTCAGGCTGTTCCAAACCCTCCGGAAAGTTCCAGACAAGCCTCTCATGACTCCGCGTTGAACTCGCCGCACCCTTCCTCTTCGTCGTCTTGTCTCCCGGATCTGCGCTCGAACGCTCCGCATCATTTTGCATCCAAACCCCTCTCTTTGAACGCCAAGGCGCCTTCCTATGGTCCAAGGCCCGCCCTGCACTCGGACTCCTCGTTCAGCTGGGACTCGTCATGAAAATGCCATATCGAGTCTTCGGTGTTTGCCGTCTGTTCATTCTGTTGATTGAAAAGGAATAAAAAAAATTCATAAATGATGTACACGTGAGACTCGTCATTTCAAATCCGCTACGATCGTAGGGATTTCTGTGAATTCTCCAATGTTGTGGAAATGTCGAACTTGAAAAAAGGCACATTTTGGACAAGTGTGTATGATTCATTTACCGTGGCCACTAGAGTGCACCATATTCTTCTGTCCAGTATGTGCTAACGTGGGGTCTAATGCATAGTATTTAATGTATATATTTTTCCTCCTGAGTTGGTTTTCTGAATGCCCACTCTTTTTGTGCCACGCTAATTTTTTTTTTAGCTTGCATACTGTCCTGGAGTATAATATTGTCTTTCATATTGTTAATACGGTGTTGTTAAGGACCAGACACATGGGCTTTTCTGTGCTTTTATACTCATGTGCTTTGACCTTGCCTATTTAATCAATGAACCTGTACTCTGTGTGTGTGTGTGTGTGTGTGTGTGTGTGTGTGTGTGTGATCACTGCAGCGTGCTTGCCGTGCCACACTGATGAATACGAATACGAGACCTGATGTTGTCTTTACTCTTCACTAAACAGACGAATGAAATTTAACCTACTCGAGACCCTTGTCGCCTGGTGTGCCAGAAATCTTTACACATGGTTGCGGAGGAGGTCCTCAGTGTGGCAGGTTCATGGACGAAGGCACAGCGAGCACCAAAAATCATCGGTAAAGCGGATAAAGGAACAAATATTAACTTATGAACCTGCCTGGAGGAGTGCGGAATTGTTTCACGTCTCCACTCGCAAAAAAGGAAGTTCTGCGGGGCAAATATTTCTCCAAGGATCATGGGGGTGGGGGGGGGGGGGTGGATTTAAGAAGATGAGTACTAGATGTCGTCTCCATGGCAACAGAGCCTGTTCTTTTATCTAAATACCAACGTAAGCTCCTGGAGGTTGCTATAAAAATCGTCAGACTTTTGACACTTGAGCGCGGGATCGATTTATCGAGCTTGTTATGAATGGATCGAACCTAAATTCTTTCTCATGAACGTTTATGCAAAAAAATTTTGTAGTTAGAATAAAAAATAATTTTTTGAAAATATTTTTATCCTACTTGAACTGATTGTGGTCAGTTGTTGCTCAGCCACCTAAAGGTTGGTTGTTTTATTATGTGCATGCTGAGACATTTTTCTCCTCACCACAGTTCCTTCTGTGGACCAAAGTTGTCCATTTTCTTCAGATGCAGGAGACCCTGAACAGATGAGACACCTGACTTTTCCAGCCTTATGTGATTCCTCCCCAAACTGTTCCCACAAAATTTGAGGCATGCAATTGTATGGACATGCTAGCATGAAATTTCCCATTTGAACAAGGGTCCCAAACCTGTTCCAGCATGACAGAACCCCTGTGAAGGGTGAAGATATGGTTTACATGGGTTGGAGTGGAAGATCTAAATTTGGTTTAGTTCTGTTTTATGTATAGTGCTTTAAACAATGGACATTGTTGTCCAAATGCAGCTTTTACAGAAATAAAATATAAAATCTATGAGCAAAGCCGTGGGAACCGTGGCAAATCAAAACTCCTGGAGATATTAAGAAGAATAAATGGAACCCATCCTCGTCCATTCGTTACAGTCGAGGTTCAACCGCCGTCGTGGGCCGGAGCGTTTATATTAATTACAGTCCAAATCCATCCCCAAAGTTCTGGAGTTGCTCAGTAAAGCTGGATCTTTAGGCAGTTCATGTGGAACCACCTTCAGAGTGGTCTTCACAATTTTGGTAGATTTTTTTTAAACAGCTTTGCTTAGATAAATATTTGACATCATAACAAAAGAATAATACACAATTTCTTTTGTGCAAACACTTTCTGTCCCTCTCTCCTTCTCGCTCCGTCCTTCTTTTATCTCTTTCTGTTTTTTCTCCATCTCTCTTCCCTTTCACCCTCTCTCTCCAGCTCTATATTTTCTCTCGCTCTCTTTCTCTCTCTCCCTCTCTCTCTCTCTATTCCATCCCTCCCCTCTCTCACTCTCTCTCTTTTTGTGAAGCGGATCTGTTTCTCAGTTCGCGCGCGCTCAGAGCAGAGCGGTGGCACGGAAACTCTTTCTCGTGGAATTAAACAAACTCTGCTGTGACTTTTTTTTATTTGCATGAAAATAATTAAAATTTAGAAAAATGGCATGGGCGGCTGCCGGACTGCCCAGGCGCGCGCTCGCCTCTGGAAGCGGAACGCACGCCGCGGCGCCGCCGCTGCACCCGCTGCGCGCGCTCACCTGACCCCGTTGCGCCGTGGCCATGCGGAACCAGAGCGAGGCGGACGAGGAGGACGGCGACGGCGGCGGCCGCCGCGACCTGGCGCTGCGCGCGCTCACCGGATGCGCGCTCTCGGCGCTCGTGCTGTGCACTCTCTTCGGCAACGTGCTGGTGTGCGCGGCCGTGCTGCGCTTCCGCCACCTGCGCTCCAAGGTCACCAACACGTTTATCGTGTCCCTCGCGGTGTCCGACCTTCTCGTGGCCGTGCTCGTCATGCCATGGAAAGCCGTGGCGGAAGTCGCCGGGTTCTGGCCGTTCGGCGCCTTCTGTGACATCTGGGTCACGTTTGACATCATGTGTTCCACGGCGAGCATCCTCAACCTGTGCGTGATCAGCGTGGACAGGTACTGGGCCATCTCGAGCCCTTTCCGGTACGAGCGCAAGATGACCCAGCGCGCCGCGTTCGTCATGATCGGCGTCACGTGGACTCTGTCCGTGCTCATCTCGTTCATACCGATCCAGCTGAACTGGCACAAGGCCAGCGGCGGAGCGGAGATCGTGCGAGGGTTTAACGGCACTGGCGCCACGGCGCGCGCGCTCACCGACGCTGAGCAGAACAACTGCGACTCGAGTTTAAACCGCGAATACGCCATCTCGTCATCGCTCGTGAGCTTTTACATCCCCGTGGCGATCATGATCGTCACCTACACTCGCATCTACCGGATCGCGCAGATGCAGATAGGCCGAATCGCGTCGCTCGAGCGCGCCGCAGAGCACGCGCAGAGCTGCAGGAGCGGCAGCCGCGCGCTCGTGTGCCAGCAGCAGCACCAGCAGCAGCAGCAACAGCACAGCAGTTTGAAGACCTCCATCAACCGCGAAACCAAAGTGCTAAAGACCCTGTCCGTGATCATGGGCGTGTTCGTGTGCTGCTGGCTTCCGTTCTTCATCCTCAACTGCATGGTGCCGTTTTGCGCGAGACGCCGGGAGAGCAGCGGTGACCGGCGTGCCGGCCTGCCCTGCGTCAGCGAGACGACCTTCGACGTGTTCGTGTGGTTCGGCTGGACAAACTCGTCTCTCAACCCTGTGATCTACGCGTTCAACGCCGAGTTCCGGAGAGCGTTCGCGAGCCTGCTGGGCTGCCGGCGCCTGTGCGCCAAGACGCCGGTGGAGACCGTGAACATCAGCAACGAGTTCGTGTCCTACAACCACGACACGCTGGTGCACAAGGAGATCGCCGACGCCTACGTGAACATCATCCCCAACGTGGTGGAGTGCACGGACCACGAGGACACGTTCGACCGAATTTCTCAGCTCTCGCGCCAGGAGGAAGAGGAAGAGGAGGATGTCGTGGTCACGGACTCGGCGGAAATAAGCCTGGGCAGACTCACTCCTTTCAGCAGGAACGGAATCCGCTGAGGTCGCGCGCAACAAGTGAGGAGAGAGTCAGCAGTGGCGGAAATACACAGCAAAATCCAACAGCGTGCACAAACCTGTAACAGCCACTCATCATCATCATCATCAATCATCATCATATGCAATATATAAGAATTGAATGCAAAACATTTACAGAGCATTAACCTATAAATATCTTTATAGCCTTTAATGCTAGGGTTCATTTAAAAAATACACTATAACATATATGTAGATTATTATAAATAAATAAATAAATAAAGTAATTAGTAGGATAATACAGTTAAAAATGCATTATTATTATTATTATTATTATTAATATGAACAATTATACTGAAAGTAGAATTAAAACCTTCCAGTCTGTATATATTGTAATGTAATATCAGGCTTGAAAAATCCAAATATTTGTTTATTTTTTACACTGGATTGAAAGCTGTTCACGTCGCTGAGGTTTCTGTACATGTTCATTTCATACCTTAAGAGTTAAGACTCAACACAAGCACTTTAGGGTTTAATGGGATATTCAATCAAGTCAAGTGGCTTTTATGGTCCTTTCAGCCCTATAAGATCGACTACAGAAAAAGTTTTTTGAGGACCAGAAACACTGCGATGCTGTAAATCCTGGTTCACACTGCAGGTTGAAAGGGTTAAAAAGGTTCAGGGAAACCAGGCGTCGTGTCCGCAGACAAGTAAACAGGCGAAAGGGCAGTAATTCAGTGCTGTGGGCATTATTTTACAATCAGAAGAACATTGGAATTCATTCACAAATCTTATTTATTTATTGTTTGTTTGTTTGCATTCATACATCAGGAGGCATCTGTCCATTTCACTGTTGCCCTCTTAAACATTAAAGCTACACTGCTGATGATGTAAATGTATTGCACCAGTGCAACATTTCAATCAACAACAAATATGTCAGTTACAAGAATCAGTCCTGTGGATTTTGCTGTGTACGTAAAGCGAAACGTGCAATTAACTATTTAAGGCGTCTTAACGAGCAAGGAGGAAGTGTACCGTTACACCGGCCTCCCAAGCAACAAGGATCTACACGGAACCCGAACGAGAAACTGATGCGCAATATCACGGGGGATTTGTACGGACCGATGTGACTCACCCCAGAAAAAAAAAAAGGATCAGCCATTTCATCGCTAATCCGACTAACAGACTTTGTGAAAATGGGACGCGGCCTTACGTGACCCGTTTGCTCAGAGGGCCTTACATGCAAAAGAAAACGAGTGCAATATTAGTATTTCTCTCTCAGTGTTCAGTCTGGAGCTTATTCCAAATGTTGAAGTGCCCACAGTCTGTCTGTATGTGTGTGTGGGTTTTTTTTTATCTGTCTCGCCCGTCATGTTCACACAGCTGCTAATGTAGTGATTGTGTTCTGGTCGATTTGTTTGTTCGTTTCAGACCCCAATCTACGGCACAAGAAGGGGGAAATAACTCAAAAAGTGGGCGTCGCCATAGTTCATAATACATGATTGCTCACTGCCATTAAAATCATTATAATGAATTATCATCACTGCCAGTTTAATTCTTTAATTAACAGCAGACGGCTGGCATAAAAAAGAAAGGATCTGGCATAAACACATTTAAAGGCCATGCATAGGAGCGTGGCATAGGATTATGCAAAAAAATGGACCGAGCGAATGGACAGAAAATAGATCCTTATTACATCGAGCTCACTTTTTCAGAACTTTTCGGTTCACACTGATGACCTGACCATGGATGTAGTAATAGAAGGTCTATATTATCTGCGTTTAATCTGACACGTTTATCGTTTAGTGTGTGCCAGAATCCAGTCAAGAATTTATTAGGGGCGTGTCACACTGCATGAAAAGTAATAATCGTAAGAGACCGGCCGAAAGCAGCACTTCATTCATCTTGAGTGAGCGTGGTGTCCCGCTCAGGGTCATGGTTTACAGGGGCTGCTCTGCGAGACGCTATAAAATCTTTAGCAAAAGCTTCGGGGAGAAGTGCCAAACTTCACATTGAAGCACAGGCCGTAGCCTTGTATCAATGTCAAGGATACAGCAGGGGTAAGCTGCTTTTCTCGTTCGTTACATAACTCCAGGCTGTCCTGTTGTGAAGGTTTTTTTGGGAAATAAAGCTATAGACTGTGGCTCCGAAGACTCCAAGGACGCAATCGATGTGCATCATCTCAGTTCTTCTGTCACCCTCCATGCTTTGTGTGCAATATGGTAAAGGAAGGGAGACCCCGGGGGCACTGTGAATCGACCGTTGCTGTAGAACGCATGCTGTATCGAACCGAGCACACGGAATAGAAACCTGTGATCCGAATCATACCCGCCGTTACCTTCCAATCTGCTGCTACAGAAAAACGAATCCATGCCTTTCGAACCAGATTTGAGAATTCAGCAGCGCAGTGGTATAAATGTTTTCCCAATACATTCAGCACAATTCATTTGAAATCCTTGGGCCTGTACATTGCTCTTCTGTGAAATATAATCCAGATATAATGTCCATGTTGATTAAAGTCAGTGGACGTTTCAGCTCCGGAAGCTATTTGGCTTCACTTTGTACGATCTGTTTACGTTGTACCGTGTACAGTTGTCTTGTGTTAACGTTTCTAAATTAGCTAAAAGTTTCATCACCTGCTGTACAGAGGAATAAAACACAATCTGAAACACAGACGATCGCACGCTGATGTTTTATTGCGCTTGCTTTAAAAAAAGATTCGTCCCATATTTCGAGAAGAAAACGGTGTCGGACTGCAGAAATGCCTGCTGGGTAAGTTGTGCTTCCAACATCCACAGTGATGAATTTCATTGCCAACTGATAGGAAGATATGAAGTAGCTTTTAATATAGTGGCCATGGAGGTTCCATGCTGGGGAACAAGGTCTGGTGTCTTCTAATACAAAATCTCTGCTGTTTCAATTTAATGTTCATATATTTTTTTTCTGCAACGTTGTATATGCACCAAAGTATCCACTTATACCATATACAGCAACTGTATTAAACTCATATTTTCTGCTAGGTAGCATGTCAAATGCTTTTAACACAAAAATACATTAGGCACAAATCCAACACACTGGGGGGGAACCTTTTTAGAAGCCTGGGAAAACTGGACAGGATGAAATGGGGACAATCTTAGAAGAAAATCCGTTTCATAATAACTAAAAGTGTTCGGATTGAGTGTTAAGATCTTTCAAAGGACTTTTCATAAACCACACTGCTTCGCAATCTTGCCGATCATCTAGCAATGCATCATGTTATGTTCTGGCACTTAGATTTTAGAATAAACTTCCCCTAGATGCCTTGAAAGCCGAATCGCAGACTTTCTTCAACCGAACCTACAGATCTACATGTTCACAACGTACTTAAATGTGCACAAAGGACAGAAGCTTAGTCCCTGACCCACTGTGTATTCATTAATAGACTCGTCATTTCTGCCAGGTCTCAATAAAGGTGTCTGCCAAATGCCATAAATGTTCACTTTCACCATTAGCCAGCAACTTATTCTCCTTAGACATTAATCTCATGTCCTTAGCAGAACGTTTATTACATTTAGGCTCAAGTCCTTAATTTCCTATTTTGAATCAGTTATTGTGTCTACTTCATTTTTAAAGGTCATAGAAAAAAAATCGCTATTTAGAGGTTTTTATTTAAGATTTTCAGTTTGACACTAAAACTTTTTCCACACTGAAATTGCTTTTTGATTGCTAACTCTTGATTCAAGCCCTCCTTTGCTCTGACATATATTTTCTGTTAGAAATTCCATTCTGGAAGAATGTTAGAGATTCTAGATACTTCACCTTCCTCCTGATATCGATTTTCAGACGTTTACCAGTCGCTTTCTTGCAGAATTCCACTAAACATGCTTCCACCACCACCATGCTTCACGCTTGGGATGGTTTGCTTTCAAACGTGTCCAACTGTTTGTGCACATACAATACTTTTGGTACCTTCTGTTGTGTGGGACATAATCCTGAGGAGGAACCTGACTCAATAATAATGATATATATATTTTTGTAGCATTTTCATCCCAATTTGCTCTTATAATTCCCCTCCACTCTTCTGGGAAGATGTTCCACTAGACTTTGGAGTGTGCTTATGGATGTTTGTGTTCATCAGCTATAAGGGTGTTAGAGCTCTAGAGCAGGCCACTCAAGATCTTCCTCTCCAAAGCATGTAAACCAGATCTACAAGGAGCCGCTTTGTGCACAGGGGCAGTGCCATGCTGGAACAGGTTTGAGTTTAAGTTTAAGTGAATGCAAAATTTGATTACAGCACATCTAAAGACGTCCCATACAATTGAGTGCCTTCAGCTTTGTGTTAACAGTTTGGAAAAGAATCAATCACATATAGCAGGAAAGGTCAGGTGACCCAATACTTTTGGAAATATAGTGTATATACTGTATATTTTTTATTAAACGGTTTTGGTAGAGTTGTTTGGATTTTCCCATGATATTAAGCATAAAGAGGCACTTTGTCTTTAAAGCCGTATATATAGCTGCAAATCCTTGGCAAATTAGAGTTTTTTTTAAACCATTGCATCAATTTCTGTTATTAAAGAAACGTTCAGACTGTATGAATGGAGTCTACATACTGTATTTAAACTTTCAACCCTCTGAATTGTAATATAGTGATTTGAATCAGAAATAAATCTGTGTAGTTGATTGCAAAATGATCTCCAATGTGATTTGTAAATTAAGATGAAACGTGGGTAAGATTTGTAAGAGTAGATATTCTGTAACTATATGAGGACATTTGTGCTAGAAAGAAGGCTGTAATAATGGGTTGGAGTAGATCTTGAGTGTCCTGCTACAAATCGAAATCATCTTCCCAGAAGAGTGGAGGCTATTATATAAGCGAATGGGGTCTAAATGTGAAATGGGATGCTCAAAAAGCAAATACCAACCTTATAGTTAGGTGTCCACAAACATTTGTTTATAAAGTGTATATGCCTGACTGCTTGTCTGCCTGTTTGTCTGTCTATCTTTGTTTTATAGGATAAAGTGTACCAAATTGTTCAGTATGAGGCGCTTGATTCATGTCTGTGCATTCAAAAAAATCCATTCAACAGACGGACTGTATAATAAATTCGGCTCTCGGTCTTAAAATACTGCTTTTATTACATTAGGAGTAATAAACTTTTTTAACTCAATCCTCAAAGCCTTCTACAAAAATTTTTTTCTGGTTCTTATGAATTAGACGAAGCTACAGAGATTTTAGAAACACGTTCCTTTTAACCACGGCCCGATCCTGTAATCAAAGCCACCAGTGGGAAAAGCTTTATCTTCCAAGCCACAAACCCATTTCATAATTCACCTGAATTGTCTGGAGTTCTGTTGGGAGACAGATTGCTCCGAGCTATAAATGCTGTTACTGCAGGATGAAGGTGCTAAATAAAGCGGCATGCTTTGTCAGCCTAGATGGCTTACAAGTAAGTTTTGTTTCAGTGTCTGTTTGGAATGTAAGGTGTGTTGAGGGGGAAAAAGTGGTTTAATTATCCTAGATTATAGATACTACATGGTTTCAACAACAACAACAAAAAAATAATGTATATACAGTACAGACCAAAAGTTTGGACACATCTTCTCATTCAAAGAGTTTTCTTTATTTGCATGACTATGAAAATTGTAGAGTCACACTGAAGGCATCAAGGGCTATTTGACCAAGAAGGAGAGTGATGGGGTGCTGCGCCAGATGACCTGGCCTCCACAGTCACCGGACCTGAACCCAATCGAGATGGTTTAGGGGTGAGCTGGACCGCAGAGTGAAGGCAAAAGGGCCAACAAGTGCCAAGCATCTCTCTGGGAACTCCTTCAAGACTATTGGAAGACCATTTCGGGTGACTACCTCTTGAAGCTCATCAAGAGAATGCCAAGAGTGTGCAAAGCAGTAATCAAAGCAAAAGGTGGCTACTTTCAAGAACCTACAATATGACATTTTTCAGTTGTTTCACACTTTTTTGTTATAATTCCATATATAATTCCACATGTGTTAATTCATAGTTTTGATGCCTTCAGTGTAAATCTACAATTTTCATAGTCATGAAAATAAAGAAAACTCTTTGAATGAGAAGGTGTGTCCAAACTTTTGGTCTGTAGTGTATATATATATCAGCACTGATGGGCAGCCAAGAAACACAGTCATACACTCCGTTAAAGTCGTGAACACTTCATATTATAAATAACGTCATTCAGCACCGGTGCCTCAGTGTATGAGGAGATTGTTTGCATTTTAGAGTGATGCAAGCGCTGAGTGTATAATTTCCTCATGTAAAGTGAAAGAACCCTGAAAGAAACATCTTCTGCTGCAGGTGACACTGTAGTCTGTGGATAATAATGGGCTTGTGAATGTGAGTCACGCCTGCAGGTAAGCTCAACTTTCAGAAACTCATTTCAAGACTGATATGATCTAAAATGCGGTATATTAATATAACACTGCATTGTCCTGTACTGTATACTGTTGCATTGACTAGTGGATACTAGTGGATTTTGATTGTAATAAATTACAGTATTTGGAAATGTATAGTCCATATAGATAGCACACAGTAGTATAATAGTGTAATGATATCTAGTACTAATGCTAAATCATATATGTATTCTACAGTACATCATGAAAATATATATTATAGTAAGGACATTTGATTATTTTCAGCCATATGTGGTTCTTTCCCTAAATTGTTACCACAAAATTGGAGGCCTTTGGATGCGGTCGCATGACGTTTTTCCCTTGGAAATGAACTTAAAGATTGAAAGCTGTTCCAGCATGAGGACGCCTCTGTGCACAAAGCTCGCTTCATGAAGATATGCTTGACATGGGTTGGAGTGGAAGATATTTAGTGGCCTCCTACAGAGCTCTGAACTCTTCCTTATTGAACACTTTTGGAATGAATTGGAATGCTGACTGCAATGAGCAGAAAGTCCAACATAATATAGTGGAACATCTTACTAGAAGAGTGGAAGTTATTATAATGGCAAATGGGGATTAAATGTGGAACGGGATGCTCAAAAAGCACATACCGATCTTACTTTCGGGTGTCCACAAACTTTTGCTCATATAGTGTATATACAGTGCACTCCACTAATATTTGCACCCTCGGTAAATATGAGCAAAAACCTTTCGTGGAAATCCCAAAATCTTTGACAAAAATAATTGGTGAATATATGTCTGCCATAATTATTGGCACACCTATAGATTCTTAAGAGTAAAATATATTTGAAGTATTTTCCCATTGACAATTTAAATGTTTTCAAACACCTGGCTTAGTGAATATGAGGTAACAATACACCAAACTCAATCATCCCAATGGCTAAGACCAAGGAATATAGGTGTGATGTGCAGAGAAAGGATATTGTGTAGTTAAGGATAATTCAAAGTCTTCTTGATGAGAGAAGAAAAGCCAGACATGTTATAGCTGACAGGAAGTCTAGAGTAGCTCAAAAAACAAATCCTAACCATTAAACTTTATCTATTGGTGTTGCAGATGATGTCATAGCTCTAACTCTTGACTCGGTGAATGACATCACTTTCAGCTTGCGTCAGGACGCCCACAAAGACCTCATAGCTTTGGCGAGGGCATCGCTATTCGACCTCTTAACACTGGAAAGGACGTCTCCTAGGACTTTGTCGCAATGCTTCGTTGCACTGAGGTCATTTCTCAAGTGCCCTGCTCTGTAAAAGTTTCCTGTTTTGCCCTCCTGCTTCCCCAAGGCCATCATTCCTGTGCCTTTATCTGCAGAAGTCATTAATCAGTATGTCTCTCTACTCGCTAATTCATAAAAGTTCCCCTCAGCACCCGTTTGATCACTCGCCATGCAGAAATTTTCATTCAAGCCATGCCTGCATTCGACCTCCATCCATTGCCTGTAATAACCCATTCTGGTTATCGACCCATACTTCGAGCTGCGATTAGAATCGTGTCTTGCTTTTTCATCTCCAACCAGCACAGCTACATTTTCAAAATACTCAATCCAACATTTCTGGCAGCATTAACCAAAGATCAAAGATCATATATTTCTCTATTTTGATATTTATTCTTGTATTGCTGCTACATAATTGACTAATACACATAAAAGAACTGTGATTTCCAATGCCACCAAATATACCTATATTTCATAATTAAGTGATACTTTTTCAGAACACAACACATCCTTGGTCCATTCACAGATACAGAACCTCATTCCACACCCTTGAACCACTAGTGCCTCCTCTCACAGTGCACTTATACTTCACACAAATGAGACCATACACAGCTATAAAAGAAACCACTCCTGCCCCGGTCAGCATTCCAGCATTCCGAACCAACAAGCCACTGGAGACTTTAGCCACAAAATGCACACATCCAAAACATATCACACACACACTGAGGCACATAATCCACACTTACTGTACCACTGGTGCTGCCAAGTGTTTAAATATACATTTCACACGCCTTTTTATAGCAAAAGGAAGACCGATGTAAGGCAATTAGCTTAGCAAACTGCTCCCCACACACACACACACACACACACACACACACACACACACACACACACACACACACACACACACACATAGCCTCAAGTGCTGTGTTTTAAATAATATACTTAGTTCTAATTTACTATTTAATACAGGCCACAATCAAAGCTTAGAATTCAAAAGAGACTTAAATAATGTTTTGTTGGTCTTCAATGCATTTGGCTTTAAAGATATATATTTTTTTAAAACCCAAGTTTTGACACATTATTTGGGAAAAGCTTTAAACCATCCATCCCATTGCCGATTTGACTTTTCCTGACAGCTCGAGATCACCAACAAAATATTTAAATCATAAAGGAATTTTTTAAGGCTTTGCGGTTGAAATCTTATGTTTTATTGATAGGCCACAGGCTTATCATCCAAAAAGTTCAATGTGAGGATATTAACCCCTCACTTAAATCAGCTTAAAAAAAAAAATGTCTCAGTTTATATTTAACAGTGAGAAGAACAGGCTTTTAGGTCTAAATGGAAAAAAAAAATGTTGTAGACAGATCAGGAAGTTCTCCCAACGTAAACAGTGTCAGTCAAGACAGAAACTCCATACAGAGAAAAAGCCAAGCTCAGGATCAATCTGGGCAAAGTCACAGGGCTGTGGTGTGGTTGGTCATTTTGTAATGTCAATCAAACGATCGCATGGATGTCAAAGTCCATTTTGGTTACGTACCAGTGGTCGATCCGGAGACTCCTCTTACCTCAGCTGCTTTGACTTTTTTTGTTGTTGTGCAATTTGCACAATTTGATTCTTGTCTTGACTCTTGAACTTGTACCAAAGTTACCATAAAATTTTATGAAATTCTCATCCCTTGTTGGAAACCTTAATATTCTTAATGCAAATGAACAATTACAAAGCAGGCCCTGCGTGGTTATTGTAAATATAAAATATGTAAGTATGGATGTATTACATAATCAAGAATATAAAAATCTTACTTGCTTCCCGACATGGCAGCGCCTCCAGGACAGCATTTGATTGTAAATCAGCCTGGACTTTAACTCTGTCAGTCTTCCAGGCTCAAGCAATTTCTTCCCAATCCAGTGTGATTACAAGGGTCCTGGAGGGAAATCCATCCAATCTAGCAACTCTGCCCTGCACTTGACAATTCCAATGGTTCCATGACAGGTATATATGAAAAGATAAGTTCCTCAATCCTTCCTGATTTTCTCATAAATACCCATAATTCTATGGGATAGTTGTTTTAGCATCATCTCTTTTACTCACAAAGATTACCTATTGTCTAGGAGCACTATTAAATCTGATCTCTTATTGGACTTCATCAGTTAATCAGTATGAAGAAAAGTGATTATGATGATGGCTAACAACCTTCCATTTGATCCTCTAGTGGCTGAAGACAGTGTATACACTCACTGAGCACTACTTAATGAGCCAATTGTGCGACAGTAATACAATGCATAAAATCATGCAAATACAGGCGAGTAGCTTCAGGTAATTCACTTCAGATGTTAGAATGAGGGAAAAACGTAGTCTCAGTGATTTCGACTGTGACATGGTTGTTGGTAGCAGATGGGCTGGTTTAAATATTTCTTTAAATGTTGATCTCCTGGTTTTTGTTTTTAAGCACAACAGTCTCTGGAGTTTTCTCAGAATGGTGCAATAAAACAAAACAACCAGTGAGTAGCAGCGGTGCAGGCAGAAATGCCTGGCTTCAAACTGAATGAAAGGCTACAGCAATTCAGATAACCTTTCTGTAAAATTGTGGTGAGCAGAAATGCATTGCATGACACGTTAAATCTTGACGTGAAGACTAGAAAACGTAGGTCTGATTAACCTTGATACCACGGGGTAGCTATGGCAGGACCAAAAGTCATTACCAACACCTTGAATCCAACCTGCTTTGTGTCAGAATGTCTTGTTAATTCCGAACTTACATTACTTCAATGCCATATCATGTTTGAGTATAATTGTATCCCTTCATGCCCACAATTGACCAATTTTCTAATGGCGAATCTCCTAGCATTAGCTAGCTACTCTTCAGGGGCACCTTGTCTCAGGAGTACATTGTTCCACAACTCCAACTGACTGTATAAAAGTTAATAAGGTCTCATAATCACACACTCTGGTGCTCACAATATTTCTCACTCTCCAGAGTTTTTATGATTAATAATCACACTCTTGGTGTCGCCCAAATGAAGATGGGTTCCCATTTTAAGTCTGTTTTTTTCCCCTTATACCATCTAAGGGAGTTTTTCCTTGCCACAGTCACCATCATTCATTTATATTTACATTTTTGTTCTATAATTCTTACATTCTGTAAAGCTGCTTTGAGACAATCTCCATTGTGAAAAGTGCAATAGAACATACATATACATACATTCAGCAAACAATCCTTTTATCCATTTTCTAAAGTTTGTTGGAACACTGCCTTCCAACGGATACAGTGTTTGTCACATCCAGAATGAGCAAAAGAACAGACTGTGTACTGCAAGTCTTGGGTTACAACGCAGGTCAGCAATCTCTGAGAGAGACAGAGATGGAAAGAGTCCGATGACCTAGAGAGAGTCATTTCACCTAGACCTTGTTTTGCTTTCTCACTCATTCATTTGCCTTCATTTGTAATCAATTATATTTGAATAGCACATCAGCAACTGACACTGTCACATTACCCTTTTTTTAAATTTAGAAATCTGGATCTTGGTACTTGATGAGAAAGAAAGGACAGTTGAGAGAAAAAAACTTGCTGACACAACATGAGGACGACAACCTGAGAGGAACTAGAGGAAACTCAGAGGAAATTCTCAAAGTGTTTCGAAAGGTTAGGTTTGCGTATTATACTGGGAATTTATCACAATGTTCCAGAACTGACTTCTATAACTATCAGCCTGGATAACACTGGATTGTGTGATTATATGCTATTACAGGTTTAGAAAAGTGAAGGCAAACAGGGCTTTGTATCCAGCATGTGTATATGAACTCGAAGATTTGTAGAAAAAGCACTATAAAATCATTATGATTACATCAGTAGTTGAGAGGAGCCACAGCAGGTAAAGGGTGTAAAATTCTTGTGCTGGCATCACATCAGGCTACTGGTGTACATGAAGGGATTGACAGAGGTACAGAGTAGGTATGCTCTTATGCTACAGTGTTATATGAGTTGCCTGATATTGAGCTCTGACCTCAACCCTATTGAACAAATTTTGGATGAATTGTAGGAGTATTATCTTCATAACTGAGGCTGATACGATTCACATCTCGATGCATAGCCAACCCTATTGCGATGCAGTGCAATCCGATTTCGATTCAACACAACCTAATTCGGTTACAATATTCAATATGGTACTGATAGTTCACTTTTATTGCTTTGATTCAGACAGACAGCAAATCATCTATTTACTTAAGTGACTTCTGCCTTCTAACGCATGGCCCTTTCACAAACATGCCTTTATAGTGCAAAAAGAAAAAAGATTAAATAAAACCAGCCGTCCTTTTCCTGTTCTTTCTCCAGTAAGTTACAGCTCTACCTCTGCCATGTTAATCTGTAGTCAATGTGACTGTCAGGCCATGCCTTTTTAGGAGCGGTGGTGCTAAGAGAACGCCCCCCGAGAAACAGTATAGCAAAGAGAAATCAATCTACATATTAAATATTGGTAACAAATTGGTTGGTAACTGTCTGAATAATAAAAGTAAAGCGCATCTACTAATAATTACTTAAATGATAAATCAGATTATTTCCGATGCCCACTTTTTTAAACCGATGGATCACATCGTTAACTTTTATGTCGACTTATATAATCTTATCATCCCTAATGAATTGGTGCACCGGCTGCACCCCAGACCTCTTCACCTCACCTACATCAGTACCTGACTTTACTAAAGCCCCTCTAGCTGTCCACAAACTTTTGTCAGTGTCAGTTGTGTGTGTTGTTGAAATGTGTAGAGCCTTGACAAGGAAGCTTATACCATTGTGCGTCTTTTACTGTGTTTCATATTCGGATATTTCGGGTCAACATTGAACCAAACTCTATGTTGAATGTGACTTTGATGGTAGAAGCATCTAACAAGCTCCAGAACATTCTAAAACATTTTCTAGCTACATATATGAACGCCCTGCTGAATGGTTTCAGACTGTTGCTAATGTGTGGCAAACCAGAAAAGTGTGAAAGGTTTGGCATTAGCAAGCACCTTGCTAATACCTTCAACTGAGTAAAAGGTTTTTGATACGTTCAACAACTGATATTTCTGAGGATTTTTTTGTATTATGTACTTCGGATCTTCGTACTGCAATCCCACCTTACATTGCGGGGCACAGGGGCCACGTTTTTAGACTTGTTCCTCTCAGGGTTTCTTCTTAATTTCCATAAAGGGTTTTCTTTTCACTACGTCTATCCTTTTTATCCTTTGAGACCGTCGTCTCCTTTGCTAGTGAAGGACTTACTTGAGGCAAAATGCATCTATGATATACTTTTTAAAGTGCACACACTTGCACAGTCTGGATTATAAATACACAGCAACACACACTCCTAGTGCCACAACACAGGAGTGGAACAGAGGGGCAGAGTCATCGGAGAGAGAGAGAGAGAAGTGCTTTGATTACATGTCTGTGCTTATGACAATCAATACTGCACGGTGTCAAAAAAACTCACAGAAACACCCAAAAAAATAGCAGATTGAAAACAGAAAAAGAAAACAGAGTGCGAATTAAGGAAGACGTGCACGAACTTCTTGAGCGTGTTGTATGCGTCGCCTGCTGTGTGTGTAAATAAAACGGATTGAGGATATAAAAAAAAAAAGACGAAGACAGATCAAAAGAGTGCTCAGGACCCTTATAGCGTATAAAAAAAAAGCAAAAATAGATGAAGCGCAGAGGTAGAAGGGCATACTTCGGTTACCTGCCTGAAGTGGAGCTATAAATAATTGATACGTAGCAGCATTAACACTGCTGACGGCATAAACGAAAAATTCCTCTCATAAAGCATTTCTTTGGGGCTCTGGAAATCTTTTATTTTCTCCACTTACCAGCATATCCTCATCTGTAAGTCAAACTAGACCAACAGAAAGAACTGTAAAAGCACCATGCAGTGGCGTATGTGATGTTTAGAAGCAGCACTGGCTCAAGTGGTAATGTTCTGGATTACTGATCAGAAGGTGAAGTTCAAGCCCCAGCGCTGCCAAGCGATGGCTATTGCGCATGACCCTTGACCCTAACCCTTCTCTCTGGCTAGTATGTTGACTCATGGCAGATTCTATGTGGGATATGCAAAGAAAAGAGTTTTATGCTATTGTTTCAGTTTTTTAAATAGTTTGAATGTATTTAATGGCTAATTCTTGGAATCTGTGTCATATGATTAGCAGAACTACTAATTTATTAGCTATATATCAATATCATGTACTGTTTGGCTACGTCTACACTAATCTGCATACATTTGGAAATGGAAGTCTAAAAACGCTTCGTTTTTTCTCTTTAGTTTTTAGTAGTTTTCCAAAAGTTGCCAAACTTAAATGTCGGGAAACGCTTACATCCCTGTACGGAGTTTGCGCAAATCGGAAAAAAACGCTTTGACCTGTCATTTTTGCCTGGTGTTTATTTACATTTCGGCTCTTTGAAAAGTCACGGCAATGACAAAGCATGCAACATCGGTTTCGAATGTTTTCACAGTGTGCACTGCGACGCTAAAACTCAAATATATCCACTTTAGAAGGCGCTTTCAAAAAGCCACGTTTCCGTTAAATGCAAACGCGTCTCAGTGTGAACAGAATGCGATTTTAAATGAAAATGTGTTAGTGTGGCTTAAAAACACTCCACATCCACATTTCAATCGTTTCCTAAAATTCGCACACAGAAACTTCGGAAAACGCGTACGTCCCTGTACTGCGCATGAGCAAAACGTAAGACGTCGCTAAACCGGGCACGTGACTGCATCACATAAGGAAAAATGCGTCCTCGTTTTTTAAAAGCCTCCGTTTATACAGTCCACACTGGGACATGAAACGGTGTTTTCAAATTTTTCCACTTTGGAGAGCGTTTTTTTCAAAAAGGTATGTTTTTGTTGAGTAAAAAACATCGTCTCAGTGTGGACAGAAGGCCATAATGGAGAGAAAAAAATGTATTTTCTACATCAGCTAGATTTTTTAAAGATCAGAACAACAATTAATCACTCTTTTTCTTTGCAAGAGGGCGATACGGAAGCGCAATTTCAGTGACAGCCACAAGCGACAATTCGACAAATGATGCATGATGCGTTAAAATCCGAATGATTCGCTCGTCCGATTCCTTTCACCGCCTCTATTGCCTGTGTGATTGATTCTTTTTTATACTGACATATTTGGTCACCTGTCAAAATGTGTACCCTATAATGTCCATTATAGGGAAAAATAAAGGTTGGGAGGAAGTAGCAGAGATCATTGATTCCTCTGGAGTGTGACCGTAGGGTCCGATTTTTATAGGATTCAATATTTTTTAATTGCATTTTCATGATTTGAACACTGAAATCCTATTTGGGTTTTGTTTAAGAAAAACAATGCTAGCTTAGCAGCCGCTAGTTAGGTGATAGCTATGGTAAAATGTTGCCTATGGGTTCAGTATGTAGAGAAATATCGGTAAGCAAATGCCCTTGGGAACAAACTGAATTAAAATACGGAAAAAAATAAATTCAGTACAGATTTGTCCAGAATTGTGCCTTCAGTATATCTTAGTCGGCAGGAAGAAAGCAGAGTCGAGTGTATTTTTGAGACTTGAGCCTCTCTGATGGTTTGTCCGTCCTTTCCGATGGCAACATACACCGTGATTTGATTCACAAAAGAATTCCCAAGTTCCTAACCATCCTATATGGCATTTTGGGAATTCTTAGGACATGTGCTTTTGACATTGAAAGAAGTATCTGATGTATTTGCTGAGAATTATAGTTACCCAGCTGCCTGTATCTGTTAAATACAATGACTCACCTCCTGCAATAAAGAAAGGCTCATTAGATGGGGTGGATGAAATTCTTGGAATACTTCACAGCCACCAGGAAGAACGCAGAACAAGTAAAACTGAGGACACCGTCCATATTTTGCTCAGTAGGGGACTCCACTTTTTAGCATGTGCTATATGGATAAAAGTATATCGACACCTGACCTTTATAGCCATATGTCATTCCTCTCAAACTGTTACCACAAATTTGGAGGCACACAATTGTATGTAGCATATCTTTGGATACAGGAGTCAAGTCAAGTCAATTTTATTTCTATAGCGCTTTTCACAACAGACATTGTCTCAAAGCAGCTTTACAGAATTTAACAGTTAAGGTGAAGGGTGTACATTTATCTCTGATGAGCAGCCATGACGACTGTGGCAAGGAAAAACTCCCTTAGATGTTATGAGGAAGAAACCTTGAGAGGAACCAGACTCAGAAGGGGAACCCATCCTCATTTGGGTGGTTATAAAACTAGGAGCTCCTAAGCAACTCATAAAATAGCTCAACATTTAAGATAATCATAGATCCAACAACAGCTTCTCCATGCCAGAGCCTTTAAACACTCAAGGAGGTCCAGTGTCCAAACTCCACATGAAGTGGGATCCAATAGGCACTGGAACGTCTCTAGATGGTAGGGGATAATTGCGAGTTCGGCATCTACTTCTTTAAAGGTCCACAATCTTCATAAGGTGGGATGTGCATGTGATCAGATGTACTGGAGCTCAAGGTTATGATGTGATATGTGTTATGTGTAGGTCTCGCTAAAAAGATACATCTTTAATCTGTGCTTAAACTGGGAAAGTGTGTCTGAGCCACACACTGTCAGAAAGACTATTACAAAGTTTAGGAGCTAAATGTGAAAATGCTCTACCACCTTTAGTGGACTTTGCTATTCTAGGAAGTTCTAGAAGTCCGGAGTTTTGTGCAGGAAATTTCCCCTTTACTTAAACTAGGAGACCCCAAACCTCTCCCAGCATGACAATGCCAATAAGGTTATGCTTGACATGGGTTTAGAAGGAAAATATCCTGTTATAGAGCTCTGATCCTCAACCCTACTGAACCCCTTTGGGATATACCCCAGCATCCTCACCTCACCTACACCCTTGTGTCTTAATGAGCACAAATGTTCACACATATAGTTCAATGAGATGTGCACATCTCATTGAAATATTCTGCAAGACAGTAAGAATGAACAGTCTCCTGTGCACACAATAAATATGGCTAATTCGAAATCAGCATCTTATTCCCAATAGGTTTCCCAAGGGGTTTATTTTCAAACAGATGTAATAGCTTACAAACTGAGATGATTATGATGTCTCCCTGCTATACTCAGAGTCTGAGACCTAACACAAGCCATGAGCCAAATTTAGATTTCTTTACATATCCAATTCACCCTCTCAGAATGGGAATATGACAACATCTGAAACAAGGTACACCTCTCCATTTCCAGATGTATAAAATGATCATTTAACATATACAAAGATTCCTAGACCTTCTAACATTGGTGTTGGGCTAGTAATAGGAGAATCTTAGCTGATCTTTTTCATCAATATTTTCTTCTTCTCTTTCTTCTGTTTTATTTTAGCAAAGATAAAGCACTATTCTAGCAATGCTCGACTGGTACCACATTCTCTAACGGTATGAGGTAAGTGTACCTCAAGGCTTCTCTATGTTCTGGCACCAAGGTGGTGGAATGTACTTCCTATAGGAGACTCTGGCTATCTTCAAGCGCCGAGCGAAGGCCTACCTCTTGCTGAAACACTTAAACTAGCACTTTTTCAGGTTTGCTTTGTCCAAAACTAAAGATATAAAATATCTGCCTCATGGTTTTGGGCTCTCCAGGATGCCTTTTGGCTCAGCATGGTTGTAAAGAGTAGCTATTTGAGTTACAGACTTTCTCTCTATCTCTCGCGCTCTCTCTCTCCATTATTTGCGTCCCATCAGAGCCAAAAGGAATTCTATTGTAATTTTCTAATTGGACGCATTCTTTTATTTCCTTAGTCATTACACAATCTGAAAACACAACCGGTGCGAAAATATCAGAGCGCCACAGAAACACATTTCGCACAAATTCAGTCCGATAACAATAATCCAATTAGCTCCTGTTATTCCTCCTTATCAATACACTTCACACGTGTTAACAAACGCAGTGCTCTGGGTTACAAGAAGGAACTGATAATAATAATTAGGATATTTCTTTTGAATGAATTGATTTCAATGACTTAGCATTTTTATCATATATTTTTTCAGATAGCTTGTTGTTTTTCTGTGGTTAATCTCTGTGGTGGTGGTTAGCATGGCAAATTAGAAAATAATTAAAACCTGAACAGAACTAAAACACAAACACACACACACACACACACACACACACACACACACACACACACACACACACACACACACACACACACAGTAGTTTTTTGCCAAGGATTGGTTCTTATCTCTTTAAAACCTCAAGGACCAAAAATGAGAGATGTAAAGGACAGCTTTACAGATCACCCACAAACAATTTGGGCTTGTTAGCATGATAACATACACACATACAGTGAGAGTGAAACTAATTGTCTTGAGTCTTGTCTGATTGCAGGTCCACCTCCTGGCCTGAGATCAATGTCCTTTTGAAACACAGAGGCCGATACCTGATTGGCCGGATTAATTAGGTTATTGATCGGGTCACTCCAACCACGACAATACATAACAGTATATAATGAGTTACTTTCTAATACCACTCAGAATCGAATGTGTCGAAAACACCTACGGTACATTTACTACAAAACTCTTTTATAATTCTCTAAAATCCCATTATACCTCTCATGAAAACTACTTTTCCCATTGAAATGCTTCGGAGGTCTGCTTTGCAGTAGATTATCTGTAACACCTTATATGGCATCTGTACTGAATGAATCTTAGCAAGAAGCTTTTATATAAAGACATATTTCCTCCTTAAAGATGCAAAAGCAATAAGTTCTGAAATTGGCAAGAGAAACCATGATAACATTACATTTACGTTCACCCAAGATCAGTACTTTTTTTTCTTTGATTAGCCAAAATAAAGAAATGGTAATCATATACAGCTACTATGGTTTTTGGGCAACACATGCATCTTCCTTTTGTTTCTATGCACCAAACTTGGTCATGTAACAGTGATTTATAAGATTTACTTTGACCAAACAAATATATAAATGTCCAGATGTTCCATGTTATTTTTATAGAAAAATCCTTCCTTTGCATAAATTTAGGGGGATTTCTTTCTGACCTTGTGATCCACTTGATCCCAGTGCAGTTCAATAGGATTTAAGTGCAGTGACTGGGCAGGCCGTTCCATGATAGATAGCACTCCAGGTGATTGTTTGCTCTATAAATAACGCTTACAGAGCTTGTCCGTACGCATCGGCTCATTGACTCGTTGTATGACTGTATAGTTGTATGGTTGTAAGTCGGCTCTAGTGAGCCGCAGTCCCGTTTGGAATTGTATGGCGTTGAAGTATGGAATGGTAGCCATGTTGGATCAGTATTCCTTTCACTTGGAATAAATCTCCAACCTTCCTTGCTCTTAAACAACCCCAAACCATTAAGCTTCCACCTCCATGTTTGACTGTGGGTGTGAGACAGTCTGCTAACATCATCTCTCCAAAAATGTCAAACTTGGACTCATCTGTCTACAGAAAAAAGAGCATGCATATATCTCAAAATCCACAAAAGACTCTTGTAGGTGGTGTAATTAATTTTTCAGGGCAATAACCTATTGCACTATTATTTCGTATATTTTTAGTGCATATTAAAACAGAATACGACATATGAGTGTAGAAGGAAACTGGCTGATTCAATGTTTTTGAAACTCTTGCTCTTAAGTCTTAATTATTCAACATCAAACCAACAATGAATAATGCGCTTAATCAGTCGGAAAGCGTATTAACCTGTTTCATTTTTTCAACCCAATGCTTCTATTTACCAACAGACTGCATTTTACTCTGAAACTAGTAACAGAGTTCATTTTTACAGCACACAATCAGGAAATCAACAAACTGTAAGAAAATAATTGACATTTTAAACATTTTCATTATGGTATTGTTTTAATTTTTTTTTATTATCGATCCTTTAATTATAAGAAGAATAAGTGTCTTTGTATGAGAAAATTTCACATAATGCAACTTGCGTTTGTGGAATATTTCCCGGATGTGTAAGTTGTGGTTCAAACCTTTTATAACTTGTAATAGATGATGCATGGAAAAGATGTTTCAGGCATGACAGATTCACACGTTAATGCAAATAATATGAGGTTTTGTAGCATTTTATTAATTTTGTTTCTTTTATAATGGTGACATACACTAAAAAGTATGACACCTCAGTATAAGATTGATATTGTGGTATTGTTTTTTCCACATTAAGTCCCCATTTGCTGTTAGAATAATCTCCATTCTTCTGGGAAGACTAGATTTTGTGGAGATGTGTGTTCATTCAGTCATAAAGGGTGTAAATAAAGTCAGGTACTGATGTAGGTGAGGTGAGGAGGCCTGGGTTCAGTCAGTGTTCCAATTCATCCCAAAGGTGTTCAATAGGGTTGAGGTCAGAGCTCTATAGCAAGAGATCCTCCACTCCAACCCATGTCATGTTTTGTCATGCTGAAACAGGTTTAGGTCTCCTAGTTCAAGTGAAGGGAGAATTTCATGATACAGCATCCAAAGACATCCTGTGCAATTGTGTGCCTTCAACTTTGTGCAGTTGGAAGAGCAATTTGAGGAGGAACCGCATATGGCTGAATAATGTGTCCCAAATTTTGTATTGTGGCTTCACACAGCTGAATGTATAATATATTACTTTTTCTCCACTACATAACATTACAAAAACACTGTATTTCACTCTACAAGGAAGCGAATTCATAAAAAGCGTGACTCTACATTTCTGGTGAAAGAGTGAAGAGTTCTTCACTGTTTGTCCGTAGAGTTTTCATAAATCACTACTTTTACTGCGCATACTCAAGTCCATTCAAAAGCAAGAACTTCTAGTACTTTTATTCAAATAGAAATGCAAAAAGGAGGAGTTTACAGGATTTTGTCCACCGTTGCATTTTTGTAATCATGATACTGTGGAAACAGCAGATTGGCTGGAGTTCAACTGTAGTATCTTTGTTACTGTCCCTGGACTCAGTCATCAATGCAGGTAATTAATGCTGACACCTGAACCCCGCACCCCAACTTTGGTAAAGAACATAAAAAAAGGTTTTCCTGCCAGATGTTTCCACAACTGTGAGACATTACAATTTTTTTGCAGAGACACACACACTGCCAGGATTTGCTTGTTTTGTTTCGGCATCAGCGTCCTCACATCAGCAACAGCTGTTAGTTGATTGCTGTTTTTTACGCTGTTGTGATTATTAGTGAGATTCCATCTTTTCGCTGAGCGTGACACGTTCCAGCCCTCGGTAGAGATAATGACACGGCCATCAATTAAACCGAGCGAAAGGCAGTTTTCTCCATTCCATTTCAGATCAATATTAAATTCGCTTTTATTATCATGTCTCTGTTTATTATGCAATAAGGTAATTGTAATATACCAAAGGTAGGTGGTGGATTAGCCCTTTGTGAGAACTAATGTCATATTCATAATAGGAATGCATGGCAATATGGTGACTGTGAAGATGTTTATATCACCATCTGAAAAATATTCATGAGCTTTGATTTATCTTTTCCAGTTAGTGTCCTCTCATTGAGGGTCTGTACATTACATACTAATGTGTGTGTGGGTGTGGGTATTAACATATAACATAATCAGGAACCCAGTCAACCCTTTTTTTTAACATCCGTCTCTAAAAAAAAACTACTAACAATACAATAAAAAGAAAAGAAAATCTTATTTTTCTTATAGCAGGTCACTGAACATCTTCCACTCCAACCCATGTAAAGCATATCTTCATGGAGCTGGCTTTGTGCACTAGAACATTGTCATGCTGGAACAGGTTTGGGTCTCCTAGTTCAAGTGAAATGAAAATTATATTCTAATACATCCAAAGACGTCCTACACAATTGTGTGCCTTTAACTTTTTTGCTAACAGTTTGAGGAAGAAAAACATCTGGCTTGAAAAGTCAGATGTCCCAATACTTTTATCCATATAGTGAATGTGAAGAGTCTAGAAGATAAGTAGAAGACTTTCATAATGTCATATTTTATAATGTCATCATTATGTAGGAGTTTCATATGGAGGATAAAAGACTGACTAGAATCTAGACTGTCTTTTATCCTCCATATAAAACTCCTACATAAGGAAAAAGGTTGTAGATATTATAAAGGTGCTGAGAAAACAGAATGAGGTGCAGACTGTACATTATTACTGAACCAATATGGGGCACTTGTCTGCTTATAATGAACTTATCAGTCTGATCTATGGCAGACAATCCTACATAATAAAGAAGATGCTGAACACTGTGTACAAACAAGGAATACGACTTGTCTTGGGAGTGTTTAGGACTCTTATGCGGAAGCCAACAAACCCTCACTGAGTAACAGATGCTTAAATCTGGCAACTCAGCTTCAGCCAGAATCTAGTTGACAGAATCTAGTTGACTCCCCAGTTTTTCATCCACAAAAGGTACATTTGTATGAAGCCAGACTGTAGTCCATTTGTCCTCATTTAAGACCCCGTTCAGAAAAGCTTGATGGTAAGTTTAACATTATATCCCTGATGCATTTCTGCTGTATATGCCTCCAAAAGGGTCATCTTAGACATCTTACAATTAAAGTCAATAACTTAAAAAGCAGATTTCCTCATCACATACCTGTTTACACAGACAGACCCAAAGTGGACAATCATCTATCATTTGCATCAACAGTTGCTAAATTAAGTTCTGTCTTTATAGCTGAGGCCTCAACTTACAGAATCAAAATCCTGTGTGCAAACCCTGAAATCCATGAAATGCACTGATCTCCTATTAATATTCTGCATCTTACTCAAACTGTACCCTTTACAGAAATGGAGCTGCAGCATGGCCTTTCGCTGGGTACCAGGCCATTGTGGGCTCTCTGTCCATGAGCAGGCAGTCGTGGCTGATTTAAAGGCTCTTGAATTGAGAACCAGTCAGAGATCCCATCATCACAGCTGAGACCCGTCTTGAACTCCCCCATTGTAAGAAAATGGCAAGTGAAATGGCAGGAAAACAAAAAAAAACAAACCGCGTGGATTCAGTCATGTTACTGTCAGAAGACGGAGTCGTTTCTTTAAACCTTTCAGGGTTTAGACTGTGTACACAAGATGCTGTATAGATCACTCAATTCTAACATCTATGGTTTGATTACCAGGTGAGGAAGCTCCATCATGCTAGCCCTGCAGAAAAAGCTTTTCTGCTTTTTATGTTACTGGACACAGGTATTACTCAGTGAGATTCCTCTCCAAAGCATGTAAATCAGATCTTCAAGGAGCTCACTTTGTGCACAGGGGCATTGCCATGCTAAAACAGGTGAATGCAAAATGTTATTGTAGTGCATCTAAAGACGTTCTGTACAATTGAGTGCGTTCAGCATTGTGGTAACAGTTTGGAGAAAAACCACATATAGCAGGAAAGGTCAGGTGACCCAATCCTTTTTGAAATATAGTATCTATCTATCTATCTATCTATCTATCTATCTATCTATCTATCTATCTATCTATCTATCTATCTCGCCAAAAGTTTGCGGACACCTGGTCATAAGTATGGTATGTATGGTATGGTGCTTTTTGAGCGTCCCATAGGAGCATTTATCAAATCATCCTTAATAAATGCAAAACAGTAAGTGCATTCTCAAAAAGATTTGTACAAGCAGCACAATACATTGGATTTCTTGCAAAAGCCTGTACTTTTCTCAAAATCCTTAGTTCATCTCTCAAAATTTAGTATTTGTGTCAATAAACATCACATTCCCATGAGAATGAAAAGTCCATTTGTCATTGTTCACAAACAAAATCATCAAAAAGTTTAGGCATGTTGACAGTATGATGGCGCAGTTTCAGTATTTCTTGATATAAACTACGGTTTGGGTTACAATGATTGAAATGCACAAAATTTTATTTCCTTCTGTTTGGCAACTATGAATATCAACAGCACAAATGTATTTATTTGATTAGTTTTTACTGTATATTGATTGCAAGAGACCAGACAGTATTCACACTTTTACTGTACTGTACAAGTGTTCGTTTGTTTCTTGGTTGTTGATTATTGGTTGATCTGATGCCGTTCACTCGCCTTCATTACTGACATTCAAGATTCATCTGCACAATTCATCACTTCAAGTCACATTTACAAATAAAAGTTTAATAGAAATTTTAAATGACAGATGTTGATAACTAGTTTAATCATTTTGCATTCAATGACGTATGCAATGAACTGATGCTGAGATGTTTTGGGGGTTAAAACCCATTCAGGTGAAACCAGTATAATATATTTTGATCAACATGACATAAACAACTGATAATGCAGACACAATCGATTAAATGAATATACCAAAGCATTCGCAATTTGATCAAAGCAACAAGAAATGTTCTCATGATGAGCACAATTGATTAATGATGTGGTGGTTGAACAAGTAGTTTGGAGAATTTCATTTCTGATCTGAGAAACGATCCAAAGCAACTGAGAAAAACTGTAAAAAAAAAAAGACTGTAGGTTTGTCTGTACTGTAGACATGGTTTGATAGTGCTGTGTGTTAGTTGTGGCCCAGATATTCTGGATTTGAAACCGGTTTGCTTGTACATATGCGTTTTCACGTTTCCCTCAAGAGGTTGAAAAGATAAATGTTTAAAAAAAAGCAAGTTCATTTGTGTTTGTCTCCGTGGCCAGATTGATCAGTGTCGTGATTGTGCTGAGTTGTGTGGACTTTCTGGGTTCGAAACCGGTTTGCTTGTATTTGTTCATGTTTGCTGTTCCTTCAAAAAGAGTTTTAGAAGATAAATGTTTAAAAAAAACCTTTTGTTTGTGTTTGTCTTGGTGGCTCGATTGTTTAGCGTTGTGAGCGAGCTGACTCGTGGTGTAGATGTTCTGGGTTCAAAATTGTTTTTTCTTGTATGAATGTATGTGTACATGTTCACGTGTCCCTCAAGAGATTTTAAAAGATTAAAAAAGTTTTTAAAAAGCAAGCATGTTCGTGTTTGTCACGGTGGCTCAATTGGTTAGTGTTGTGAGCGAGCTTAGCCGGGGTGTAGATGTTCTGGGTTCGAAACTGGTTCCTTCACTTGTGTGTTCATTTTTCCCTCATGAGGTTTAAAAGATAAATGTTTAAAAGAAAAAAAAAAGCCAGCATTTGTGTCTGTCTAAGTGGCTTGATTGGTTAGCCTCGTGAGCGAGCAGAGCAGTGGTGTGGATGTTCAGGGTTCAAAACTGTTTTGCTTGTGTCTTTGCGTTTCCCTCAAGAGGTTTAAAGGATTAATGCTTAAAAAAAAGCCAATTTGTGTCTGTCCTGGTGGCTCTGTTGGTTGGTGGTGTGAGTGAGCAGACTTGTGGTGTGGATGTTCTGGGATTGAAACTGGTTTGCTTGCTTGTTGGCTGTAAAGCAAGTTTTTTTTTTACATTGGTGTCTCATATGGCTTGGGCATGTGTTAGTCTATGGAAGTTGAATGTTGTATGCTAAAACTACTGTTTTACTAAAGTAAATAGGAGGAAAAAAATTATAATAATGATTTAGTGATTAAAAAATAAAATGTAGAATGAAAAAAAGTAATATATATTAAAATTAGATAGATAGATAGATAGATAGATAAAAAACAAGAGAGAGCCCAGAGCAGCATAACCCCCTGGTTCACCTCTCCCAGAGGCCCAGGTGGGACAGACCGGACTTTCTCTCTCTTTCTTTCTTTTTGCCGGAGTTTTACAGTCCCACCCAAGCGTAGCACCTTCTGCTCAGTGGCGGCCTTGAACCGAGGTTCAGTACCCGCAATGGGTATCGACACTTAACCCACTGAGCTATCGGAGCTGACAAGTCACTCTCCTTTTTTTAGGGGGTTTATCTTTCGTTCTACACCACTATTTGTGTAGCAAGAGCTTTGTGAAACCTAAAACTATTAGAGCTAGTTACAGTGTCATCTGAAGCAGGATTTGAACCAGGGTTATAGCTATTAAAAGGCACCAGGCTTAACCCACAGAGCCACCAGCTCTGACAACATGATAAGTATTTTCAGGGGATTTATCTTTCTTTTCAAACCAGCAGTGAACTAAGTGTTAAAGAAAGACACAGCCAAGCTGGGGTTCGAACCTTGACTATGGTGCACCAAACGGGAACAGCCTTAAACCATCGAGCCAGAAGCTACACGGCATTTCTTTCCGGCGGTTTATATTTTGTTTTACACCACCTTCTGCAGTTACTGTAAAACATGTATTGCGCATGAAGCAAACCAGAAACCTGACCAGTGCAAAACCTGAAACTTAACCCAGTGAGCCACCAAAGATGTCACACATGCACCCTTTTTTAATGCATTTGATCTGTTGAAAGTCATCCCTTGTGTAGAGATGAAAATCATATAAAAGAGAAAACAACAGCATGTTGGCTCAAACCTCAAACACCTGCAGACACACGCCTACATGCATACACACTTTACTCAACAAGTTGACAGCTCCCACCACACACTTCATACACACATTTATACCGATTTAACCGGTTTACCTCTAGCATTAGGAAACACAGTCACGCAAAATAGTGACATTTTTCGGGGGCCAAGCATTAGGCAAAACGATTCATGATTCATTTGTAATTTCAGTCATGATGTACATGTTTGACCAAGGTGATGGAATATTCTGACTGTAAGAGAAAAATTTGCAACAAATGGCATTTGGGGTCCGGATAATGTGAGCAAAATCTGGTGAAAACTGGATGAGAAGCAATTATGCCAGTTATAATAAAAGCATTTTGCGGTTCTTGTAGCTTTTGACCAGGGGTGTTGCATAGTTATAGTTCTGAAGATTCTCACCAAGTTTTGTATCACTGGGCTAAGTTGTTGCTGAGATACAGCGCTGTCCATTTGTAAATCCATTTGAAAATATGGCTGCACACAGTCACAGGGAGCACCGACCTTTCTTAAGCCAGTGTGTCAAAAGATATCATCCTGTTTACGGAAACTGTGCAACTGGTGCTATTCTGACCACTTGTGGGCTCTCCTCACACGTGAGTTTCTCGCAACACGATCTCAGTTTCGCGGGTCCTTTCAAAAGAACACTTCCAGGACACATTCCAGAAGCGTCAGGAACGCTGGGACCACTGTATTGCTATGCTAGGGGACTATTTTGAAGATAGTGTGTAAACATATATAAATAAAGTACTTTCTTGTAAACAGAACAAGTCTCGAAACTTTTTGATACCACCTCGTAAGTAGTGGAAAAAATAGTTGTTGACAAAATCCATGATGGTCAACAGGAAGTGAGTTCATGAGGAAAAAAACGATGTGTGAGCACAATTTAGCACAATTTTTCCGAAGCATGTAAGAGAAGAATAGAAGTTGTTAATTGGCAGGGTGTTTTTGTTTTCAGGAATCCAAGAGAAGGGGGGAAAGAGAAGGTGCTGAGAGATAACAGGAACTCAAAAAAGTCCTAGCAGGAACTCAGCTGTCTGCGTTAACTGTTTCAAAAGGATACAAAAAGTGTGATGTCAAATTGTATAAAAATAAACAATAGGGTGTTGTTATATTGTAAATAAACAGTATGGGTTGCTATTTATACAGTAATCCCCCTCTTTACCGCGATTCGAATCTGGCGCCCCCGGTTTATCACGAAATTGCATTTGCCACATAACTAATTAGTTTGGCTGATTTCCCGGTTTCTTGTGGATATCACGATAGACCAAAAAACTTATAGGGAATTGTTTCGATCAAGTTTTATGTTGAAATATTGAAATTTATTAATAAAAATATAATGATGAAATATAAAATGAAGTAAAATTGTAATACAGTACAGTACTGTATACATAAAATAGCATTTTTGGGGTGGCAGCCGCTTATCGCAGACGGTTTTGGACCGTATCTTATTGTTATGTTGTTTTTCATTGCAAAATCTACACTGACTTGAACTAAGAGGAAGAGAGAGAATGATAGAGAGAGAGAGAGAAAGAGAGCGCGAGAGAGAGAGAGACAGAAAAAGGGCAATGCTTTGTCAGAGTGCAGCACATACCCTCCGCTTTGTCACTTCTACTTACACACACCGCCGTCTCGTAGAGGACACCTATAGAGCACCAGAAATCATTAGTGTCACACACACATAGAGGACATCTTGTCCTGGATAATGAAGCTACGCTCCTCGCTGATGGATGACGACCAGGCGGTCTAACACACACACACACACACACACACACACACACACACACATACGGTTCGCCTGACTCATACACAGCTGGACAAAAGGAAATGAGAAATCATAATGAGGTAAAATCACGAACACTCTCGGGCCGTATTGAACAAATCCTACATAGTACAATAATCCAAGAAGCCAGGATGAGTGATGTCCAGGAACTGGTCCGGTTCATCCTTCTGTCACAGAAAACATCATCACAAATGCATCAGTACTACGGATGTGTCCTAAAGCACCTGTATTTTCCACCTACCATCGTCACACGATATATTCGAGTGCATTCTGGGTATTCTGTGCTATGAACCGCTTGTTCGGTGTGCCAGTGTGCTTTCAGACAAAGTGATAAATGATGACAACCAGACATTGTTAATGGATCTATAAAATCGCTCAGCCGGAGAAATGCATGATGGGAAATGCACGTATCTTTGGGAAAGGGAGACAGATAAGCAGGTACGAACAAGGTATTGGACGCCAAGTGAACCAGCTGTGAGGCAACGACAAGGAGAGCAGATTCTAAAAACATTCCAGATTGTTTGTGTGTATTTGTGTGTGCGCACATGGTGATGCATACTGAATCGGTTGCGATGACAACGTCAGAATAACTTAGGAGAGCTCAGCGAGGGCGCAGGAGCAGGTGGCGCAACAATGCAGCTGAAAAATATAAGAGCCACCTAACAAAACAAAAATACCTGAGAAACAAAAAAAGGCAGAGTTGCTCTGCGTTTCTAATCACTTCATTTTTATTCATGATTCCATGATAGCTTCAGTCTGCCTATGAATTTGCTGACCGGGCACATTCTGTACCCTTAACTGTATCCCTGGATAATCTTCCTCCTCCTTATATGGGCATTGCTTCCTGTCCTTAATTTGCTCTGTACTTCAGTTGGTTCTTTCCTTTATCCTGGGTGATTTGCTGCGTATTTGTAAAGTATTATACAGTTTGTGTAACAGATGCGATTTGGATCCCTGTGGACAAACACAAAGCTCAATCCAGGACAAAAAGTTCTCGTGCCTGAGCTGGTTATTTTGGTACGTAGATGTAACTGGTGTCTTGATGTGTCAATTTTTTTAGACTGAAGCCCTGGTAGTGCGATGGAAATATAAAATTGACAACTAAATATAATTTACCTCACGTTTTGAAATAGAACAAAATGATTCCTTGTAAGATGATTTAAAAAATGGGATCCGTATTCCACTTTTCACACCTGAACATCGCTTGTGTACAATGGTGGACAGTAACAAAAGTAAAAGTAATTTATTAAATAAGTAAAGTAAATAAGTAGCTTTTTCACGTATCTGTACTTTACTGAAGTGTGTCGATTTGGGGAGACAATCAGTCGTCCCTTTTTTATTTATGAGGATAGAAACTACGTCAAACATGCAGCAAGCCACCAATCAGGGTAGAGCGTGCGCTCTGTTTAGAACTTGTTTTGATTGACGCTTGGCACGAAAATAGGAACGCAGCATCAGTTCAACAGCAAGCAGAACATTTTGAGAGGAATAAATGATGGAAGAAACTCCTGACTGTGTGATTTCTTTTGAAGTAGTTGAAAAGAAGGTTTTGGGTTCATGATCATTTGAATGGATATCAATCAGTGTTTGACTCATTAATATCATTCTATTAATAGATTGATGTGCTGAGAGACTTTTCACATCAACTGAGTTGAGTCTTGTGACGAACATGATTATAGGAACATTATAGCCATAATATATCATAGTATTTCGGATACTTGAGTAGGCAAATTCTTTTGTACTTTTACTCAAATAAAAGTTTAAAGGGACACTTTTACTTTCACTGGAGGTATATTTTACCTGAGGAGGAGTTTATCTCTACTTTAACACAAGTCCATGGTTTGTTTGCTTCGTCCACGTGAGTCCGTTTGAAATCCCATTCCAAATCTATTGAAGTTAATACAAAGTCGGTGGACCCTGTTTACAGCTTGAACAGCCTCGAGTCTTCTAGGACGACTTTTGACAAGATTTGCAGTGTGTCTGGGGAAATTTGTGTTTGTTCGATCGAACGAGAGCTCGTGAGATCAGGTGCTGCTGTCTCGACGAGAAAACCTGGCTGGCATCCGACATTCCGATTTATCCCAAAGGAGTTCGATGTGGTCGAGTTCTTAGGAACACGTCAAGCGGCTTTTTTTTGGGGGGTGGTTGTTCAGTTCTCCAGGAAAATGGGTCTGTTGAGAGGAAGACGTTAAAATGAATAAATTGGTCAGAGCGGGAATGTTTCTCAGTTTCTCAGCAGAATAACACATGACTGGGCAACACACTGGAGGTTTGACTTGCTTAATAGACTACGCAATAAATGTATCCTTCTCCACTTCCCCTGCTTGATTTCTTACCATTGTAACTGCTTTTACAATTTAGTTCTTTACCTCTCATATCCTGGATATTGATTTTGGATTGACCTCCAGTCACCGTGTCTGCTTTCTGACTCATATAAACCAGAGCCACACTTGTTCATGTGACCTTTATAAACACGGTGAAGCTACATCTTGCGCTAGTATTGCTTTTTCTTTACAGGCTTTATTGGTATGTGCTTTTTGAACATCCTATTCCAGATTTAGTCTCCATTTACTTGTTATAATAACCTCCACTCTTCTGACAAGATGTTCCACTAGATTTAGTGGAGATTTGTGTTTATTCATTAACAAGGATGTTAGTAAAGTCAGGTACTAATGCAGGTGAGGTGAGAAGGTCTGGCGTGCAGTCAGTGCTCCAAATGATATAGCCGTATAGCAGATCTTCCACTCCAAACCATGTAAAGCATATCTTCATGGAGCTGGCATTGTTCACAGGTTTGGATCTCCTAGTTCGAGTGAAGAGGAAATTTCATTCTACCACATCCAAACACATCCTATACTATTGTGTGCCTCCATATTTGTGGTAACAGTTTGGGGAAGAACCACATTAAGTTGGAAAAGTCAGGCGTCCAAATTCATTTATCCATAAAGTGTTTTTGGCGTCTTAGGTGAGATGTAGAGGATATTGATTTCTCATTATATGGAATAAACATGTCTTGTCTGTACATTGGAAACGTAAAGAACAGTCAGTATATATTTTTTTCAACACACCTACAGTATGCTATGTTCTTCATTCGTGTGAGGATTCATGATGTATCAATGCTGAGAGGAGATTTTCTCTTTATTATTTTTTTTTAGCTGTAAATATGACGTGACAATAAGCATACCTAATAATCTCTCCATCAAGATACACATGCTTCTGAGATGCCTCCTGATGGAGAGCTCATCAACTGGAATCCACCCATTGCTGCATAATATGGGTCGTCATGGACCGATGGCGAAAATCCCTTGAGATTACTGTTAATAGTTCCACTAATAAACCATAAAGATCTTCTACAATGGTGTTGTACAATGGATTAGGATTACCAGTGTCACTTGCATTCTCTCATCTGATAACCTCGACTATAATAATTGAATAATCCGGTTTAATCCAGATGATGATGAGGTCTCTCTTGTTATATCATTTTAGGGTGTTTTTCTATGCTCCCTTCGCCACTGGCTTTTGCTCATTAGAAAAAAACAATTACTGTATAATGCAATAAAGCTGCTTTTTGACCATTTAGAGTGCAATACAAATAAAACTGTATTCAAATCAAACGCAACATTGCAAATATTCACCCAACATTGTGTACCGTTACAATCAGACGTCATTTCGCGAGAATAAAAACATACCATGATGCATATAGGCTGCGAAATTATTTACAAATTCGCTCTAATTGGTGTGAAAAGACCAGCTGCCAGCCAAATGTCACCAATGTAAATGTAAATGAGATCTGGTGTATCCAGCTGCCATCAAACGTCTCTTAATTAGTTGTTCGAAGTTGAAGTTGAATCCAGTGGTGTCCAAGTGGCGCATGATCTTAATATAAATACATACGTTCCCTCCCGTGAGGACCCAAGACCCAAAATCCCAATTAAGGCCATTTCTATTTTCATTTGTAACAATGAAAAGGTTCACTAATACCTATACGCTGTTAGGGAATGTAATTATGTGGCAGCTTTGAAATGTATTTTGCTGACACCTTGTCTTTACAAGTTCTGAAATACCTACTCACACACACACAAACACACAAAACACACAGACACTAAATCCCCACAACACACCTCCTGCTCGCACTCTGTCGATCTGTCTGTCTGTCTGTCTCCCTCCCTCTCAGCCATCTGCTGTGCACCTGATTAAACTGTCGTCTCCAGAGTGAAGACGTCCGAACGTGTCTCCACTCTGGGAGACTGGCTCGACTATAATGTCTGAGTTTTATATTTAGAGCGGTCCCAATTATAACTGTCGATTTAATAACGCCGATGCAATTTTCGCGCCCCGTCCTGATTCTTTCCTTAATGAAACGAGCTCCTGGGTTACAAAAAAACCCAAAACTTTTTTATCAGTCGATCATCTTATAACATCAACATGTCACTAGTGTTCTAGCAAACAGACCTGAGAAAGCCGTCAATGAGACAAGGCTAACAGATAAATGTTGGTTATAGGCTCCTCAGTGGTGCAGCAGCACCCCATGATCTGACAGATTTACTTATTTATTAATGATTTTATTTATTTATAATTCAATTTGTGCGGAACAAAACCACAGGGGCTGCGTGAGATTTTGAATCTGATTAGATTTCTAATTGGATTTTAAGATATGACACTATGTATGACCATGTAAATTGGGTTTTGTGTGTGTGTGTGTGTGTGTGTGTGTGTGTGTGTGTGTGTGTGTGTGTGTGTGTGTGTGTGTGTGTGTGATGATATCTCCACAAAATCTCCACAAAATCTAGTGGAACATCTTCCCAGAGAAGTAGAGGTTATTATAAAAGCACATACAAATCTTACATGCCACAAACTTTTGCTTGTATAGTGTATATTCAGTGTAATGACTAGACTTTGTCTCTATCTAACATAATACTCAATATTTTACAAGCAGATTACCCCTTCTGGTAAAATAACAAGCAACACCAGAAAGTTCAGTGACAAACTTCTTCTTCTTTTGGCTTCTCCCATTAGGGGGCGCCACAGCGGATCATCCTTCTCCATACTCTCCCTGTCCTCAACATCTGCCTCTTTCCTTCACCACATCCATAAACCTCCTCCTCCTTGGTCTTCCTCTTTTCCTCCTTCCTGGCGGCTCCATCCTCAGCATTCTCCTACCGATATACCCCATGTCCCTCCTCTGCACATGTCCAAACCATCTCAATCTCACCTCCCTCACCTAGTCTCCAAAACGTCCTACCTGTCCATCCTTGTCACTCCCAATGAAAATCTCCGCATGTTTAACTCTGCTACCTCCAGCTCCACCTCCTGTCTTTGAGTCAATTCGGTGACTAGCTAGTCTATTTACTTAATAAATCGAGACTTTTTATGTCACTACACACTGGGGGTGTTTTTTTATTTATATAGCACTCTTAGTCAGAAGATTACATTACTACTGTATGCTAATCCAAATAACTAGCACATTGCATAATATGTAAAACAATAATATAAGATAACAATACATAATATATAGACGCATTTGTACTCTTGAGGCGATATTATTAATAATTACTTGCTATGAGTGGTGTAACAATCGAATGGTTTGATAAATTGTGATTGATCAACACTATAATCAATAAAACTGTGAATGAAATGGATTTGTGTTTGAAATTATTATTGATTATCGCCTGCATATATAGCATGATATTAGCATGATACCTAAATACCTTCTGTAGTTCGAGTGGCACAAGAGGAAAGAGTTCACCAGATAATCTGGACGATGTCGTTCCAGTGTCGATCAACAATCGTGGGGTGTCTGTGTGAGCATACACGTGAGAGCGTTACGCCGTCCCATGTGCAGCAGGATGGAACGACGTGGTCAGCTGAATTCAGAAGCCTTGGGGGAAACAAGGGTTAGACTTCTTTACCCTTCCTGGTTGTGATAAACGAGAGCTGCGTTGTGATCAAGTTGGATATGAGAGGGGTTTTGGTCAGATTTCAAACAAAGTTGTTTTTATATCAATTAGAAGCTAGTAAATTAAATTATATATTGCAATCAAAGTATAGCTCCTGTCAAACTGGCAAACCTGAGGTTTACCTCCTGACTAGCTATTATGCTAGACAATAATAAGCTAGTCTTTTTAACAGAAAATACTCACCACTCCTGAAACATAGTAAAATACTAATGTAAAGAGACCCTTTGGTAAAATCTAGTGTCATATTTGTGACTCAACACAAGACTAAATCACAACAGGGAAAACTACGACTTTTACACGTCACTAATAAACACATAAGCAGCCGTGTCAATTATTTTCATACCGAGACAGAATATGTTTCATACTACAGCTAGGAATGTGGAAAGCTATATGTTGTGTATGCTATAACACAAATGTGTTGCGCAGTTGAGGTAATGTGTATGTATAAACAACAATAACAAGATAATCTATTTACCTTGATGTGTTCTTCAGGTTGTGTCATAAAACTTCTTCATAAATGAGAAGTGCATTATGTTATTTATACCAAATTTCTGCATTTATTGCCAAAAACACATTTATAAAATTATACTTTTTGTATATATATGGATACAAGTATGTGGACACCTGAAAATACGTTTGGTATGTGCTTTTTAAACGTTTAATTCCACATTTAGTCCCCATTTGCTGTTATAATTACCTCCACTCTTCTGAGAAGATGTTCCACTAAATTTTGTGGAGATTTTGTGCTCATTCAGCCACAAGAGTGTTAGTAAAGTCAGACACTGATGTAGATGAGGTGAGGAGGTCTGAGGTGCAGTCAGCGTTCACATTCGTCCCAAAGGTGTTCCATATTGTTGGAGCTCTATAGCAGGAGATCTTCCATTCCAACGCATGTAAAGCAAATCTTCACAGATTTGTGCACAGCGGTATTGTAATCCTGGAGCAGGATTGGGTCTCCTTGTTCAAGTGAAGGGAAAATTTCATGCTACTGCATCCAAAGGCATCCTCTAAGATTGTGGGCCTCAAAGTTGTTAGCTGCTCGTTGCTAACAGTGCTAACTGCATATACATATAAAAGAATACGAATTACTACAATATGAAACAATTTTAAAACAATGAATTAAAAAGTGTATTTAAATATGAAAAATATTACTGTATTTTATTATAGCACGTCATAGCAGCAATTACTGTAAACATTTAATGGATGTAGCAATTTTACGATTATATTTTGGTGTCAAAATAGCTGCCTTCAAGGCTTTACAGCTAGAACTACAGCATGACCCTTGTCTAATGGAAAGAGAAGTGAGGAACATTAGTTTGAATTGAAATATAGTATGTACCCGTAAAAAATATTTACTTAGCACCAATGTTAGCATGATTTTGCATCAAATTAACAGTAGCGTACCTTTAGAATTTAATTCTGCACCTTTGTAGAACATAAAATTATGTATTGCTGAACACGTATACTCCTAGAATGATTGTGCAGGGCTAAAAACAGCTCTCGGATTGCACCACACCGTTGTTTTCATGATTTCTGCCTGGATATTTAGCATTAACGTTTTCAATGTTTAGGACCAGTGCTTTGATCTTTTCTTGTTGGACGTCCAGGACGTCCTCCATCTCCACCGCCATGCTCTGGTGGATATTGTTGATCTTGGCAAAACTCTGGCTGATCTCCACGAAGGTTTTGTTTTTTGTCTCGGGGAGGACAACGATGATGTAGATGGCGGCGAGGACGCACACGAAGACAAACACCAAGAAGGCAAAGTTCTTGAGCGACTCCTACAAAACATAAGGAAACTTGGCTTACCATTCGCTATCTTCATCTTCATCATCATCGTTAACAGAATGACTAAAGGAGCCTGAGGTTTCATTCCAGAAAACATACAATACCATCTAGATTAGAATTTGTTGGGATATAGTTGCCCTATTTTAGATTTAAGGATCCTATATTTACTCTTAAGGTCTGTTTTACTCAAACAATTGGTTGTGGCAACAAACTGAAAACATGATGGACCCTTCCCTTTGGTTCTGGTACCTAAGCAGAGTGGGAGCAACTTCAGAATCTGGGCATACCCCTTGTCTGGTTGATTGCCTGCTGCCTGGACAGTCTTGTTGAGACAGCCAATATTGGAGGGTCACTTGACTCCTTACTAAACAGGAGACTCCTTGCTGGCTTGAGGCTTGACCTGTTTGTTAGCCTTTGACACAAGACAGAGCCACTCTAATCGGGATGCAGCTATTAAATCATAATTTTAGTAGTTCCCAAACTTGGGAACTGCTGCATTGCATACACAGTTGTTGTTTGGTGAATGCTCAGGGCTTGTCAAACCGTATCACAAGGGTTGTAGAGACTAGGACATATAAGGACACTTTGATGTGTTGGATTAGTGCATGTTTGCTCCCTGCCTGGAAGGACATATGCCACCCAGCTAGAACAAGGCTTTGGGGACAAGTAGCAAAACTTGTGCACAAAATAAAAGCAGTGTTTTCTAGTGTCACTATATTTTCAGGAACCTTCAAGTGGTTCATACATACTAATGTGGACAGCAGCATGGTTGTGTTTCACAGAGACTGCAAGAAATCTTCTATTTTAAGAGCTGAACTGTTGCAGTTTGATATGAGACTGGATTCTGTATATGGACTTCACTAGTTCTGAAAAAAGTGAATGACATATAAAGATGGGATGGACCAGTAAGCCACCTGGGCCCACTCAGGTTTACAAGACAGGCCAGGAAACAAGCATGACATGGCAGTGGCCTTTAATAAACTACCCACATGGGGTTACAACAAGAACAGGCTTTATTTTTTTACATATACATTGCAGCACAGTGATTTTTCTTCACATTTGGTACACATACACTTGGTACACACCAATCTGCATATATTTCTTTTGCTTAATTTTCCTTTGCATTCTTAAAAAAATGGATGCTAAACTGGGAAATTGCTATACATACTTGATATCCATATTTTTCGTAAGAACGGAAAAATCGAAAGCCGAACCATTGTAACTTGGGGACCATCTGTAGTTTATGTACAGCTCTTTTCCCTCCTCGTATGTTGTTACCATCATTCTAAGTTATGAAATGTGAAGTTAACTCTTTGGTGCTACAGGTGTGCATGGTAAGAAGTGCAGTTCACTCTTATGCTTTCGAACAAGAGCGAACATGTTGTTAATGGTCACGAAAGTCTCAAAGCTCTGTTAATCTACTTGTTATCAGTCTGTCGTACCTACTGCACACTTCACTGCTGTCACACTGTCTTTATACATGTCCTGCACCACCCTTTACATACCTCTCTGACACACCTGACTTCCTCATACAATACCACAACTCCTCTCTGGGCACTCTGTCGTACGCTTTCTCTAAATCCACAAACACAATGCAACTCCTTCTGACCTTCTCTATACTTCTCCATCAACATCCTCAAAGCAAATAATGCGTCTGTGGTGCTCTTCCCCGGCATGAAATCATACTGTTGCTCACAGATGGTCACCTCTTCTCTCAGCCTGGCTTTCACTAATCTTTCACACACTTCATGGTGTGACTGATCAACTTAATTCCCCTGTAGTTACTGCAGGTCTGCACATCTCCCTTATTCTTAAAGCTCGGTACCAGCACACTCCTTCTCCATTTCTCAGGCATCCTCTCATCTTCCAAAATCTGGTTGAACGTATACTAATAGAACAGAATTTACAAATCCACATGGATCATCTATGATCAATTATTCAGCACCAATTGTCCTGCATGAACGTTTTTAAAATCAGCAGAAAGGTGGACGAGGGTACTGTGGATACTGTGATGCACTGACAACCTTCCTACTGAGCTGAACAGCTTATCACAGTAAGCATCTATCGTATTGTGTGGACGTTTTACACACAATGTCAAGGAGATTAATGTGGATTTATCAGATTTATGACCCCAAAAAATCCTCTCATTATTGGTCAAAGAGTATAATCCTGTTGGGGAAAAAAAAAAAAGATTCTCTCTGTCTCACACAAACACACACACACACACACACACACACACACACACACACACACACACACACACACACACACACACACACACACACACACACACACAGAGAACTCCTAAATCACAGCATTTAACAGAAACAAACCCCTAACCTGTTTTTATGATTTAGACATACACACAGCCTCAACTATCCCATCTCCTGTTTCCATGGTGATGGCTACATTTTTGCTGGCTATTTCAATCTGTTTCTTTTAGACCCACAAACACACACACACACACACACACACACACACACACACACACACACACACACACACACACACACACACACAAAAGAAGCCAACAAGGTCAAACTGGCATGTATGTCTATCATTATGGGGACACTTGGTTGCACAAAGCTCAAAACACCTGACATCCACCTCCAACACACACACACACACACACACACACACACACACACACACACACACACACACACACACACACACAGCTCATTGCTTGCTATGACTTTTAAATGTTCTCTCTTGGCATGATGGATCACTGAAGTGGAATTTAATGCTGCTCGATAATGTGATTTATAGATACAGAATCTTTTTTTTTTTTTTTAAGCACATAACATTTAAAGGGGCAATGTGTCGTTTTAATAGTACTGCCAGTAATGCTGTCATGCTATAATGACCCTGTCATTCCAAGGGTACTGCAAACGAATAATGATATGAAGTGTATTGACCACCTTTTTGGTAAAAAATCTGGGTCCCAATAAAATGGTTTCGGAGCTATGATTGGATTGTGTCATTCGGTGTATTTGAAATCAGGAATACAAACAATACGACAATCCACTGTAATCCTAATACGCTGAGGATTTCCTTCAGAAAACGAATGTGAGTTGCAGTATAGTGTGTGTGTGTGTGTGTGTGTGTGTGTGTGTGTGTGTGTGTGTGTGTGTGTGTGTGTGTGTGTGTGTGTATATATATGTGTGCGCATGTGTGTGCAATGGACTGTGGTAATTACATCCTTTATTATACAGCTACTAATTTTATACCCAGTCATTGCTTTGGCTGCTGCTGAGGAAATTACACACATTCTCTATCTTTCTAACACACACACACACACACACACACACACACACACACACACACACACACACACACACACACACACACACACGAAAAAATGAAAAATGTGAAAAAATAAGGAAATAAAAATATAAATAAAAAAATCGGTTTTGCTTGGTGCACTTACTTCATGGCTACAGCCAAAAGCTGTCAGTGCTTTAGGGTATTTTTCTTTAGCTAAAACAAGATAATTAAGATGCCTTTAGAAACACTATTTGAAACACTTGTGACAACATTAAAAAATAGACCCCTAACAAAAACCTGCTGAACATTATCCAAGTCGGGCCAACAATTTTGCTAGGTATCACAAAGCGAGACATCTAATATACATAATTCCCCTCTGAGTTGTTGGTAAGTATGGTGGAAGGGGCTTGGGTGAAACGCTGGGATAGGACGGAAAGGTTGAGGTGAAACAGGGATCATTTATTAATAATTCCTGTACAGAACATATGTTTTTTAGATCTGGTTAGGCAGCTGAGGTCAGAGTATTGGGTCAGACAATATCCAATACCCCTACAGCTGCTAGGCTTAAAAACCTTGTTTAATTGCCAAACATCAGCAGTATGGTAGTATTGGGGCTTGAACTTGTCACTTTTTGAACAATAGCCCAGAGGTTTAAGCTAATGTCCAGCTCTGACCTAAATTATCATTCAGACGTGAGGCGAGTCTCGCTGCAAAAGAAGACATCAGAAAACAACAAAGTTAAAGAACATTACCTCCTTTCATACATCTTCATTATGAATCCTCATTTTCTTCCTAGCTAATTAGAAACTCCAGATAGAGAACAGATTTTTACATGTATTCCTCCCACTTCATTAAGTTGATTAAGTTCATCACCAGACTCCATCAGGTTTCCTAACAATTTGGATCACCAGCTGTGTCCCGGTTCACTATAATTCAGATGTCGCCACAGGATTTCTAGTGCAACTATTTAAAGATGGCCTGGGGGCAGTCAGGCTTCTGATCCTGCTGTTGGGAGAAGCCCAACTGAAGGGGCAGCAGCTACCAGTGCAGATCGAGCCATAGTACAAAAGCCTTCTGCATGAGGGCAGTAGACATTGGGATAGGTTGATGGAACCTCATGTAATACAAGCTGTTTTTTTTTTAAAAAATAGGTTTGTGTTTTTTACACTGGTAATCTTACAAAACGCTGAAATGAGGCCACCTGCCTATCTCAAGGACAGTAGTAATGGCAAACTGTGGCACATCTAAGAGTTTTCTTGAGATTCGTGGCATGTATGATGCCATAAAATGTGTCTTTGATTCTACAATGGAAATGGCACTTACAAGAACTTAAACTGATTGCCAAAATCAAAAGGGGGCTGGCTGCCTTGGATGTTTGAGTTGAGTTGGTTGAGCATTGGATCCGGATAAAATGTAAAAAAATACGAAATGAATTATCACTAGGCTGCTGATGCCAAGACAGAGATGAAGCTGAACAGTGCTGAAACCATTTGAGTAGCAGAATGTTTAGTTTATTCTCCTATTTGTTTGAGACAGGAAAGACCAAAGGACCCAGACCAAACCCAGGTCCACCAATCAAACATTAGACACCTGAAATGAATGGAGGTGATAAACTAAATTATATCTATAGATATCCTTGGCATTACCATTCTTCCATGTGTACTGTCCAAAGCCATGAATGCCAGAAGAGTGAAAACTAATATGCATGAAACATAAAGCACAACCTTAGTAGCATTGGGGATTTGGAGAGTTTATGAATATGGAGCTCTGTATATAGACATGGAGCAGCTGCAGATTGCTATGTTTGTTGGTTGGAGGTTACATAAACATGGATTTGGGTAAAAATAACGTTGATGATCTGGGGTTTCAGTTTTTTTCAAGGTAAGATTAAATCATGAATTTTTTTTTCCTCAGAATCTTTTTTATCCACCATTATTCTGGAGCTGACGGAATAAATGTGGTATCTATCTAGGGCAAGCGTCAGCATAGCAGAAGCTGAAATGTTAATCACGCCAATGATTATTCCACTGTACAGACCACATTTCTTTTTAGTATGGATTATACAATTCTCTCCTCTTCTACCATATATATGAAGTAAAACTAAAGTATCCCTTTGAATGCTTTCTTGACAACCCCATAAAGAAGCACACAGATAAGGACAATTTATTCTGAGTCAGTGTGTAGTGTGCGACTGGAGGCACCATGGTTTAGTGTCAGGAGAGTAAATTGGAAAAAATATGGCAAACAGTTTTTATCATCTGGGGTGTGTGTTTAAGAGAGTTGATCTCAGAGTTAATAAACTCTGAACGCTCCATAGTTTCCACAGAATTTTTTTTTCTGGTCTATATTTCTTTATAAGCATGTTGTGATAGAAGAGTATCTGCAAGAGTGAAAGGAAAAGTTTATAGGACTGTGGTGAGACCTGCGATGTTGTATGGTTTAGAGACAGTGGCTTTGAGTAAAAGACAGGAGGTGGAGCTGAAGGTAGCAGAGCTGAAGATGTTGAGGTTTTTGTTGGGAGTGACGAGGATGGACAGGATTAGAAATGAGGTTATTAGAGGGACAGCGCATGTAGGACGTTTTGGAGACAAGGTAAGGGAGGCGAGATGGATTGGACATGTGCAGAGGAGGGACATGGGGTATATCCGTAGAAGAATGCTGAGGATAGAGCCACCAGAAAGAAGGAAAAGAGGAAGACCAAAGAGGAAGACCAAAGAGGAGGTTTATGGATTTGGTGAGGGAAGACATGCAGGTAGTTGTTTTGAAAGAGGCAGATGTAGAGGACAGAGGGGTATGGAGATGGATAATCCGCTGTGGTGACCCCTAATGGAAGAAGCCGAAAGAAGAAGAATGTTTGTCTATAAGGCAGCAGTCTCAATTGGGCTCTCTTCATTAGAAAGCATGAGATTGTAGATCTGGGGGTAAAACTGAGAGGGGAAGCTCAAGCATATAAATGTTTGGTTGATATAAATAGCAAGTGGAGATGAACAGTGTGTTTTGATAAAAACCTTAATCTTTTTTTTGCTTTAAAATTGCATGAGCGCTTGAAAATTCTTTTCATTCAATTTTTATTGAAAAATCTTCCCTTAGCGAGAATAACAGCTTTACACACTCTCGGCATGTGGTCAGTTCTTTTCTCCGAACGCACACGACTTAAATATTTTGCCGTGCCTCTTGTAAAACTTGGCAGTGGTGTTCTTCACCTTGTGTTCCAGTTAATCCAAGAGCAGTTGAATAGGATCTAGGTGACTGGGCAGACCATTTAATAATAGATAACACTCCAGCTGACTGTTTGCTCACTAAATAACGCTTACAGAGCTTGGAGGTACGCTTTGGCTCATTGTCTTATATGTATGGTAAAGTCGATTTTAAGTCAAGTCAAGTCAAGTCAAGAAGCTTTTATTGTCATTTCAACCACATATAGCTGACGCAGTACACAGTGAAATGAGACAACGTTTCTCCATAAAACAACAGAGAGCTACATCACACAACATAGAGCTACATAACAGAAAACAGAGCTATGGACTAAAGTAAGTTCACATAAAGTGCATTGTGTGCAACCTAGTGCAAAACAGTGCAGATGAAAGCCAGTGCAAACAGACCAGAGTCCAAACAGAATAGCATGGTGTTGAATTATGTAATGGTCGCAATGTTGGATCAGTTTTCTTTCCACCCAGAATAAGTCTCCAACCTTCCCTGCTCCAAAACCACGCATCCACCTCCATGTTTGACTGTGGGGGTGAATCAGTCTGCTCATATCTCTCCTCTATTCTATCTTAGATAAGTTATTCTGTTAGAGCTAAAAGTGTCCCATTTAAACTCCACAGAACTTCCTTTCAGTCATTTACTGTCCAATTCTTGTGTTTTTTATTTTATTTTACATAGTTTGCTTTCTACAGCAGTAACATGCATCTGTCTCAAAAACCAGAGAAGACTAGGAGTTCCCACACTTTTAACAACCACTTTTACCATCAATACACACTTCCCATTTTTCAGAAATTATGGAAACTCATGAGCTTTGAGCATGACAGTAGATGCAGAAAGTAAGTAGACACGGGTATGTGACTGTGTGACGTGCTATTACAAATGTGCTGTATAGTATGTGTGCTACTATGAGTGTGGGACAGTAACAAAGTTTTTTGTCTTATTCCAAAACATTACTTTGAAGCAAACACATCAATTGCCTTGAATGATTAATATGCAGTGGTGTACTTTAAGCACTGGGGATTATGTTTGTTTGTGTGAGTTGTGTCTGAGCATTAAACATCAAGAATTAATGTCATCTGTCATTGGGTAAGCAATGCCTACAAACTAGAAACTATACTTAATGGTCGATTCAATAATAATTAAATAATTTAAACTTTGTCATCCTACCCATATAATATGGTAGCCCTATATTTAACTTATAGTAGCTGACTGAATTTTTGGGTTCAGTCAGAATTGAGGGGTCATAGTCTGATTCGTAGCTACTAGAATTAGCACAAAGTTTAAAACTAGATGGCATAGAAAAATATCTAGAAATGTGATAGAGTCGGCATCCAATATTCCTTTCTAATTTGGTTGTTGAAGTGAAGGACCTTATAGTCAGGTAAAAAAAAATTCTTTGAGTAAAGCATAAGTGGTTTGGAAGGTTATAAGGCTCTCCATGATAGACAGAGGGACCAGGAATATTTGAGGACTTGTGTATTGTGTCTGAAGAAAATTGCATTAGGATTAAGACTTGGACATTCAAAAGTATTCCTAGTACTTTAACTTCACTACATTTCAAAGTCAAATATCGTACTTTTTTTCTCAACTACTTTATTTATGAGTGAATAAAAACTGGTCAAGCACGCAGCAATCCACCAATCAGAGTAGAGCTGGTGCTCTGTTTTAAACTTGATTGCCGCTTGGTGGTAGCTACTTCAACAGCAAGCAGAACATTTTGGAGGAATAAATGATGGAAGAAACTCCTAACTCGAACTCGCCACAGCACCCGTAACATTATTTGTTTTGGGCTCGTGATTATTTTTTGGGGTTTACTGTTTGACTTATTAATATCATTCTATTAATTGATTGATGTGCTGAGAGTCTTTTCACATAAACTAAGTGATTAAGCAAAGAGTCTTGTGATAAAAATGATAATAGGAACATTATAGTTATAATAAATTAAAGTACATTGGATACTTAAGTACATTTGAAGGCAAATACTTTTGTACTTGTACTCAAGTGAAAGTTGAAGCACTTTTCATTTTACTGGAGTCATATTTTCCCTGCTGTATCTCTACTTTAACTCAAGTACATGGTTTGTATACTTCGTCCACCACTGTTTTGGACTGAAGTAGTGAAGGTTGTAGATAAAGTGGGCCTTTGGGTTTGTAGAGGGAAAATTTATCTATAACTGTTTCTACATCGTTTTTAATTGAACTACTGTATGTGTTTCTAGATACCCTCACATGCCTTTATGATGAGTTGTGAGATGTGTGAGTGTGTGTATGTACAGTGAGTTGACATGTTTAACCTTGTTGCACAACAGGGAATGTTTGAATAAGCCAATCAGTATGTACTGTTTTTCATCAAAGCTTAAAGATTATACAATAAAGCTGTAACCTTGGTTCAAGACTTGCAAACTTTCTAAATAAGTGCCGAATAAACTTTTCTCTTGCTTTGACCCAACAAGTGCTAAGTTTTGAGACTTGTTTATACATATTTTTGCACTACAGGGTATAATATTGGATAAATTGCTTTGCTAAGCTGTCTATCTTGCCCCAGCATGCTTAAAGGAATGGGGAAGGTCAAGATAGGGGGGTCATTAGACAAAGTTAATTATTATTGTGTGGTGGTGGTAGTACCAAAAAAAAAGGGTATACAAACATGGGACAATAGATATAAAAGTCTATAGTGTGATATAATAGCCAACAAGTTTATCTGTAAAAATCTGTAGAATTGGGCAATAAAAATAAATGAATAAATAAAATATACACTCTTTTTTAATGGTGTTTGGGACAGTGTTTAGAATTAACCGCTTTCAAACTCCCATTTCAAAAATCTAATGAAGGATCTGATTGGTTGGTAAGATTTTCATCTCCCTTTTATCCGACTCCGAATCTATGGCCTGCAGTGAGCCTACAAAGCATGTACTTTATCTCACTGCTGAAAGATATCAATCAAGAAAGGGGTCAAACTAGAGCTTTCAATGTACCATGGAACACTGTGAAGGCCAGCATCAGTGTGAAAAAAAAATGCAGCATCACAGGGACTTTACCAAGATCATGATGTCCCTACAAAATATCAAAGGCCTAGAAGAAATCTCTTTGTGCGGCAAAATGTGGCCCGAGGAGACCGAGGGGAAATATTTTAGAGAGCGATTCTAAATTGTATGTTAGGTGCAAAAACAAGACAAATCATGTAAAGCAAAGAACATCGTCTCACGGTGAAGCATGGTTGTGGCAGCATCTCTTCAGGATTCCAGCATGATAACCACCCAAAGCAGAAAAAGTCAGGAATGGCATCAGTAGGAGATGATGAATGGCACATTTAAACGCTGGGACTACATCCTATTCCTGTGGAATGAGTTGAAAATGTATTGGATAGATTCAAAAGGTTTTTGCAGGGAATGAAATTGTCAAATCAAGCTGTGCTTGAAGTTTCAAAACTCATACCCAAAAAGATGATTAGTTTTTCTTCATTGATCTTGGTTTTATTGTTGCCTATCATTCCAAGGCGATGCTATGTGGATAGGATTGTGGTGCAGCTTAAAGGGATATTGCTGAGCAAGCTAAAGGTTACTTCGGCCTAAAGAAAATCCTGAAAGTTTTTACACTTGTCACTTTTCATTTCTTTCTCCAATACGCTGGTTATTGTTGCATCGTCAATTGTAGTGTTGAATTTATAGGAATATTTTGGGTATAGCCAACGATACGATTATATATTATAGATCATCATCCGATTTCAATTTGATTCAACGGAATGTGATTCAAGGCAATACGATGCAATGGAAAAAAATATGATATGCAATTTAATATATATAAAAAAAGATAAAGTAAAAACCAAAAGTTCTTTTAATGTTCTGTCTCCAGGAAGTTACAGCTCTACCTCTGCCATGATAATCTGTATTCTATGTGACTCTCAGGACACGCCTCGGTCTCTCTAGTGTTGTGAGAAATCATCTACATATCAAATATTGGTCACAGATTATCGGTCACTATCTAAATAATAAAAGTACAGCGCATCTAGTAATAATTACACAAATATTTTTTTTACAGATACAAATATGTTCAAAACGATGCATCGCAATACAAATGAATTTGACTATCCTTAGTATGTATAATATGGGTGTATTATTTGTATTGTTGCTTGGGCATTGATGAGATTTCTGTTGGGTTTCTTTCCTCATTTGCCTGTACATACAGTATAGTGGTAACATCCAATATATATATATCCTGTGACTATCACATTACCCAATACTTTATATATATCCATCTTACATCCACCGCCTTTAATCACACTGTGTCTAAACCTAGACTGGGTTATTACATCATGCACAGGAAATGTAAAGAAGACAATGAGATGTTGAAGTGTTTAGAAAACTAAGGATCTGATTTAGAAGGTTACAGTTTCGACCCCCAGCACCCCCAAGCTGCCAGTGTTGATTCCCCAAACAAGTCCCTCAACCCTCTCGGCCAAAGAGTGTTGTATCAATGCAACAATTAAACACACACTTACCTGTATGAAAGGGAAGATGAGGCCCACGATAAAGTTAGCCAGCCAGTTCACAATTCCAGCCACCAAAAATGCAGCGGGACGATACGCCTGCTCAAACAACTCACCGGTCAGGACAAAGGGAATACCACCTGAGAGAGAGAGAGAGAGAAAAAGAGAGAGGGAAAGAGGGAAAGAGGGATAAAGACATGCAGAGAGACAGAAAAAGTAAAATGTCACTTACACTATTAGCAGAGGAGATTTATTATTAATATTCATTTTTGGATTCGCAGTAATTAGTCCCTAATGACTCCAGTAGCCATTCACCCCCTTCACATACACACAATCCAGACTAATCCCTTGCTTTCCACCTGAGAGTGAATATCTGCAGCATCTGGGCAGATATCCAACACACACACACACTTACTCACACACACACTTACACACACACACACACTCATACAGAGACAAGAGCAAGACAAAGACAGGGCTGTCTCTTAATTATTAGTGGATGTCTGTCGTTTAAGCTCGTTCTACGTTCTAGAAGCTGGATATCAGGCCACGTCCCTCATCATGACGTGCTAAATTTTTCAGCAGCGATCATCTGTGGATGTTATTCTTCTCCCAAGTGTCTTCACTTGGGAGAAGAATAACATCCACAGATGATCGCTGCTGAAAAATTTAGCATGGAACAGCGTGACAGCAATCGGGGCGCCGTACCCCCCGACGTGGCACGCTCTGTTCCTCTGGCTGAAGTCACCCACAGGCTTCGTTCACATGTAGGTCGCACGGTGTCACATGGATCACGTGCGAAAAAGTTCCACTCGCCAGCTTTGAACGTTTGGCTGCTGCACAGATACCAAAGAGTGTCTTCAACTAAGTTTTATAGCCTTGATTAGTGCGCACACATGCCCATGTAAACACACAAACACACACAATGCTATTTAATAAGGTGAAATTAGCCAGAGGGTGTGTGTGTCTAATGAGTGTAGCAGTCTGAGTGAATCTTCCTGTAAGGAGCTTTTACGCTACATTGACTAAATGTACTAAACATACACTGACATCCGATTTTGTAAGGTGCGTGCGTGCATGTGTGTGTGTGTGTGTGTGTGTGTGTGTGTGTGTGTGTGATTATGGGCTGTCTGGTTAATCACTGACTTGGATTTGAGTTGTGGAAAGTTCTGCACTTTTATAATTAAAGGTGTATATGGGTGTGATAAGCACAGACTAGTTGCGTGTGTGTGTGTATGTGTGTGTGTGTGTGTGTGTGTATGTGTGCGTGTGTGCAATGGTTGTATTAAATTGCAAAAGTGTAATTGGTGCCTGGAGACCTGAGGGAAAGAGACACAGAGAGAGACAGAGAGAGAGGAGGGGGGGGGGGGGGGGAAGAGACAACAAATGAGGGAGAAGAGCACAGAGATTTATCAAGAGAGAGAGAAGGAGAGGAAAAAAGAAAGAGGGAAGGTAGGAATAGAGAAAGTGAGGAAGAGTCGAGGAAGGAGGAAAAAAGTGGTAGAGTGAGTGATAAACCGAGGAGAGAGATAAATCGAGAACAAATGAAAACTGAATACAATAGAGAATTTCATGAAATTGGGAGAGTGAGAGGAAACGGAAAGAGAGACAGAAAGAAATAGAGAGAAACAAATATACAAAGGGTTAGAATAGGAAATATATGGGAAAAAAAAGCGAATGACTCCACTACTTCCTCCCTTTTTTCTTTTCTATTGTTCGCAGTGTTTCTTTCCCCCTTTTTAAATGTTCTGGATGTTTTTGAAAATTTTCAAGAACGTGTATTAATTCATGCTTTGCCACAGTGTGGTACATCACCGCCATGCTAATGAGGCTCATTTGAACTGAATTGAATTTTAAGAGAGAGAGAGAGAGAGAGAGAGAGAGAGAGAGAGAGAGAGAGAGAGAGAGAGAGAGAGAGAGAGAGAGAGAGAGAGGGAGAGAGAGAAAGAAAGAAGGAATGGGGATAAGATTTAGGTCTCAGGCAAACTGCAGTATGAGTCATCCTCTTAACTTCCCTAACACACACACACACACTTCTACTGCTGGAACTTAAGCACTGGTATTATCTTATACTTGTTAGCTTGAGTTCTGCTGCTCTTGGATCTCAATGGTGTAGAAACCGTGTAACCACAAATTGGGAGCCTCCTCCTGCTTCTGCACTTATAAGGCAAACGAGAGACCCATAACTTTATACAAAGGTAAAAAACATGATACAAGACATTGACTATGTCCCTATTTTGGATAAAAAATGGTAAGCATTTGTTTGTTCTGTAGTTAAGATGTTCAAATTCTGTTTGGAAACTCACAAGTTTCGTTTCCAGCACGTCCACGTGGAACCTTGAGTAAGGCCCTTAACCCTCAACTGCTCTGTTGTATAAATAAGAAAATTCTATGTTGCTCCGGATCAGAGGTGGATGAAGTACACAAAGCATGTACTTGAGTTGAAGTAGAGATACACTAGGTAATATTGTAAAAAGTAAAAGTGCTCCGTTTATACTTTCGCTGCCTTCGAATGTATTTAAGTAAAGTATCCAAGGTACTATGATTTATGGCTATTATGTTCCTATTATCACATGATCCTATCCACATGACTCTTTGCTTAATGCAGCGCTCTCACCGCTGCGGCCCGGGTTCGATCCCCGGTCAGGGAACCAATCCCAGCCATTAAGGTTGCACAAGCCTTAGTGCTGGTCCCAAGCCCAGATAAATGGGGAGGGTTGCGTTAGGAAGGGCATCCAGCGTAAAAACATGTGCCAAATCAAAACATGCGGATGGTCCGCTGTGGCGACCCCTAACGGGAGAAGCCGAAAGAAAGGTACTTTATGCTTTATGTGAAAAGACTCTAATGTTACTCTCAACACACCAATCTCTTAATAAAATAATATCAAGGAGTCAAACACTGATTGATATCTATTCAAATTAGCATGAGCCCCAAACCTCAAAAAGATTCATGCAAATAAGTGTCAGATGTTAGTGTCAGGTTCAAATCAGGAGTTTCTGATCAAAACCAGTTCTAAACAGAGTGTGTGCTCTACCCTGATTGGTGGCCCAGATACGTTTTTATCCACATATAACAAAATGTAGATAAATTACTTTGTAATGAAGTGAAGTTAAAGTCTCCCCAAAGGGAAATACTTCAGTAAAGTGCACAAAAAAGCTACAGTAACAAATTACATTTTCTTCATTACTGTCTACCACTGCCTTTGGTCAGGAACTGTACCCAAAAGAATAGTTGAAAGTAGTTAAAAGAAACCAACAAAGATAAGGCATAGCTGCAGGCTTAATGGGTTTGTTCTTGCTGATAGACTGTGGAGCTAGACTATGCATGAGAAGAACCATACTGATCACACTCTGTCTCTGAGCGTTGCCAGTTAAGTACAGTAGTTTTCTTTCAGGTATGCCCCACTGTCGGTTTCTAGTAGATATATTTCAGGCTCTAGGATTAAAACCTCAGTGCTACATCAGGACTATCTTGAGAGACTACTGTATAAAATTTCTTTCAGCTTCTCCCATTAGGGGTCGCCACAGCGGATCATCCGTATTCATGATCCACATAATCGATTTGGCACATGTTTTTACGCTGGATGCCCGTCCTAACGCAACCCTCCCCATTTATCTGGGCTTGGGACCAGCACTAAGAGTGCACTGGCTTGTACAACCCTAATGGCTGGAGTTGGTTCCCTGACCGGGGATCGAACCCGGGCCGCAGCAGTAAGAGCACTGCATCCTAACTACTAGACCACCAGGGTGTATACTATGGACAAATGTTTGTGGACACCTGAGCATCACAGTCATATAAATACCCCTTTCCAGATTTGGTCCCTATTTTGGAGTGTAGCTATAGGAATGTGTTTATTTAGCCCCAAAAGTAGGTCAGGCACAAATGTCAGGTTAGGAATCCTGCTATTGCAGTTCATCAGGATTTTATGCAGACCAGTTGGGTTCTTCCTCACCAACCTTGGCAAACCATTACTTATTGCGAATTGCTTTATGACGGTCATGCTGACATGTTAGGTTTGGGACCCCCTTTGTTTCAGTGATCAAATGGAAGCGATCAAATGCTACAGCACCTAAAGGCATTCTATACAATTTACTTCCAAATGTGTGCAATAGTTTGAGGAAGAATCACATATAATGTGTTGATTATCCTGACCACAAACGTTTTGTCCAAAACTTCAATCAAGTTTTTCCATCTACAACAGTTGATGCCTAAAACCTCACACACATGAATTCCTAGGAATACCACAAATACATGTTGAACACTGCTGTTTTGATTTTGTTAATGTCTTGTTATGGGAATTGGTGGTTTTGTGGTTTGTGTTGAGGCTTTAGGCTCCTTATTGCAATGAGTTCAACTCCTTATAATGCCCAGAATGTCACTGTTGTGTCCTCAAGCAAGATCTGTAATCCTCAGCTGCTCAGGTGTAGCCTTTTTCAACAGGAGATCACTTTGAATAAAAGCCCCAGCCGAACATGCACAAGTTATGGCCTGAAGCGAATCTCAAAAAAAAAAAAAAAAAAAAAGATTTAGTGAATTATTATTTTTCCACAGCTGAAAATGAACATGACAGCAGAGACACAGCAGCACAGCAGGTATGTTACTTCTTCACAGCTCCTCCAGGGTCACAAGATAGACCCTGATTTAGATCCACCAGAGACCCTGACAGGTATATTGTGGTTACTGAAGATGGTAAAATATTTAAGCGTTACCAGTTAGATTAACAAGCAAGTGTGGCTTTTTCTAAACCAGTGGCTGTCCATGACAAATAATACATTAGCATATACATTCGATGATTTCTTTCATTGGAAAGAACTACAGAACAAGTTTTATTTGGATGCTTAATTAGTCAGGAAGAAGCAAAGATGCCTGGTTAATAAGTGACCACCTCGTTTCAAAATAGAAAGAATACTGGATAAGTGTGTTGTAAGGCCAGTGGGAGAAAATGTCAACAAAAGACAAGGAAAACCAGAGCATCAGAAAAGAGGGCAGTTCTATGTTTTGCTGCAGATAAATCCACTCACGTTTGGGACAAGGCATAGTTGTCTCCTGTCAATAGCCTAACATTACAACTGAATAAGGATAATGCTTACATGACTGAAAGGTTGAGAAAGCCTAGGGGTATCTATGAAGCATATCATTTTCACAGTGTATTCGAAGTAATTTTCTGTACTGTTTATCCTACATAGGGTTGCAGGGAGCCTGGAGTCTATCCCAGGGTACTTAAGCCACCCTTGATGGGATGCCAAACCTACCACAGGGCACAACTGCACACACACACTGAAACTGTGTAGAGGTACCATCCAGCCTTCAATGCATGTCTTTGGACTGTTGTACGCAATGGGAAACTCCTGAAGGCGGGAACCAAACCCCCAACCTAGAAGGTGATAAGCAGTAGGGATGGTAAGATTCAATGATTCGCATTGGCGCATCGGCATAAAAGTAAAATGCATCAATTTAAAAAAAGTATGCATTTGTCTTCTCGCTAAACTGATTCTCTAGTGCATTCCCTCAGCACCACTGCTGCTACATTTCACAACGATACTGAGACCGAGGCGTGTCCTAATAGTGATATAGAATACAGATTAACTGTATCATTGGAAATGCATCGATATGCGAATCGCACCGGTCTCAGTACCGGAATTGCACATCTCTAATAAGCGTAAACCAAAAAAAAAACCTCTGCCTTTACTTACGAGCCTATATAATGCAGGTATTAAACTTTTCATAAATGAAACTGTTGTCCAATAAAGCATGATTATGATTTTCTTTTATTAAGAGATAAACTCCCAGTACTGTTTACAGGAAACTTTATGCTTTAGTACCCTGTCATGTTCCAAAGTAAATAGCAGTATATCTGGTATATCTGCATATTCCTTGAAAACAAATTTAATCCTTAACTTATTTCCAAACCTTGAAAACTCTTAAAAATGTCTTCATGGTGTCAGGCTGGAAGGACGAGCAGAAGCCGAAGTTCAACAGAACAAAGATTTGTTTAATGATGTAGGGAATGTAGACAAACCAACACAGCAGTAAGCACAGGATCACTGAAGGCACAGGCAAAGAGCAGTTCATAAGATATATCCACAGACTAGAACCACAATGAGATAAGTCCTTGGTGACAATCCACAAAGAGGTAGTCCATAGAGAGCAGTCAGAAGGTCCAGTGAAGTTCTCCAGACTAACTGGCAGAACAGACGGGGAGCGTTTGGAAGTGTGTGCTTATGTAGTGTGAGCTGATGAGAGACAGGTGTGTGTGATTAGTAGGACGGGGAGCTGCTAGGAGGAATGTGTGGCTCAAGAGAGGGTGTGGCTGGTGGATCCCTGACAGTACCCCCTCCCCCAGGGGCGGCTCTCGACGCCCAGACCCTCCGCCTGGGTCGGCCCCGGCCCCGGGGCGCCGGCCGTAGCGGATGAGACGCATGAAACTCCACGAGGAGCGCCGGGTCAAGGATGTCCCGCCGTGCCACCCACGACCGCTCCTCCGGGCCGTAACCCTCCCAGTCCACCAGGTATTCCAGACCGCCAGCACGACGACAGGAGTCCAACACCTCCCGTACCGAGTAGACCGAGGGCTGGTCCAGGATCTCCGGAGGCGGTGGCCCCGATGTCTCATCTGGATCCTGCGACGCCGGCGGAACATAAGGCTTTAGGTGAGACACGTGGAAAGCGGGGTGAATGCGGTACCGGGGAGGCAGGTCCAGCCTGTAGGTCACCTCATTGATCCTTCTCTCTACTCTGAAGGGCCCGATGTACCTGGGGCTCAGCTTTCTACAGGGGAGCCGAAGTCGGAGGTCCCGGGTAGACAGCCAGACCAAGTCCCCGGGCAGGTAGGTGGGTGTCTCACGTCTCCGGGCATCAGCGTGCCTCTGGGTCTCCCTCACAGCCCGGCGTAGCTGGGTATGAGCCGATTCCCACACCTTGAGGCTCTCCCGGAACCAGTAGTCCACCGACGGCACATGGGAAGGTTCATCGGACCACGGAAACAGCGGTGGCTGGAACCCCAACATGCACTGGAAGGGTGTGAGACCCGTGGTGTCCTGACGCAAGGAGTTTTGTGCGTACTCAGCCCAGGGGAGGAACCGACACCATTCCACCTGGTCCTGGTGGCAGTATGTACGCAGATACCGGCCCAACTCCTGGATCTTGCGCTCGGTCTGTCCATTGGACTGAGGGTGATAACCAGAGGACAGGTTAACGGTAACCCCCAGTAGACGAAAAAGCGCCCTCCACACACGAAAGGTAAACTGGGAGCCGCGATCCGACACTATCTCCTCTGGGAGACCGAAGTTGCGAAAGACATGTTGGAAGAGTGATTCTGCCGTCTCCAAGGCGGTAGGGAGACCTCGAAGAGGGATAAAACGACATGCCTTGGAGAATCGGTCCACAGCCACAAGGACACAGGTGTTACCCTCAGATCGTGGTAAGTCCGTGACGAAGTCGACGCCGATGTGGGACCAGGGTCGTCGTGGAATGGGTAAGGGGACTAGCTTGCCCACGGGCAGGTGCCGAGGGGTCTTGGCCATGGCGCAACCACTGCATCCGCGGACAAAGGTGGCGGACGATCTCGGCAGCCATGCCCGGCCACCAGTATTGGGCTTGTACTAAGCTGAGGGTTCGTCGCCTGCCTGGGTGTCCTGAACCGGGGACCTCATGTACAGCCTTCAATAGGTTAGGCCGACACTTAGGCGGAACGTAGGTTCGACCTTCTGGACACCCGGGGGGTGTTGTCTCCCTCTGGGTAGCACGACAGATCTCCTCATCGAGATCCCAGACAATGGGGCAGACGATTAACTGGGGGGGCAAGATGGGTACAGGGTCGGTAGGCTCCTCTGGGCCGTACAGGCGAGATAGGGCGTCTGCCTTGCCATTCTTTGAACCCGGCCGATAGGTGATCTGGAAGTGAATGGGTGTGTAGCCCCCTCAAGCCAGTGCCTCCACTCCTCCAGGGCCAGTTTAATGGCGAGAAGTTCCCGGTTGCCGATGTCATAGTTTTGTTCTGCTGACGACATCTTCTTGGAGAAGTAGGCGCAGGGGTAGAGCCGGGGCGGATTCCCTGACAGCTGGGAAAGGGTAGCCCCTACGCCTGTAGAAGACGCGTCTACCTCCACCACGAACGGGACCTGGGGATCGGGATGATGGAGGAGGGGAGCGACACAGAACCTCTGCCGGAATTCCACAAACGCCTCCTGTGCGTCGGTGTCCCACGCGAGGGACTTGGCATTCCCCCTAAGGAGCGAAATCAGTGGAGCGGAGACCAGGCTATAGCCACAGATGAACCGGCGGTAGAAATTCGCGAACCCCAAGAACCTCTGCAACTCCTTTATTGTTGTGGGGACTGGCCATTCCCTCACCGCAGCCACCTTCCTCTCGTCCATCCGGATGCCGGCTTCACTGATGTTGTACCCCAGGAACTGCACCTCCGAGCGGTGGAACTCGCATTTGGGGAGGTTGAGGTAGAGTTGGTGCTCCCGGAGCACCTCTAGAACCCGGATAACGTGGTTGTGATGTTCGTGTGGCGTCCGGGAGTAGATCAAAATGTCGTCGATGTACACGATCACAAACTGGTGGAGGAAGGGTCGGAAGATCTCATTCATAAAGTGTTGAAACACCGCCGGAGAGATTGACAGGCCGTACGGCATCACCCGGTACTCGTAGTGACCCGAGGGGGTGATGAACGCCGTTTTCCACTCGTCTCCCTGGCGTATGCGTACCAGGTTGTACGCACTCCGCAGATCAAACTTGGTGAAGATGCGGGCTTCTCGTAATTCCTCCAGGGTGGCTGGAACCAGGGGGAGCGGGTACGGCAGTGGAGAGATTTGTGCGTTCAAGCCTCGGTAATCAATACAGGGCCGGAGTCCCCCATCCTTCTTGCCCACGAAGAAGAAGCTGGAGGCTGCAGGAGATGAGGATGGGGTGATGAAACCCTGTAGGAGGGCCTGACGGATGTACTGTTCCATCGCTTGGTGTTCTGGAGCTGATAAGGGATAGATCCGACCCTTGGGTAGTTTGGCCTCAGGCTTCAGGTCGATAGCACAGTCCCACGGCCGGTGGGGTGGCAACTTGGTGGCAGCCTGCTCGCTGAAAACGTCTCCGTACTCCCGATATTCCGCCGGGATCTCCACCTGTGGGGCCTGTGGAGCGCCCTCCACCTGAGTGGCTGCCAGAATTATCGGTCTCTGGCGAGGCACGGGGAGTGGTTGTAAACAGTCCTTCAGGCACTCGGGGCTCCACTCGAGGATGTCACATGGGTCCCAGGAACACCTGGGGGAATGTTTAGTGAGCCAGGGACGACCCAGTATGATTTCAGCGGTGGAGTTTTCCAGCACCAAGAAATGTATCTCCTCCTGATGTAGCACCCCAACCCGGAGTGTGATGGTGGGTGAGCAGTATCTGATCCAGCCCCTTCCCAACGGGCGTCCCTGAATGGTGTGGACTGCAAGCTCGTGAGTCCCCCTCTCACGGCGTAGCTGGAGGCAGTCTAGGCACGCCTGGGAAATGACCCCCTGCGGAGCCGGAATCGACTAGGGCGGAGACAGAGAGTGTGAGAGAAGGGGTTATCAGGGATACGGGTAGCCTGGGTAAATGCGAGATCTCAGAGGGAAAGTCTACAGCACACACCATCGGTCGCGGAGGACGTGATGGGCCCTGGGCGACTCTGTGTCCTTGTTCTCCCCAATACAGGCCGGCTCTGTACGCCAGCCGGCGTTCTCGGTCCTGGGAGGATAGTCTGTGGGAGCTCGGTTGCATGGGTTCCGGTCCTGAGGCCGTAGATAGCTCAGAGGCTTGGGAGGATTCTACTTCAGGAGTGCGGCAGGCATTCAGGCGTTGGGAGATGCGAATCGATCTTTGTATGAACGCCTCCAATCCCAGGGTGTCATCATAGGTCGCCATCGCTAATTGAAGCTCCTGATCTAAACCTCTTCTGTATATCCCAAGCAGTGCTGCCTCGTTCCAGCCACTAGGTGCCGCCAGCGTGCGGAAATGGAGGCTGTAATCCGCGACGCTATCCGCCCCCTGGCGGAGTTCGAGGAGTTGGTCGGCCACGGAAGTATGACCGGTGCTCGTGCAGAAGACCTCCGTGAAGTGTGCGGTGAACGCGGCATACGACGCAATCGCTGGGCTCTCTGCACTCCAGAGCGCTCTCGCCCAAGCCAATGCACGTCAGGCGAGCAGCGAGATCAAAAACGCAACCCGGGCTCGCTCCGAGGGAAATTGCTGGGGTTGCATTTCGATGTACAATGATACCTGAAGCAGGAAGCCGCAACACTCTGTCGCGTTTCCGGCAAAAACGGCTGGGAGAGCCATCGGGCTTCCGAGCGGTGGTGCAGCTCGGCTGGAAGCGGCTGACGTGCAGGCTTCGCGGATTGCCTCGGTTAGCTCTCTCACCGGATCATCGGAGTCATCGGACTGGATATCCATAACGAGGTAACGCTGTTCGGTTTCCTTATTCCCCGGTCGGTAAAGGTCTGTTCTTCTGTCAGGCTGGAAGGACGAGCAGAAGCCGAAGTTCAACAGAACAAAGATTTGTTTAATGATGTAGGGAATGTGGACAAACCAACACAGCAGTAAGCACAGGATCACTGAAGGCACAGGCAAAGAGCAGTTCATAAGATATATCCACAGACTAGAACCACAATGAGATAAGTCCTTGGTGACAATCCACAAAGAGGTAGTCCATAGAGAGCAGTCAGAAGGTCCAGTGAAGTTCTCCAGACTAACTGGTAGAACAGACGGGGAGCGTTTGGAAGTGTGTGCTTATGTAGTGTGAGCTGATGAGAGACAGGTGTGTGTGATTAGTAGGACGGGGAGCTGCTAGGAGGAATGTGTGGCTCAAGAGAGGGTGTGGCTGGTGGATCCCTGACACATGGCTAGAATTATTGTTTGACTTTGTTGTAAATGTCACATGAGAATAAAATGAGCCATTTAAAATTGATTCCATGCTAAATGGCTGAGAGACTGGAGTTTGCTATGTATATGGTTAACAAGTAGAGCATGGCCTTTTCTAGAAGTTTCTTTAGTCCATATATAATATACATTGCATGAACTAAAGTATCAGGACGCCGGAATTTTCCAGCCGTATGTGTTTTTTTCCCCAAACTCTGACCATAAAGTTGGACGTACAAAATTGTATAGGACGTCTTTGGATGCAGCGGCATTAACTTTGGCATTACATTAACTAACAATGCCCCTGTGCACAAAGCCAGCTCAATAAAGATATTCTTTACATGGTTTGGAGTGGAAGATCACCTGCTATAGATCACTGACCTTAAATCTATTAAAGCTCTTTGGGATGAGCTGGAATGCGGACTGCACCCCAGGCCTCCTTACCTCACCTACATCAACACCGTTGTAGCCAAATAAAACTTCCAATAGCACACTCTGAAATCAACTCATGTTTGGGACAAGGCATAGCTGTCTCCTATCATTACAAGTGAATTAGGATAATGCTTACATGACTGATGTTTGGTCTATTTAAAAAAAAGGTTGAGAAAGCCTAGGGGTATCCATGAAGCATTGTCAAGAGTTTTGCGAAATGTAAATTTTGTTACAATGGTACAAACTATAATTCTCAAAGTGTATTCGAAGTTATTAATTTTCTGTACTGTTTATCCTACATAGGGTTGCAGGGAGCCTGGAGTCTATCCCAGGGTACTTGAGGCACCCTTGATGAGATGCCAAACCCACCACAGGGCACAACTGCACATACACACTGAAACTGTGTATAGGTGCCATACAATGCATGTCTTTGGACTGTTGTACGCAATGGGAATCTCCTGAAGGCGGGAACCAAACCGTTTTTTTTGTAAATTTCAAATGTCAGCCACATTTTTACTCAGTAAATGTTTGAGTCTTTTGTGACTCAATCACAGTCATTAAACACTACCACTCAACATCAAACACACCCTTTTCTCATCATCATCATCATCATCATCATCATCCCACACTAGATGTAATGTCTGCTCACCAATCCTCTCCCTTTTACTATTACAACCTGCCCCTGGCTATGACGGCCACACATATTCCTTCACATCCTCCATACACTCCGAACTTCCCATTACACATTTGCTCTAACTGACTTTTGAACAGTTATGGAGAGAAATCTTATATTTAAACCATTAAAAATAAAACAGTTAATATACATATGCATTTACACAGTAGAATAAATATATAATGGCATAATAAAATGTTAATAAACTCTGTATTTCAACAGCTTTAAAGCTGAAGTCGATGTGTCCTTGATACCCTCTATAGACTTAATGGTTGCCTTTGTGTGTGTGTGTGTGTGTGTGTGTGTGTGTGTGTGTGTGTGTGTGTGTGTGTGTGTGTAATCGAATACACTGCTAGTGATGAGTTAATATGATAATAATCAAAAATGTGTCATGGGACTGACAGTCTGTATCGGTATATAAAATGATTTCTGCACCTGCACAGAGTTTTATAATGCAGCTGAGGACAAATGCTTTTGTGCCCCACTGACAACACACACACACATACACACACAATCTCCTGAATATTTTTAGCCGATCAGGAATCCGTTATGCAAATGCAATGGACGCCATTAGAAGTATATTACAATTACTTGAAAGTGCAGGCAAGTGACATGAGGGCCAGATAGATAGAGGTGTAATTTTCTTTTCTTGTCAGCCCAGTGATGGGGCATGTACTCTTTACTTGTCAGACATCGTAAAAAAGAGGTGTCATGGCCGCCTGTCTCACAGAAGGAGGCATGATTGCGCATGTCTGTCTGGTAAAAGGAGTGTGATCTCGAGTCCTCACAAAGAAAAATCCCTCAAAAAAAATAAAAAACCTTTGAAAAAAAGACTGATTTCTCTCATAAATACCCCCCCCCCAAAAAAGAAAAAAAGAAAAAAAAGGAATAACAAACAAAAAAAAAAAAAAAAAACGCCAGAGTGCCTTGCACATGGTGCCGAACTCTCAAAATGAACCGTCTGTGAACGGACTAATCCTTGTACACTGGTTTAACGCGGTGACCTAGCGGTAATCTTTCCCTCTTGTTGTTTTTCTCTTTCTCACGATTTCATCTGTAGCTCGTGCGTAGCGCTGACTCAACGTCTGCTCCAGGCATCTTTTCAACAACAGCTGGACACTCACAAGTTTACAAGCTGTTCGGATTCATTAACGTGAGTTTTTGGGCGAGTTAGTTGGAGATGCAGGATCTGCTTGCGGCTGAATGGGCCTTGTTATTAAGAATGATGTGGAGAGGGTGAGTGTAGCTCGTTTCCTCGGTGCCCCCTCCTACGCAATGCTCAGGTCATAGGAAGCCAGTGGGGCATTGCAAGAGTTGCTGAGTTGAAAAACCACAATTCTCATGGGCTAGAGCCAGAGCAACAAATGCAGGTCTCCAGGGAACACACAGCTCATGAGACTAGCAATGATGTGCAAGTATACAATATACAGGACATGGTGACCTGGAGCATGGGAGGGTGACCATAACTGAGGGAATGAAATGTGCATGGTGGTACATAGATTATTCATATTGGTCATCGTTTGAGATCTGGCAGATTTGGGCAATGCAGTGAATCAGTTTCTTCCATTGTTGCCTCCAGCCCCTGTTTGGGCCATTGGGACAATCCTAGTTGCACAGTGGACACCTGTCCCATTTGTATTGGTGGGACCTTGTCAGATCTTGCAACAAAAAGTAGAACTCAGATGCTGAAGCTGCCATCTGACAAATCAAAGAGGTCCTAACCGTAGACCTTGCTCTTTTTCATCCAAACCTTTTAGGCTACATCAAGAACAAGGACGGATGACTTCTATTCCTCCACAGTTCTGTAGTTAAAACCACACACTGCCAAATAAGTCAATGTCAATATCCATTGTGGATCATTGTGGTACTTCAGCGGAAACAGAGGCCTGGCCAATCAAGTAGGCCACGGAAGAACTGCCCCATGGAATAAGCCCCCAAATGAGAATACAGCACAAGAAAGATGGACAGCCTCTCTCCTAAGTGCATTAATCCTTTTCTTCTTCTTCTTCCTGCAACCCAGTTTGGCAAAAAAGGTGGAAGGAAGGCATGAGCCAAAGGAGACAATATAAATAGTGACATGAATCTATTCTAAATCTATAGCATCAGTATCTTTACTGTTGTTATCTATACACTCCCCAGACACGATCAGCTTTGCGTCCTATATTACTCACCTTTTCGCCTCAGTGGATAATCTTCCTTGGGTACTATCGACTTCTTAAAGACTAGACATTCTTAAGATAATCCCCTTAACTCCTATGCATAGAATGATCTTACCACATATTCTCGATTCGGAATCGAAACAATTTGGCAGACATGAGATCCTTTTCACTGACAATCACGTTTCTGAGATGCTGTACTCAAAAGCTGCTCAATCAGAAGTACTAATTAAAAGTAGGGATCAAAGATCTTTTTTTTATGTGTAACTGATATGTTTGTGAAGGCAATTTTCGTGCAAAGTTCCACAATAACCCCTTCAGTCTAGTGCCTAATTTAAGGTAATTAGGCTGAAACATGGCCAATTACCTGCAAACAGAAAGCACTGCAAAAGTGCCCACTCACAGGTAACCTACTTGGTCTGCACTCTGGCTTTTTCCATGCACGCTTTAATCAGAGAAGCATAGTTCATTAAGATTGAACAACAGACATTTGCTTGTTTGCAGTAATGCTTTTTAAGGACACTTTTCGTAGCCTGGAAAAAATAACCATTTGTTAATTGCTTTTTAATTCTGAATAAGTTGCTAATATTGGCCTCTACACCTTTAGCCAAGATAATTGGGGGTCCTCCAAAAAGAAGTATGAATGTCCTTGTCATTAAAATACTGCTAATATTTTCAATACATTAAATATTAAGATATAATTAAGAGATACATGCAGGTTTCCTTTGTCTCTGTGCAGCAAACTAATTAATTTAAGGCTATTAATATGAATCAGTCACCTTAGGCAAGAACCGTAGGTTTTAGATGAAATTCATGTAGATCCATGTTCCGCTTTACAAGTTTCTGTTTATATTCAGAGAACAAACGAATCATTATATATGTACACTCAAAAATGTAAACTATTGCTAATTTTTATTTAAGCAACCCACCCTTGTTCACGGTACCTAAAGAATGCAAGTAATTTATTTAACGTAAGTTAACTACGTTAATTCTACTAAATTTAATACTGTCGGCTTTAATTATCAAGCGCTTGATTGGTCAACTTTACATTGTTGAGTAAAATGCAAAATCCTGTTGCAGGTTTTGCTAATTCAGTTTTAACACTCCCAGCCTATAGGAGAGTGGCCTCAATGAAGTCTTTTGTGAAAAAGGCTAAAACCAGCTGAAGTTTACCAGAAGAAAATATATATATTTTAAATATTCAGTCTTAAAGATCAATGTGTAATGTCAAACCCAGATAAAATACAGCTTTTTTAAGCAAGAAGAACTGCAAAACATGTGGAGTGGTTGAGGCCAAATACAAGCAAATTATTGGCCGCCTGTTCCATCTAGACTGACTCTGAATGCCAAAAAAAACCATTGTCCCAACAGGACAAGGAACCAAAATGTGAGCCAAAAACTACAAAGGAACAGCTTAAAAACAAGAAGGTTTGTGTTTGAGTTGTTCCTATAAGGACACAATAACAACTAATCACCAGACTGTGAAGTAAGTGGTTCATTTTTCACCATGAATGACCCATATGGGTTATTTTTCCTACAAAATTTTGTGAACCCTTGCACTAGTGATTCGGTAGGAGTAGCATGCAGGTTCTGTGGCTAATGCAGGTTCTAATATTTTGAATAGCAATCTATAAACATTCTAGAGTCTATTTAGCAATGTCACAAACCTAAAAAGAAGAAGAACAGGATTAAAGAACATGGATATCATGGATAATTGGCATCCCACTGGAATTGTTTCCCATGTCCATCACATTGCATCTCTCCATGGTCATTTTTGAACTAGCGCTACATTTTTGCTACTTCTCCATTTTTGCAACTTCTCTCCCTTGTTTATATCGGTCATCTTGAACACAGATGACTGGGCTTTCCAAACTGCTCAGCGCTCAGCCCACGAAGCATTCTCTCATAAATCCAATTTCCACTCGGTCCCTTTGTGATTTGGATCGCTCCATGAGCAAATGCACAAAACAAAAGTCCAAAAAAAGGGTCTATTATGGAAAATCCTAATGCATGGTTTTAGCAATGCAACTGAAAAGCGATTCTGTTACACATTAGCATTGCGCTTAAAGACAATTTGACAGTCAAAAAGCTAAACCGTTTAGCAGGCAATTTAATACCCCATTTAGCGCAGACCGGGAACTGCCACTGCGTTCAATTCTCCGTTGCGAATCTTAAAAAAAAAAAAAAGCTAGGCCTAATATAAGATTAATGAAACTGTAATTGATATCTGAGGAGGCAGTGTTCCGAATCAAGATGGAACGTTTGCAAATGTTGCATTACTGACCACAACGGGGCCTTTTTAAATGCCTTACTGGATGTGTTCTGAATCACCAGCTCCAAATTCAAACACAGAAAAAAAACATTTCAATATTTCACATTTCATGAATTCTGCACCCAAAGTCATATATGATGTATGTATGTGTGTGTGTGTGTGTGTGTGTGTGTGTGTGTGTGTGTGTGTGTGTGTGTGAGTGTGAGAGAGAGAGTGTGTACCTGGGCCAGAGCAGAAAGACGCAATCAGAGCCAGTATGGAGATGAAACTCATATATGGCATCCATGAATAACTGTCCTGAAAAGAAAGAAAGAGAGAAAAAGACAGGGAGTGTGAGAGAGAGAGAGAGAGAGAGAGAGAGAGAGAGAGAGAGAGAGAGAGAGAAAGACAGGGAAGAAATGGTGGTTATATCAGTTGGTTATATATCAACATGGTTTCCATTAACTTAAAGTAAAGTAAAGTACAATTGTTTTCAGTAAACAGGCTCTTGTTCCCTTTGCATTTTGTTGCAATAAAGACAACATGACCATGAGCAACCACTAGAAAAATACAAGTAAAATTACTCCTAAAAAAGCAGTATGGACTAATCTATCGAACTGATGCTATTTTTCCCCAGTCTAAAGTTGATCACAGACAAAACACAGTGTTTTATAGTCAGTGTGAAATAATAACCCACAAAATAGACCCAAGGTGCAGGCAAAAACTGCAAAGGAATGGGTTAAAAACAAGAACGTTTGTCTGCTGACCCAAATAATGTACTGTACAATGGCCCGGAGCAAAAGAATAGTCTGATTCGAAATGGTCGAAAACATGCAAACCCAAAAATACACACAAAAAGGTAACCCCATACCTACTATGAAGGATTGTGGTGGTATCATCATGCTCCGTGGTTACTTTACTTTAGATAAATCTTGTTGCTAAAAATTAATGGGTCTGGTCCTTATTTTAATTCAATGGGAAAAACTAAAAAATATGGTTTAACAACCAAAAGAATAGTGGTGGTACCATCACCACGGGGCGACATGGATGGATCCAATTACAAGCAAATCCTTGAGAAGAAGCAGCCTGTTCTAGAAGCCCAGACTCAACCCTAATTGAAAATCTGTGATGGTGATAATTAATCGTGGTCACATTGACCTCGAATACAGTAAAGTCTGCCCTAAAACGGCAATATGGGCGGATCTATCGAACCAATGCTATACCAGTTCACTCTGCTTGAGCGGATACCACTCCGATCAATTGAAATAATCGGCTTTAATGGAGTCAGGCACAACATTTTCAAGTGGCAGAATGTAGATAAAGAAAGATAAAGGAAATTCAAATCGATATCAATTTCCTTTTGCAATAGTACATGGATTATAGCAACTGTGTGAGGAGTTCGAGAAGCTCTCTTTCTCTCTATCTCTACTTCTCTCTCTATCTATCTCTCGATCTCTCTCTCTGCTCTTCATGGTAGCTAAAAATAAATGTATCAGCCCAACAAATCCATCAGTAACTCTCTGGATCTAGCGGCGGTTCATACTCTCTTGCCTCAGAGTCGCGGTTTTCTTGCGATCGCTTGTTTAGATTTAGAATTCCGTCTAGAACTACATTGTGGTTTCGGGAGGTCTGAATGATTTTAACTTGCACTCACACGTTGTGCATTTGAGGGTTATAGCCCTCATCTTTTAAAAATGATCACTAGCAGGAATATTTCAGATTAAATTATTCTGAAAGTGTGTCACGGAACCTGGAATTGTACGGAACGTTTAAAGAATTAATGTATCTTTCTAAAAGCTTTAGGATTTGCGGAAATCAATCACTAAAATGCTAAATGGATGTCTAGATAAAAGCCAGGAGAGAGGCAAAGAAAAAAATAAAGATGAAGATAAGCAGCAGACCCCTTTACACTTACACTTTTATATACTGTATATATTTTAAATAGATTGTGGACACACAAGCATAAGATTATGTGCTTTTTGAACATCCCATTCCAAATGTAGCCCCCATTTGCTGTTACAAAAAGCTCCACTCTTCTGGGTAGATGTTCCAATAGATTTTATGTTGATTTGTGCTCATTCAGCCAGAAGCGCATTACTAAAGTCATGTACTGTAATGAGGTAAATGAGACGAGGAGGCCTGGGGTGCAGTCAGCGTTCCAATTTATCCCAAAGTTATTCAATAAGGTTGAGGTCAGTGCTCTATAGCAGGCCACTCAAGATCTTCCAAGCCAACCCATTTAAACCATATTTACATAGAGCCGGCTTTGTGTGCAGGGGCATTCTCGTGCTGGAACAGGTTCGGGTCTCCTCGATTAGGTCAAATTTTATACAAAGGCAGCAATTTTGCATTAACAATTTGGCGAAGTGGTTGGCAAAATCAGGCGTCCCAATAAATGCGGTCATATTGCGTGTTATGTTTGTGTGCAAATTTTTCTTGCCAGTTCCGTATCCTTAACCTCCTATTCACGTCTGCATTTATATCCCTTTACAACACACCATCTGAACAATGCATTTGCATTGATTTGAACCCCCGAATTAAAAGTGACAGCATATCAAATCTAAAGTAAATTATAAAAATGTTTTACGGTACATTCACTTTTACAGTACCCGTATATATACACTTTGATATGATATCATGATAATATACAGTACACGGATTATTTTACCCCTACCCAAGATATTTTTAAACCATAGTACACTTGGGTATATTGCTGCAAAAAGTGCACCGTTGGTGGTTCCATCGCTCCGAGCAACAAGGGAAAAAAAACGTTAAACAATTTTCTGATCAAATCTCTACGATGGGAACCTGCTGTGTCATCTGTGCAGAGTCCATCCACTTTTTACCGAAGGATAAAAAACCCAAGGAAGATTTTTGAGGATTTCTGAACTGATTTTGCTAGTTTATACGTTAGTGTGTTTAATATAATGCTAGTTTATGTGTTAGCTTACTTACTACAATGCTAGTTCATGTGTTAGCTTACTTACTTCAATGCTAGTTCATGTGTTAGCTTACTTACTACAATGCTAGTTCATGTGTTAGCTTACTTACTACAATGCTAGTTCATGTGTTAGCTTACTTACTTCAATGCTAGTTCATGTGTTAGCTTACTTACTTCAATGCTAGTTCATGTGTTAGCTTACTTACTTCAATGCTAGTTCATGTGTTAGCTTACTTACTACAATGCTAGTTCATGTGTTGGCTTGTTGACTACAATGCTAATTCTGTCTTTTAGCATGTCCACAATCATATATATATTAGCCTGTCTGCTATAATGCTAGTTTGTATTTCAACCTTTGTAGTGTTTTGCTTGGTTTTTGTTTCAGACTGATTAGACATTGTCAGGTATAACGGTTTTACTATAATGCTAGTTTGCTATTTCACTGAAAACACTAGCGGACTAATATCAATAGAAAGGCATTGATTTGCTCCGATTTGCTGATGCATTGTGCTTTCCACAAATGAGGCTGAACACACAAAATGCTAGCCATTCAAGTTCATTCAGCCATACAACTTATCCATTTATTACTGTCGCTAGGCAAGTTTGACGGACGTCAAAGTAGTGCTTTCTTCTCTTTTCCCGGAAGTGACTAAGCTAGCAGATAGCCATATTTTTTTTTCTATGTGTAAAAGCACAGTAATGACACCACCCCACCCAACCCCACCCCAAATAACACTCCCCTATCCACTGGATGTGTTTCAAATAAATGTTAACTATCATAAAGTGCTGCTTTACTGAAAACTCTGAGGGTTAAACAGTAGAAAAACAATGGAGTGACCTTTTTTGATTCTCCAAAGAACTCATTAAAAGTCAGGATTTGTGTGTCTGTGCGTTGAATGGCTATTCGTCCCTTATATGTACTGTATATGTTTGTGTGTGTGTGTGTGTCTGTGTGTGTGTGTATTTATTATACTAATACACCACAGTCATGAACTCAGTGCAAGACCTCCCATCTGTCACGTTTAACCTCATGTGTCCAGGTGATGACATACTGACCTGGAAGTGCAAGAAGACTGTGAGGAGGCTGTAACACACGGCCATCGCTGCAAAGCCAAAGATCAGAAGCAGTTTGCGTCCAACGCGCTCAATCACCAAACCCTGAGACACACACACACACACACACACACACACACACAATGAACATGTCAATGATGGGATATATGGAGAGACACAGGTAAAAAGAGACAGTGAGGAAGGCCACTTAACTGATACATATATTAACTGCATTCCCACTCACACATACTGAGGCAAGATGTCTAATAATAGCTTGTATGGAGCTGGAGGCGGTGTGTGAATGTGTGTGTGTGTGTGTGTGTGTGTGTGTGTGTGTGTGTGTGTGTGTGTGAATGTGTGTGTGTACATAAATAGATTTGCTCAATTCAATTCAGCTGCAGACTTCTGACAGGTTATCTGAACTCTCTTCTGTTTCATCTCTTTTTGTCTATCACTCATTTTTTCATGCATGCTCCCTCTTTGTGTCATCCTCTGTTTCCTCTTTGCTCAAGTCTCTCTACCAATTTGCTTTTTCACCCATATTGGCTTCTTCCTCAAACTGTTAGCACAAAGTAGGAGGCACACAATTGTATAGAATAACTTTGGATGAAATTTGCCCTTAATTTGAACTAGGCAACCCAAACCTGTTTCAGCATGACAATGTGCACAAATCCAGCTCCAGCATGAAGATATACTTTATGTGGGATGGAATAGAAGATCTCCTGCTATAGAGTGCCAATTGAGACCTATTAAACATCTTTGGGATGAACCCAGCCATATTGGTTGCACAAACCAGTGCACTCTTAGTGCCAGTCCCAAGCCTGGATAAATGGGGAGGGTTGTGTTAGGAAGGGCATCCAGCGTAAAAAATGTGCCAAATCTAATATGCGGATCACAAACCGGAATTTCATACCAGATCGGTCAAGCCCGGGTTACCAACGACCGCCACAGGTATCGTTAGCCAACAGGGTACCATGGGAAATTGGGCTACTGTTGGCCGAAGAAGGAGAAGGAGAGGAGGAAGACGTCTACAGAGATGGCATGAAAAAAGGAGAAGTGTAGGAGAGTGGAGGTTTGGGTTGTTACTTTAAATGTGGGTACTATGATAAGTAAAGGGAGAGAGGTAGTTGATATGATGGAGATGAGAAGGGTAGACATGTTTTGTGTTAAGGAGAAAGGGAGTAAGGCCTGGAACATTGGACGTGGCTTTAAACTGTTCTATCATTGTGTGGATGGAAAGAGAAAATGTGTAGGGGTGATTCTGGAGGAAGAGTTTAGTAAGAGTGTAGTGGAGGTGAAGAGAGTTTCTGATAGGGTTATGACAGTGAAGTTGGGAGTTGAAGGGGTGATGATAAATGTCATCAGTGCTTATGCTCCACAAGTCGGCCACGAGATGGTGGAGAAGAAAAAATTCTGAAGTGAATTAGATGAAGTGGTAGAAGGTGTACCTGAATGAACGATTGGTGATTAGGGTAGACTTTAATGGGCATGTATGTGAAGGGAGCAAAGGTGATGAGGAGGTGATGGGTAGGTATGGCCTTAAGGAGAGGAATGTGGAAGGACAGATGGTGGAAGATTTTACTAAAAGGATGGAAATGGCAGTGGTGAATACATATTTTAAGAAGAAGGAGGACCATAGGGTGACGTATAAGAGTGGTTCCACAAAATCTAGTGGAACCCTGGGATCTTCCCAGAAGAGTGGAGATTATTCCAGAAGCAAACAGCAACTGAGTGAGAGTGAAAGAAAAAGACTCTGATATGATTTGTCATCCGCCTCTCCTAAATCCTCATCGGAGTGACAGCTAACCCTGGGGGGCTTTTCTTAAGTAACATCCACGAACAGGAAGAGAGAAGTGGACACACAAAGAACACATATGTCTGAGACTGTGGCGTGTAAAAAAAAAACCCAGACTATAGAGAGCACATGTTCCAGTTTTTTTTCCACAGGCTGTGTCCCAGATTGGCAACTATATTTAGCCTTTGCTATTATACTGTATTATAGTATATGATCTGTTTTGGGATGTGGTCCGACCTCGGTTGATCTCAGTTGACCCTGAAGTGAGATGACATAGGGGGCCGAAAGTCATTTGTTTTTCAACGAGGGAGTTGCAATTTACACAAAACTGGAGCTAAGTGGCTGTTGGTGACGCAAAGTGGACGAGGTGACCGACTAAATTAATTGTATTGACTGCTTCTGCGTCCTTTGTTTACTGGGTTTCCATGGTTACTAATTAACCAGGATTTAGCACTAATGCCGTATGTGTTTCTTTCAAGCTGTTTGCATTACGAGAGGGGAAGTGCGCTTTAATTTACAGCTATACATATGCTAAAAATAAATACATAAAACGTTCCAATAAATGTGCAAATATGTACAATTACGAGGTACCAAATCTTTAAATCCACTAAACTGGACTAATAGTCACACAATAGGTGCATACAGATGTTTATGTCCATTATCAGGGACCTTCAACCTCATTGATCCATAGGGTGATGTATGTCCCACAGCATTTCTGAGATTTTTTTAAACCTGAAAGTTGGAGTGGTAGCTCACTGGTCAGGGCATTGAACACCATCCCCTTACTCCTGGGAAATGATTATACCAAGATGCATCCCACCAGCCATCACTCCCAAAGAACCATCCCACCATTCCACCCTCCAAAAGAATCATCCCACCATCCGTTACTCCCAAAGAACCATCCCACCATTCCTCACTACCAAAGATACTTTCCACCATTCCTCACTTCCAAAGATACATACCATTATTTCTCACTCCCAAAGATACATCCCACCAGTCCATACTCCCAAAGATACATCCCATCATTCCTCACTCCCAAAGATACATTCCACCAGTCCTCACTTCCAAAGAACCATCCCACCATTCCTCACTCCCAAAGAACCATCCCACCAGTCCTTACTTTCAAAGAACCATCCCACCAGTCCTCACTCCCAAAGAGCCATCCCAACATTCCTCACTCCCAAAGTTGCATCTCATTATCCCTCACTCCTGAGGAAGCAATCAACCACCCCTTAATCCTAATGAAGCATCCCACCATCTCTCACTCATCAAAAACCACCCCATCATTCGTTACTTTCAATCAACCATCCCACGATTGCTCATTTTCAAAGACGCATCAAACCATCACTTAGTCCTGAAGAAGCATCCCACCATCCCTTACCCATGGAGAAGCATTTAACCATCCCTTACTCTTAAAGAAAGCATTCCACCAATCTTTACTCCCAAACAAGCATCAAACCATCCCTTACTCCTGAAGAAGCCTCCCACTATCCCTTACTCCTGTAGAAACCATCCAACCATCCTTTACTCCAAAAAAAGCATCTTCCTCCTAAAGAAATCATCCCACCTTCCTAACTCCCAATCAGTGGTGGTTATTTCTCAATAGTTGTATAATATTTCCTGGTCAAGTTTTGTCCAAAGTCTCCCTGAAGGCAGACACATACAAAAGATAAAAACATGAATATAGGAAAATTGCTATAATATTTAATGTGACATTACATTATAATAATTAAATCCGATATCTCTTCAAGCTGATTGCATTGCATGGTGAGAACTATGAGTTGTAGAACTGACTTTTTCCCAAAAAATAGAGTGGTTCTAAATTCACAGTCATCAGATATCAACCATTTTGAAGGGCTTTGTTAGATTCTGGAGGAAGAGTGTTTATCACTCCAGTGGAGTTCCAGAGACCTGGAGGCATGTAGAATTTGTCAGGGTGCTTTAAAGTTGTTCTAGCAGCTCATAGTTTATATATAAGGATCTGGCATAGTTATTCCAGTGACATGGAGCCTGCAAACTTAAGATAATTTATGAATAAAGCATTATGTGTGTGTGTGTGTATGTGTGTGTGTGTGTGTGTGTGTGTGTGTGTGTGTGTGTGTGTGTGTGTGGTGCCCAATCTCCCTTTCAGTGTTACTGTCATGCTCTGGTGGTCTTTGCTGTCATCCTTCCAAGAAGAGAACACACACATATACAAACACACACATATACATGCGATTCTTGCATTGTTACTTCTTACACACTCTCTGAAGGCTGACTGGCCCATTGTACATCCTAATCTGGCCATACTCAGTGAGTGTGTGTGTGTCTTTGTTCACTGTCGCTTGGAGTGTAGTTAATTAGTTTTGGGAGATCGTGGTGAATTCGGTTTGTTTGTAGGAGTGCACTTTAGGAGCTGCTTGTTTACACTCGGGGGAAATCAGAGTGACGATGATTACAACAAATCACAGAGCATTGTGGGATACGAGTGTAATGAGAAAGAGCACTTTTGTTGGGCTAGTTTAATGTCTAGCAAACATTAAAATGCAGTTACCATTATTATCCCAGGTCTGATTAGCTGACAGAAGTGGAAACCGTTACATGTTAGTTACAAATCTTTAGCAAGTAGGAATTCAAGAACGTTAATATGTGTCTAGTGGGTATCTTAAAATAAATGTGTTAGTATCTTAGTAAGAATGTGGAACTTTGTATGTTAGTATGAGAATGGCACTTCCTAAGAATGTGTAGTGTGCTAGTATGGATTTAAGTACGTTAATATGTTTTTGGCACTAAGGAATATGGAGTTTGGTGAATGTGGAATGTTCTAGTATGAATGTTGGCATGAATGTGGCACTTTATAACAATGTGGAGTATGCCACTTTGATTGTGGAGTGTGCTAGTATGAATGTTAGCATGAATTTGGCACTTTATAACAATGTGGAGTGTGCTACTATGATTGTGGAGTGTGCTAGTATGAATGTTGGCATGAATGTGGCACTTTATAACAATGTGGAGTGTGCTACTATGATTGTGGAGTGTGCTAGTATGAATGTTAGCATGAATTTGGCACTTTATAACAATGTGGAGTGTGCTACTATGATTGTGGAGTGTGCTAGTATGAATGTTAGCATGTATGTGGGATTTATAACAATGTGGAGTGTGCTACTATGATTGTGGAGTGTGCTAGTATGAATGTTAGCATGTATGTGGGATTTATAACAATGTGGAGTGTGCTACTATGATTGTGGAGTGTGCTAGTATGAATGTTGGCATGAATGTGGCACTTTATAACAATGTGGAGTGTGCTACTATGATTGTGGAGTGTGCTAGTATGAATGTTGGCATGAATGTGGCACTTTATAACAATGTGGAGTGTGCTACTATGATTGTGGAGTGTGCTAGTATGAATGTTAGCATGAATTTGGCACTTTATAACAATGTGGAGTGTGCTACTATGATTGTGGAGTGTGCTAGTATGAATGTTAGCATGTATGTGGGATTTATAACAATGTGGAGTGTGCTACTATGATTGTGGAGTGTGCTAGTATGAATGTTAGCATGTATGTGGGATTTATAACAATGTGGAGTGTGCTACTATGATTGTGGAGTGTGCTAGTATGAATGTTGGCATGAATGTGGCACTTTATAACAACGTGGAATGCACCACTATGATTGTGGAGTGTGCTGGTATGAATGTTAGCATGAATGAGGCACTTTATAACAATGTGGAGTGTGCTAGTATGAATGTTAGCATGAATTTGGCACTTTATAACAATGTGGAGTGTGCTACTATGATTGTGGAGTGTGCTAGTATGAATGTTAACATGTATGTGGGATTTATAACAATGTGGAGTGTTCTAGTATGAATGTTAGCAAGAATGTGGCACTTTATAACAATGTGGAGTGTGCTACTATGATTGTGGAGTGTGCTAGTATGAATGTTAACATGTATGTGGGATTTATAACAATGTGGAGTGTTCTAGTATGAATGTTAGCAAGAATGTGGCACTTTATAACAATGTGGAGTGTGCTACTATGATTGTGGAGTGTGCTAGTATGAATGTTAGCATGAATGTGGCACTTTATAACAATGTGGAGTGTGCTACTATGATTGTGGAGTGTGCTAGTATAAATGTTAGCATGAATTTGGCACTTTATAACCAGTGTTGGGCAGTAACGCGTTACCGGTAAAAATAAAGTAACTCCGTTACCGTATGGTGCGTTACCCGTAACTTTTTTAAATGAATTAATTTCGGCTGAAGTGTAGACTACAGCCTAACCTGCTTACAGCAGCGTCACATTGTAGGATTGGTGGATGAACCACTGTAAACACGAAGAAGACGCACTGTGGGTGTGTCTCCGTTTATTTAGGTCTGTGCGGCAGTAATGGCGAGAGCCGAGGTGAGAACAAGACGAGTTTCTCAAAGTGGAAATATGCTCATTATTTCACTTTAGTTGAGTATAAAGACAAAAACTTTCAAGGCAAATGTAAGCTGTGTCTTTCTGGTTCGAAGCTCGTATCTACTGCGATAAACAGCAACTCCAATCTGTTGAAACACCTCCAGGACCTCCATGCCTGAGGAGCTAGTGGCTAGAAGCTACCCCGGTGTTCTGTTTTCATACTTCAGCTGTGAAAGGAACATGTTTAAGGGCATTAAAGGGCATTTGGGAACATTAAAGAAGGTTCTTTAAAAAAAGTAACTAAAAAGTTACTTTTAACAGTAACATATTACTTTTTGGTGTAAGTAATCAACAAAGTAACGGAGTTACTTTTTGAATGAAGTAACGAGTAACTGTAACTAGTTACTATTTTTTAGTAACGAGCACAACACTGTTTATAACAATATGGAGTGTGCTACTATGATTGTGGAGTGTGCTAGTATGAATGTTAGCATGAATGTGGCACTTTATAACAATATGGAGTGCGCTACTATTATCGTGGACTGTGTGACTACTAGTAGGAACAGTAGTATTTTAATATGAGAATGGCACTTTCTAAGAACTCAAGAATGTGGAGTGTGATAGTATGACTGTTAGTATGTTAGTATAAATGTGGAATTTTTTTCAATTAATATTTATTTTTATAGCGATTTCAACAATGAACATTGTCTCAAAGCAGCTTTACACAGATAATGCGTTGATCAAGAATGAAAAGGATGGTTCTTTATGTGTAAGTTTGTCCTTGATGAGCAAGCCGGTGGCGACTGGTGGGCGACTGGAGTGTGCTAGTATAAATGTGGCACTTATTAACAATGTAGAGTGTGCTAGTATGTCTGTTCATATGAATTTCAGCATGAAAGTGGCACTTTATAACAAGGTGGAGCGTGCTACTATGATTGTGGAGTGTGCTAGCATGAATTCTAGCATGTTGGTATGAATGTGACACTTAGGAATGTGGAGTTTGCTAGCATGACTGTTAGTATGTTGTGCAGTAGAGTAGAAGAATGGAGTTTTGCAGGCAGACAGATGTGTAGACATGTGGGCAGACAGACATGTAGACAGGCAGGATGACAAGTGTGTAGACATGCAGTAGACAGATGTGTAGACATGCAGACAGACAGGCATGTAGACAGACAGATGTGTAGACTGGCAGGCAGACAGATGTGTAGACAGGCAGGCAGACAGATGTGTAGACAGGCAGGCAGACATACGTGCAGACTGACAAACATGCAGACAGATGTGTAGCTTGGCATATGGACAGATGTGTAGACAGGCAGGCAGACAGACGTGTAGACAGCCAGGCAAAATGTATGTGTCTGTCTGTCTGTTGATCTGCACGTCCATCTATCACTCTATGCATTTGTCTGTCTGTCTGTCCATTTGATAAACATTCAATCTGCTATTTTGTCTAACATTCCTGACACACAATGCCCTTTTGAGATTCTTTAATTCATTCGTAAACACCTTCTGTATGCAAGGTCTACCTCAGCTCTGTGTGTATATGTGTGTGTGAGTGTGTGTGTGTGTGTGTGTGTGTGTGTGTGTGTGTGTGTGTGTGTGTGTGTGTGTGTGTGTGTGTGTGTGTAATATATCTTATAAATCTGAGCAGACTGATGAGGGATTTGAGAGGCTAAATGAGCCCCGGCAACTCATTTCTCCAACAGTAAACAGCCTAATCCACAGCTTTAAATGGAAAATAAGAAACCCAAACCCACAATTCACTTAAGTATGGCACAGTGAAATATTCCTCTTCACCATACAGGAATATAAACTGTATATACTATATATACTGCATGTGTGTGTGTGTGTGTGTGTGTCTGTGTGTGTTTAAGTGTGTGTGTATTTTGTATGCATTTCATCTTTTCATTTCACACTGAACGAGCATCAAATATGATACTGCTCACCGGGTATAATCGGCCCATTCAACCTCACAATATGACAGATAGACGGAGAGACCGGTACATAGATATAGACAAATCAATCTCACCGATATGACGGCTGCCAGCGTCTCGATGAATCCCGTGCTGAGCGTGACGTACGGGATTGTGCTCTTGTCAAATCCTGCACCTTCGAATATCCCGTTTGTGTAATACCAGATCTGTAACACAAGACCCACACATTATACATTATACACTACATACATACACTACATACATGCACATACCTGTACTGCATAACACTTATAGTGTACACTATACACACTCTACATCCATACCCATACTGCATAACACCTATAGTATACATTATACACACTCTACATTTATATTTATACTGAATAACCCCTATAGTGTACACTATACACACTCTACATCCATACCCATACTGCATAACACCTATAGTGTACACTATACACACTCTACATCCATACCCATACTGCATAACACCTATAGTGTACACTATACACACTCTACATCCATACCCATACTGCATAACACCTATAGTGTACACTATTCACACTCTACATCCATACCCATACTGCATAACACCTATAGTGTACACTATTCACACTCTACATCCATACCCATACTGCATAACACCTATAGTGTACACTATACACACTCTACATCCATACCCATACTGCATAACACCTATAGTGTACACTATACACACTCTACATCCATACCCATACTGCATAACACCTATAGTGTACACTATTCACACTCTACATCCATACCCATACTGCATAACCCCTATAGTGTACACTATACACACTCTACATCCATACCCATACTGCATAACACCTATAGTGTACACTATACACACTCTACATCCATACCCATACTGCATAACACCTATAGTGTACACTATACACACTCTACATCCATACCCATACTGCATAACCCCTATAGTGTACACTATTCACACTCTACATCCATACCCATACTGCATAACACCTATAGTGTACACTATACACACTCTACATCCATACCCATACTGCATAACACCTATAGTGTACACTATACACACTCTACATCCATACCCATACTGCATAACACCTATAGTGTACACTATTCACACTCTACATCCATACCCATACTGCATAACCCCTATAGTGTACACTATACACACTCTACATCCATACCCATACTGCATAACACCTATAGTGTACACTATACACACTCTACATCCATACCCATACTGCATAACACCTATAGTGTACACTATTCACACTCTACATCCATACCCATACTGCATAACACCTATAGTGTACACTATACACACTCTACATCCATACCCATACTGCATAACACCTATAGTGTACACTATTCACACTCTACATCCATACCCATACTGCATAACACCTATAGTGTACACTATTCACACTCTACATCCATACCCATACTGCATAACACCTATAGTGTACACTATACACACTCTACATCCATACCCATACTGCATAACACCTATAGTGTACACTATTCACACTCTACATCCATACCCATACTGCATAACACCTATAGTGTACACTATACACACTCTACATCCATACCCATACTGCATAACACCTATAGTGTACACTATACACACTCTACATCCATACCCATACTGCATAACACCTATAGTGTACACTATACACACTCTACATCCATACCCATACTGCATAACACCTATAGTGTACACTATACACACTCTACATCCATACCCATACTGCATAACACCTATAGTGTACACTATACACACTCTACATCCATACCCATACTGCATAACACCTATAGTGTACATTATACACACTCTACATCCATACCCATACTGCATAACACCTATAGTGTACACTATACACACTCTACATCCATACCCATACTGCATAACACCTATAGTGTACACTATTCACACTCTACATCCATACCCATACTGCATAACACCTATAGTGTACACTATTCACACTCTACATCCATACCCATACTGCATAACACCTATAGTGTACACTATACACACTCTACATCCATACCCATACTGCATAACACCTATAGTGTACATTATACACACTCTACATCCATACCCATACTGCATAACACCTATAGTATACATTATACACACTCTACATTTATATTTATACTGAATAACCCCTATAGTGTACACTATACACACTCTACATCCATACCCATACTGCATAACACCTATAGTGTACACTATTCACACTCTACATCCATACCCATACTGCATAACACCTATAGTATACATTATACACACTCTACATTTATATTTATACTAAATAACCCCTATAGTGTACACTATACACACTCTACATCCATACCCATACTGCATAACACCTATAGTATACATTATACACACTCTACATTTATATTTATACTGAATAACCCCTATAGTGTACACTATACACACTCTACACCCATACCCATACTGCATAACACCCACAGTGTACATTATACACACTCTACATTCATATTTATACTGAATAACCCCTATAGTGTACACTATACACACTTTATATCCATACCCATACTGCATAATACCTATAGTATACATTATACACACTCTACATCCATACCCATAAAGCCTAACACCCACAGTGTACATTATACACACTCTACATTCATATTTATACTGAATAACACCTATAGTATACATTATACACTCTACATCCATACCCATACTGCATAACACCTATAGTATACATTATACACACTCTACATTTATATTTATACTAAATAACCCCTATAGTGTACACTATACACACTCTACACCCATACCCATACTGAATAACACCCACAGTGTACATTATACACACTCTACATTCATATTTATACTGAATAACCTCTATAGTGTACACTATACACACTTTATACCCATACTTTCCATACCCATACTGCATAATACCTATAGTATACATTATACACACTCTACATCCATACCCATACAGCCTAACACCCACAGTGTACATTATACACACTCTACATTCATATTTATACTGAATAACACCTATAATATACATTACACACGCTACATCCATACCCATACAGCATAACACCCACAGTGTACATTATACACACTCTACATTCATATTTATACTGAATAACACCTATAGTATACATTATACACACTACATTCATACCCATACTGCATAACACCCATAGTATGCATTATACATACTACATTCATACCCATACTGCATAACACTCATAGTATACATTATACATACTACATTCATACCAATACTGCATAACACTCATAGTATACATTATACACACTTTACATTCATACCCATACTGCATAACGCCCATAGGGTACATTATACACACTCTACATTTATATTTATACTGAATAACCCCTATAGTGTACACTATACACACTCTACACCCATACCCATACTGCATAACACCCACAGTGTACATTATACACACTCTACATTCATATTTATACTGAATAACCCCTATAGTGTACACTATACACACTTTATATCCATACCCATACTGCATAATACCTATAGTATACATTATACACACTCTACATCCATACCCATACAGCCTAACACCCACAGTGTACATTATACACACTCTACATTTATATTTATACTGAATAACCCCTATAGTGTACACTATACACACTCTACATCCATACCCATACTGCATAACACCTATAGTGTACACTATACACACTCTACATCCATACCCATACTGCATAACACCTATAGTGTACACTATTCACACTCTACATCCATACCCATACTGCATAACACCTATAGTGTACACTATACACACTCTACATCCATACCCATACTGCATAACCCCTATAGTGTACACTATACACACTCTACATCCATACCCATACTGCATAACACCTATAGTATACATTATACACACTCTACATTTATATTTATACTGAGTAACCCCTATAGTGTACACTATACACACTCTACATCCATACCCATACTGCATAACACCTATAGTATACATTATACACACTCTACATTCATATTTATACTGAATAACCCCTATAGTGTACACTATACACACTTTATATCCATACCCATACTGCATAATACCTATAGTATACATTATACACACTCTACATTCATATTTATACTGAATAACCCCTATAGTGTACACTATACACACTTTATACCCATACTTTCCATACCCATACTGCATAATACCTATAGTATACATTATACACACTCTACATCCATACCCATACAGCCTAACACCCACAGTGTACATTATACACACTCTACATTCATATTTATACTGAATAACACCTATAGTATACATTATACACTCTACATCCATACCCATACTGCATAACACCCACAGTGTACATTATACACACTCTACATTTATATTTATACTAAATAACCCCTATAGTGTACACTATACACACTCTACACCCATACCCATACTGAATAACACCCACAGTGTACATTATACACACTCTACATTCATATTTATACTGAATAACCTCTATAGTGTACACTATACACACTTTATATCCATACCCATACTGCATAATACCTATAGTATACATTATACACACTCTACATCCATACCCATACAGCCTAACACCCACAGTGTACATTATACACACTCTACATTCATATTTATACTGAATAACACCTATAGTATACATTATACACACTACATTCATACCCATACTGCATAACACCCATAGTATGCATTATACATACTACATTCATACCCATACTGCATAACACTCATAGTATACATTATACATACTACATTCATACCAATACTGCATAACACTCATAGTATACATTATACACACTTTACATTCATACCCATACTGCATAACGCCCATAGTATACATTATACACACTACATACATACCTATAGTGCATAACACCTATAGTATACATTATACACAGTACATTAATACCCATACTGCATAACACTCATAGTATACATTATACATACTTTACATTAATACCCATACTGCATAACACCCATAGTATACATTATACACACTACATACATACCTATAGTGCATAACACCCATAGTATACATTATACTGGACACATTCTACATTAATACCCATACTGCAAAATGCCCATAGTATACACTATAAACACTCTTTATTTATACCTATACTGCATAAAAATCATATTATACATTATACACACTCTAAATTCATAATTATACTGAATAGCATCTATAGTGTACAATATACACACTCTACATTCATACTATAAAACCCAATGCTGTTTAATTTAGAAAAAAACCTCCCTAACATTCAGAGAGCAAAGTACACACTTGTACACTCTGCTTGCACCCTCATCTCATGCTCCCTCAAGCGTTTAAAACGTTATGGCAGTGTAATATGAGCTGGTAAACTGATGGATGTGAAAAGTCGTCTACAATCCAACCTCTATAAGCTCAGCAGCATCAATAGATTTGCCTGTTTCTCAGCATGTTGATGGACATGCATTAGAAATAGAAATGGAAAGAAAATGAGAGTCAAGATTTGACACTACCGAGGTGGTTTAAAACCCATTTACCAAAGTGGCAATGTTTATATCAGTTACAGTTTTTTGCCGCTATGCATTTTTTTTTACCTGAAAATAAAATTGGCTGGTGAAAAAATAGACTCAGTGAGGGGGAAAAGATATATGTGTTTGCTTCCACAATATCTTTGTGGGACTTGATTTATTATGAATCAATGGACAATTAGTAATTATTGTCTAATCTGTCTACTGTCCAACTGTGTATGTGTGTGTGTGTGTGCTTTTGACTTGGCCTTGAAATCAAGCATAGCTGTGTCATCTTCTGGACTGAACTCGTTATCGCTGGTGAATTTCTTTTCTAAGGCTACATTTTTTATTGTTTTTGCATGGAAGGGTCATATACAATTGCATCCAAACACTTCCTCATAATGAACAGATCAAACCGACCCTCTGAACTCTTCCAAACACCTCTTTTCATCCTTCCTGGTGGCTGAATACTCAGCATTCTCCTACCGATATACCCCATGTCCCTCCTCTGAACATGTCCAAACCATCTCAATCTCGCCTCCCTCACCTTGTCTCCAAAACGTCCTACATGCGCTGTCACTCTAATAAACTCATTTCTAATCCTGTCCATCCTCATCACTCCCAACAAAAAACTTAACATCTTCAGCTCTGCTATCTCCAGCTCCACCTCCTGTCTTTTACTCAATGCCACTGTTTTTAAACCATACAACATTGCAGGTCTCACCACAGTCCTATAAACTTTCCCTTTCACTCTTGCAGACACTCTTCTATCACAAATCACTCCTGCTATCACTCTTCTCCACCCACTCCACCCTGCCTGCACTCTTTTCTTCACTTCTCCAACACACTCTCCATTACTTTGCACTGTTAACCTCCAGGTACCTGAACTCCTCCACCTTCTCCATCATGATAAAATTTAATTTCCCAGTATCACACAGATAAAGTATGTGGAGGAAGCCATATTTGCGCAATTATCCTTTTGGCAGATGTTAGTCCTGACAGCCAGATCTTCCTGTGTAGTTTTGTAAAACCTAATCTAAAGTCATCATTTAAAAGGAACACAAATGGTTGCACTGGTATATCTTTACCTATTATATAAGACAATACTAATTAGATCTTTTACCAAAACTCATAAACCCTCTCACAGTCCCACACCATATGGATGAATGTTCCCACTTGTTGGTAAGCACAAAGATTACAGTAGGAACATGGAGATACTTTAATCAGAAAACTAAAGAGATCTAAGCATTGTATGTATCTTTCTGTTTGTCTGTATATCTAACTGTATCTATCCACCAATCCATCCATCCATCCATCCACCCATCCATCCATCCATCCATCCATCCATCCATCCATCCATCCATCCATCCATCCATAAGTCTCTTGTGATTATTCTCACCTGTCTACAAGTTAACATACAGAGAATCCACGAATACTGACATCCACGAATATGTGGTTCTTCTGCAAACTGTTACCACACATTCAGATAAACTGATGTCCTTGGATGCCTTAGCATGAACATTTCTCTTCACTTAAATTAGGAGACCCAAACTTGCTCCAGCATGACAATGCCCCTGTGCACAAAGCCAGCTCCGATAAGATATGCATTACGAGGCTAAGAGTGAAAGATCTTCCTGCTATAGAGCTCCAACCCTATTGAACACCTTTGGGATGAACTGGAACACTGACTGCACCACAGTCCTCCTCACCTCATCCTTACCTATATCAGTACCTGGCTTTACTAACACCCATGTGGCTGAATGAATCTAACATAAATCTCCACAAAATCTACTTGAACAGTTCCCCAGAACAGAGTTTTCTCTAACAGCAAATTGAAACTCACAAACTTTGTAACAGCAGAAATGTGATATTTCCATTACAGGTAAAAAAAAAACAACAAAAAAACAAATCCTTGTTGGAACAATAAATCGATGTCCAAATGGAGTCCTCCTTCTTACTCGTCTTGTCTTTCTCTTTCTCTCACACACACTGGGTTCTATTTATTGAGCAAAAATCTATTTTAAATGCAATTTAAATAGCAGGAAAGCGGGGGTAGGGATGGAACAAACAAAAAATAATAACTGTGTGATTAAAAATTAGGGTAAAACAAGAAGAGATTACACGATTAAGGAAAGAGTCTCTGGAGATCAATTAGAAACTCGAACACTTCTTTTTTTCCATTGTAAAGTCAGTTTAAGTAACAATTACTTTGATATCAATACAGGTCTAGTCATTCATAGCATGTAGTGTATATGATTACTGATCATATTCTTATGATTTTTTTTAATCATTGATGGCATCTCTGCTGCTTAGAATAAAGATTAGCATAAAGTAAATCAATGTTATGTTATAAGCATAAAGGGGTTAAGGTCCGAGCTCTATAACAGGCCATTCAAGCTCTTTCACACGAACCCATGTAAAGAATATCTTCATGGATTCGCCTCGTTCATGCTTTTTCATGCTACCTCATCCAATGACCTGCTACACAATTGCGTGCTTCCAAATTGGTTACAGTTTGTAGAAGAAACCAATAAGGCTGGAAAAGTCAGTTGTCAAATACTTTTGTCCATATAGATTTATAAATTCATAGTTGGGAAGAAATGTGGAGTGGATAATATTCAATATTTCATATTTATGAGGATCACCAGAGAATTTGTCAATCTTAGCCAAAAAGCGCTATCCCTGGAGAAGGTTTGGTGAAAGCATGGATGAGAACATGTCTGGGCCTGTTCGTTTTTGGAAAGGTATCGTAAATAATTAAAAGATAGATTATTTTAGGCTTTGGGATACCTCTTGATATTACAGGATGCATTTCAATATGAAGAGAGAGCATGTAAGAGAGAGCAGTGAGAATGCCTGCTAGTCAAAAAAGCTATTCCAAAAAAAGAAATCCACAGAATTCTACTAGCGTCAACCCAGTGGAATTTGAAAGCAATTTTTGCCCATGTTACATGCCATTGGTTAAAAAAATTGTTTTTAACCATATTGTGAAGTCCTATAAGTTACACAGTATGGATTTAACCTTGTAGACGCCTGAGCATAAAGCTGTTATGTGATTTCTGAACATCCCATTTCACATTCATACCCAATTTGCTCTTATAATAACCACCACTCTTCTGGAAAGATGTTCCTCAACATTTTCTGGAGATTTGTGCTCATTCAACTACAAGAGTGTTAGTAAAGTCAGGTAGTGATGTAGATAATGCAAGGGGGCCTAGGGTGGGTGTTTCAATTCATCCTAAAGGTGTTCATATGGTTGGCGCTATAGCAGGAGATCTTCCACACCAACCCATGTAAAGCATATTTTAATGTAGCTGGCTTTGTGTACATATATATATGGTTGAAATGACAATAAAAGCTTCTTGACTCTTGACTCATAACATTCAAATCATGTTGTTTCTGTCGGAAAATTTACAAATAGCAACAGTTGCACAGCTTCCGATGTACACAGGATGATGTCTTTTGGCACGCTGACTTATAAAGATCGGCGCTCCCTGTGACTGTGCATACAGCCTTGTGCTGCCATCTGTTGGCGTGTTACAAAACTAGTCTCTTTTTGATGCTACCTCGTATGCTGGACTCGGTGCTTAGTAACAGTAACCCTGTAACTCGAAGCTCGATGACTCAATATCTATGAAGGGATACCATCTTGCGCCTTAATAAATAAAATATATATAATTGGGAAATTGTGTTGGTCTAAAGGAAATTAAACATTTTGTGGTGGTAAATAATTGTCTCCCAGAGCAGGATGCAGATGGATTATTATGTGAATATGTATTATATTAGCAATGGATACATGAAAATAAATAATATATGGTCTGCTTGCTTTTATCTACTCATTTATCTCTATCTGGGGTAATACAAAAGCCAGGATTCCACATCTGTATGCAAATAACAATATAAGTTACAGTCATTTTACAGTCCACTTCCTCTCTCTCTGTTTTTTCTCCCTTTAGCTCTGAACAGCACTAAACTTAAGAGGCATACACAAGAACACACAAAGGGACATAAAAAAAACCCGAATTCCTGAATACGTGTACCTCAGGAAGGCAAAGTGCAACTCAACGGGGTCACAAAAATGCGCTCGTGGTGCAGAGTGCAGAGATGTCGAGTGCAGAGATGTCGAAAAGCCCCCCGAAAAGGAAGTTTGGTAATGATGATGACGTGTTAATATTTGAAAATCTTACTACAATAGTTTGAATGTTATTGAAACAATTCTTATACCTCTACTATTACCTTTACAATTTTGCAATAAATGAAGTGATCTTAGAATAAAGTGACTGAAATGTGTGAAATTCAAACCTGGCAACCCTATATCACCTTTTATTACTGGCAACAACTGCCTGGTTGCCTTTAATCCACTGAAGTTTTGGGCAGAATATGTAATCAGCCACTCTTCCTGTTTCCCAACATTGTGCTAACACCATCCAATGCTTATGTATGAGGGGAATGTTAACTTAGGCTCATCTTACAGTTTGCTGCATGGTTTTTAAATGTAGGCAACCTAATTATACCAGGAAAGTGTTTCATACAGCTGGCCCAGAGACAGACAGAATGAGACAGTCAGACAGAGAGATGCGGTCACAGTTTATGAAAAGGGAAATGTGTGTAATTACGCCACTTCACATTTGTAATTTTGTTAATGTTTCTAGACAAAGCTAACTATATTCAGTGTGAGCGAGTGGGTGAGTGGGTGCGTGTGCTGTCACAGCTTTTACTACTTGATATGGATAGTTTGATATTCTGAACGACACAATTAATCACTTATGAGGTGTTCTACAATGTGATATTGTGGTATTGTAAGTATGGTAGTTTGTGAGTGATTATGTGGGAGTATAATGTATTGTGTGGTCATGCGATTCTAACACAGTGTGGTTATGTGGTACTATGACAGTGTGGTCATGTGGTTCTATCACAGTGTCGTTATGTGGTACTATGATACTGCAGTCATGTGGTACTATCAGAGTGTGGTCATAAGGTACTATCAGAGTGTGGTCATAAGGTTCTATCACAGTGTTTTTATGTGGTACTATTTTACTGTGGTCATGTGGTAATATCAGAGTTTGGTCACAAGGCACTACCAGATTGTGGCCATGTGGTTCTATCAGAGTTATGTGGTTTTATGATACTGCAGTCATGTGGTACTAATCAAAGTGTGGTCATAAGGTACTTTTAGAGTGTGGCCATGTGGTTCTATCACAGTGTAGTTATGTGGTTATGTGGTACTATGATACTGCGGTCATGTGGTACTATTAGAGTGTGGTCATGAGGTACTATCAGAGTGTGGTCATGAGGTACTTTCACAGTGTGGGGTTATGTGGTACTATTCAACTGTGGTCATGCAGTACTATCAGAGTGTGGCCATTTGGTTCTATCACAGTGTGGTTATGTGATACTATTCAACTGTGGTCATATAGTACTATCAGAGTGTGATCATGTGGTTCTATCACAGTGTGGGGTTATGTGGTACTATGACAATGTAGTCATGCAGTACTATCAGAGTGTGGTCATTTGGTTCTATCACAGTGTGGTTATTTGGTACTATGACAACGTAGTAATGCAGTACTATCAGAGTGTGATCATGTGGTTTTAAGACAGTGTGGGGTTATGTGGTACTATGACAATGTGGTCATGTGGTACTATCAGAGTATGGTCATTTGGTTCTATCACAGTGTGGTATGCTATTGTGAAAGTGTGGGCAGTGTATTCATATGATACTATGGCAGTGTATTCACGTGGTCTGCGTGTTTGTGTGACAGTGTGGTCATGTGATAGTACTATAGTTTGGCAGTGGGAGTGTGATTTGAGATCATGTGGTACTATGACAGTGTGGTAGTGTGACATGGTGGTACTATGATAGTGTAAATTTGTGGTAGTGTGAGTGTGATAAGGCAGCACTATGACATAGCGATGACGTGTGAGTACGCGTGTGAGTGTAAAAGTGCACTCACAACATTGAGCCCACACAGCTGGTAGCTGCTCATGACGGTGATGACAGTGATGAGCTGCCAGCGGATGGAAGGATTACGGAACAAACGGAAGAAAGACACGGACTGCTGAGTGTTCTGCACTCTAATCTCCCCATACACCTCCTCCAATTCAGCACTCACATCCTTCTTTCCCAAAAATGCCTGGAATGCTGGAGACAGAGAGAGAGACACAATGGCTTATGGGTAGCACACTGTGTGTACAACTTACATATATTAAATATCACACATTGTATTCACAAGATATATCTCTTTTTTTTATTTTATACACATTCTATTTATATTTGTATAGAGTCATAACTTGTGTCTTTAAAATGTGGACAGTTTGACCAAGAAAAATTATTTTTAGTTGTTTATTTTTGCCTACAAAAGAATGGTCTGTGCTTAATTCTAGCTAGCAGTAGGTTGATAAACAGATAACACGGCTACGAGGAACATAAAATGCTAAGGGTTAATCAAAAGGCTAGGCTGGGCTGAGATAATTCATATAAGACAATCACAAGGCAAGAGCAAACACTGATAGGTGGGTAAATATACTGTCAAAAAAAGTTGTGAAAATAGATATAAAGAAATAGGAAGAAAGATCCATGAAAGGCAAAACCTTTTCCTAAAGGTCTTAGAGGTTACTGCAATTTTGGTTGCAAAATATAGTATTTGTGGTCCTTATGCTCATTACTCTGCATCATGTTTTAAAAGAGAATGGTTGGTTTTTTAATACACAATAAAGTTTGTGGACACCTGAGCATAAGATCAGTATGTGCCTTTTGACCATCCTATTGCACATTTAGTTACCGCTTATAAAAAACATTCTTCTGGAAAGATGTTCCACTAGATTTGATTTGCTGCAATCCTCTACAGGACCTGTACACTTTCAGGACCCTGGAGCAGGCAGCTGGGATTGTAGCTGACCCTTCTCACTCTGGACAGTCTTTTTAAATCACACCCCTTTGGCAGGAGGCTGCGGTCGATCAGGACCAAAAGCTTACACAACCAAAACAGCTAATTTCCATCTGCTAATGGCCTCAACAATAATACCATCCCAAAATGGGTTCAATAAAGATAAAGCTGCTCTATATCAGGAGATCTTCCAGTCCAACCCATGGAAAGCATATCTTCAAATTGCACTTCTGATGCAAAGCCATTTTCTGCCAAAGCCAAAGATATACCTTTATTCGTCCCACAGTGGAGAGATTTCTGTGCTACAGCAACAAAGAAAAAAAATGTGCATATTAAAAAAAGACATAATGCAAGTAAACACCCAGAAAACATTTGCAAGAATATAGCGAGATGAATTTTGTGTAAATTCGTAAAAATATCACATTTATAGTAAGTACTGTACAGTACAGTACTGTAGCGTAGCCTATGCATAGTTTCCAATGACGTCAAAAAGGGGGCGGAGCTAAAGATTCACATCACTGCATTCTTTTCGGACAATGAAAATCAAGAATGCAGTGTATCTTGAACTCCGCCCTTTTTTTGACGTCAGCGGACACTACAACCAGTAAATAAAAAAATATAATAAAAATTTTTTATATTAATATATGATACATTGTACAGTATTTTTTACTATTTAGTATACTTTTACTTTGTTTTATAAGTAATAATTATATTTTTTATTAATACATTTTATTTCAACATAAAACTCATAAAAACAATTCACTATAAGTTTAGATTTTTCGCAATAAATCAGGACCATTCGCGAAACAAAATAGTCATTGATTGATCTGATTCTGATTCATGGAGCTGGTTTTGTGTGCTAGAAAAGGTTTGGGTTTCCCAGTACAAGTGAAGGGAGAATTTAATTCTATCACATACAATTATGTGCCTCCAACTTTGTGCCAACAGTTGGAATAAGAACCACAAATGGCTGGAAAAGTCAGATGTCCCAATACTTATTTATTTATATTGTGATTGGACTCAATCAGTTTTTGTGTTTATTTTTGTGTTTACTTTTTTAAAAGCTTAAGGAAATCAAGTCCTTATACCTGCCTAGCAACAGACTCATACAGCTACACACTCAAACTAACTGGAGTTCACGCTATATACAAATAATGACTGCATGAATCCTATCAATCACTACAGAGTGTTTTATTCCTACGTCAATGACGCTAGCAGGTGCTTGTGTGTTCCTCGGTTCCAGCATCGCTGCTGTGAATTAAAACCCTTGATAGAATTGAGACTGGGTGTATTTGCTGCGTGTGACGCACACCGTGTCATATCAGAACCGCTGGTGTGAATTGGAGGCTGATGTATGAGACAAAGTAATAAAAAATACAATTTCAGCATTGCCAGACTAGTGTTTCATTCATTGCAGAACCTGACCTTAGAATGCATACGGTATGCACTTCTAGTTTATACACTTTTAGACTCTTATTATCATAATATTATTAATAATCTGGTCACAGGCAACAAACTGTTTTATGAAATCAAATAAAATATTATATTTCTATGTGTTTTTATATAAATTATTGAATAAAACATCAAGAAGATAACTTTATGCACAAATGTTTGTGCACACCTCAGCATAACAGCATGGTATTTGCTTTTTTAACATAACATTCTACATTGAGCCCCATTTGCTCCAAACTCCACTGTACTGGAAAGATGTTCCAGTAGATTCTGTGTATATTTGTGCTCATTCAGCCACAAGGGTTTTAGTAAAGTCAGGTACTGATGAATGTGAGGTAAGGAGGCCTGGGGTGCAGTCAAGAGCTCTATTCATAGTCAGAGCTCCGTAAAAAGAGACCTTCCATATATCTTCCCGGAGCTGGCTTTGTGCGCAGGGTTATTGTCATGCTGGAACAGGTTTGGGTCTCCTAATTCCTGTGAAGGGAAAATTCCACTGGCCTCCAAATTTGTAACAATTTGTGGAAGAACCAAATATAATATAATATAAATGTAAATTGTCAGATTGGTTCAACAATGGACAATAACAATATAACTGTTCCCAATGTCAGTTCCATGAGATAATGGATTCACAAGTTTGATGTGAAGGAATTTTAATGGCCTGAGCTCTGAATTCAATCCCAGTGCCTGATTCCACTAAAACTCATGAAGCAGAATGAGCAATTACCCCCACAACCATGCTCCAAAATCAAATGAAAAGCCTTCTCAATAGAGTGGTGGGTATTAGAATAGTGGACTAAGTTCAACTACAAATACAATGTCCATAATTTTGTAATGGGTGTTGCTTGGGTGTTTGCCTACTGTTGCTGACATGACAGCATGTATAAGATCCATGTATAAGATCCTTTTTTTTATCACTTTGTTTTACATTTTACCAAATAGCTAACAAATTTCAGCACCATGGACAGTGATTTATTAGTAGGCCTGTTTGGCATTTATTATAGTAGACGCAAATGTCAAAATATAGAAGACCAGATTTTTACAATAAAATGTTCCAGTACCACGACCCTACTGCAATGTATTGCTGCTTTTCTCCAGCTCCTGCCATGACACGATTTCCTTTCCACAAAAAAATACAATTTATAATTCTTTTGTGTGTACATCCCTTTAGGATCTGGTTGAGTCAATGATGGGTGGGCGTAATTGCAGCAAATCTTGTAAACGAAGGCTGCACAGAAACCAAGGACCAACCCAGGGGACAATTCTATGTAGGGTAATGAGAAGCAATAGGTAACAGATGTTACCAGTGACCAGGGGCACAAGAAGGGACAGAAGGTTGAGAATGATAGATCAACCAGTTGATGAGCAGGTGGTCTCTGTGATATTAAAGTTTCTTTGCAAAATCTTGCGGATGTTAATGGTCAGAGGTCCTGAGCCATTTTTCTAGTTTCTATGCTTGCTGGTCTAGTTACCAGAGAATGGTTTTCTAGTGGTGAGCGTGAATGGAAGAAATTGTGGTACATCTAAGAGCCACGTTAGAGTCAGATTCAACAGCCAACACATTTAATAAACTGCATTTGGTAACTACCAGATTTTAGATAACAGAAACTGGGTTTGAAAGTAGTGGAACAGTAACAGTTTCAAAACTGTTTGGAGGTAACATATATGCTAAACGTTTGCTGCCATAAAAAAAGGTATAAGAGGCATTTATTCTGGGAATGACTGAATTTCCTTTTGGTTTCTTATAGCCGGTAAATGGTGATAAGATCAAGAGCATATAGAGCTGTACCTTTAAACACAAGCACTTGCCTTTAATCCCTTTAGAAAAAAAACAACAAATTTAGCTTCAATTTTTATTATTTAGAAGCTTACAAAAATAGCACTTGATCCAGAGCATTCTACTTTTTTTGCATTTTATTGTTTTAAGACAATGATTACTTTGTACGTATGCATGAAACCATAATGTGTGTGGGGAGATATGATCTGAACATTGCTACAAGTTTTCATGGCGGTCATGTCCTCCAGACGGTCAGACATATTTTTGGTGAACAACATAACAGCAAACTAGAGAGGAAAAATAAAGACTGGCAGTGATGCTTAATTAAAGCAGTCAGCAGCAGTGTCCTTGACGAGAGCTGGCATATTACATGCATAATGAGGCGATTCACTGTATTAAATCGCAGGCAAGGAGTGAAAGTGTGGGCGAGTGTCAGATTTGGCTGGGCATAATATGTAGGACCGGCAATCGATAAATTGCATGAAAGTATTACAGTTAGGGAGAAAAATAAAAGTCCTTGGGCGATTATTCAAGAAAAAAATTGGAACACGCACAGTCGCTTTAAAAGCTCACATGTTTGTGTTTTTGTTATGCCCAGAAAGTAAACACAGAATGATATGTCTTATTATTTTAACAAACAAAACTACTATCCAAGACTGTGATTACACTAATTTCAGGACATTTTTACGTTAATATTTTAATTTAAAGACACCAAATACACGAACAATTTGCTATTTCGTCTGGCAAAAATGCCCCCATTGCCTTCGGCATGAACGACCAACGGTACCCTTTTGGACTTTACTCAGTTCTTCTTTTACACTGATTCCAGGGTTTCATCGCCTCAGGTTGTCAACCTTTTTTTTAATCAGAAATAACTCAGTTGAAAAACTGGATTCATTGCAGCCTCCCACAGATGTTATTGCATCTTTCCAAGTTTGGTTTATTGGCTGATGTTTACACAACATCCCCCCCAATGGGATTCTGGCTTATTCGTCTTGACAAAACACTCCAACTTCTGTCAGTCTGATAGAAGACCTATTGCCAATATCAATTTTCCAAATCTCACGACAGATTCGCCCCTAGACTTGTGTTCAAAAACACAATCCCCTCTAGGTTGACTTTTACTGCTCCATTGTGTTCATCCAAACGACATATTTATTCAACGTGACCAGTTTGTCTGTCCTGATGAAAAATAACCCCAAGGCTACCGCCACCGTGCTTTACTGTGAGGATGATCTTCTCAAGGTGATGCGCAATGATGAGATTTGTTTCTCTGACACATGTATGCCAAGACTCCTATTAAAAGGGGGTTCCGACAGAAAAGCTTTGCATGCTCCTCCATCAAAGAGCAGCTTTGCCCATGCAAAAGTAGGTTTATCTTATTGGATCTTCCAAACTCCGTACCTTTACAGACTCTTGGTTGCTTTTCAGAACTCTATGCTAATGTAAAACCCACGTGAAAATGTGAGTTGAACAAAAGTAGCTGTCATAGGAATCGGAAGAGAGAACTGAAGAACAAGGGCATGGAGATGCACTGGATGTTTAATGACCTTATCTTGTGGTCTTGACCTGCCTAGGTGCCCTAGGGCCCTTATGTACTCATACACATTCATGTTAATGCTCACAGTGTATTTTAAGACACTACACGTACAAACAAACACGTTCTAAATTCACAGCTCCATGTTACACATTAACATACGAAGGTGTGTATGCATAATAATTATTATAGTAATTTTTTTTTTATTCAGAACACTAGCATTTCCAAAGCTGTCAGTCATACTGCACTGAACTTCTAATATCAAACAAAAATACAGGTGCGGATCTTTTTTTTTTTACACATAAATAATTCACTTAATTTTGTATTTTATCCCCAGTTTGGTCCAAGGCTGCAAGGGTTTATCAGTCTATCAAGTTTACCCCACCTGCTGTTCCTTATTTACCTCGGGCTGACTCACACAAACATTGTTTGTACAATGCAGTGCTTTTCACAGCTGAGAGCACCAGAGTGGTAAAAGAACAACCATTAAAACAAGTGTAAAACCAAAATGGTCAACACAATTGATTTTGTTTACAAGCCTGTCTGAAAGTTCACTTCGCACTCTAATAATGGGAAAAAGTAAAAAAAAAAAAAGGGGGCCCAGGGTCCGCCCCAGCGGTAAAAGAACAACCATTAAAACAAGTGTAAAACCAAAATGGTCAACACAATTGATTTTGTTTTCAAGCCTGTCTGAAAGTTCACTTCGCACTCTAATAATGGGAAAAAGTAAAAAAAAAAAAAGGGGCCCAGGGTCCTGATCTCAATCTCACAATCCTCAGTTAGCTGGACCTTCAAACAAGTCTTATCCATGTGCTACTAAGGAAAGTGTACCATCAGGCAAGTCTAAACACAGCCTCCTGACAAAGGCTCAAAAATAAACAAATAAATAAATAACAAGCACTCCTAACTGAGCTGGACCCTTTTTCAAGTCTCAAACCTACACTCTTTAGGGAGCTAAAAGTGCTCTCTCCTTGACCCCAATCGGAAAAAAGCAAACCCCAGTTCTTTGAGGATCTCTTAAGAAGCTGTTCCATCAATCATCACACATTTGTGACAAGAGTTGGACCTTCTCCGAGTGTCAAACCCAACAGTGTATCGCACACACGCACCTCATGTCGTGAACGCACATTTACAAAATGGAACATACGCACTCATTAGGAAGCCAAACTTCCAGCCAAGTCTTAAACATATACTCCTGAGGGAGCTGGACCTTCTGCCAAGTCTCAAATGCATTATCAAGGAATATGGAGTCTGGCCAAGTCTCAAACACATACTGCAGATTTTATTTTTTGCCAAAGTCCCAGACTTTCTTACAGAGCTGTATCTTTGTCCAAGTCTTAAAATACACACTCCTGAGGAGATAGTATTTTGGCTAGGTCTCAAACATCTGCACTTTTATTCAGACCTTGAACAGCAAAGGATCACCTTTAGTGATGCTTCTCTATTGCTTAATGATGAAAGATAATGAGACCAGGTTTCTAACCTCATTCTGTCATTTGGGTTCATTCTACAGAGGTTTAGCGTTTAGGAAACAACTTGTTTTAACCCAAAGCACTAAACACACAGGCTTTGTGAGAATGCTGTGGAAAAAGTCTGTCAGAAAAAACAAAACAAAAGGAGTAATGTGAAACAAGGGAGAACAACATCAAATGCCTATCACCGAACCCCCAGTACTCCTGAACTCTTTTCTTTTTGACATGAACTTTTCTGATTTCAGAAAATAAAAGCAAAATGCAGCTTGAACTTTTCTTTAACAAGCTGTTGTGTAATCATCTACTGAACTTCAGAGATCTTTGAATTGGAACACGACCAAAGCTCAGGGTTTAATCTATGACCTTTGTGTGTGTTTGCATGCAAGCTTCAAAGAGACTAAAAAGAAAATGTAAAACGCTGTGGAAATGGTCATCCGAGCCACAAGGAAAGAAACAGATACATGATCCTGTGTAGGAGGAGAAAAAAGAATATAACAGTAATAATTAATGTTGATGGGTATAACAGTAGTAATGATAGTGATGTGTGTAACAGTTATGACAATTGTGATGGGTATAACAGTAATAATGAGGGTGATGGGTATAACAATAATAATGAGGGTGATGGGTATAACAGTAATAATGAGGGTGATGGGTATAACAGTAATAATCAGGGTGATGTGTATAACAGTAATAATGAGGGTGATGAGTATAACAGTAATAATGAGGGTGATGGGTATAACAGTAATAATGATAGTGATGTGTATAACAGTAATAATGATAGTGATGTGTGTAACAGTTATGACAATTGTAATGTGTATAACAGTAATAATGAGGGTGATGTGTATAACAGTAATAATGAGGGTGATGGGTATAACAGTAATAATGAGGGTGATGGGTATAACAGTAATAATCAGGGTGATGTGTATAACAGTAATAATGAGGGTGATGAGTATAACAGTAATAATGAGGGTGATGGGTATAACAGTAATAATGATAGTGATGTGTATAACAGTAATAATGATAGTGATGTGTATAACAGTAATAATGAGGGTGATGTGTATAACAGTAATAATGAGGGTGATGAGTATAACAGTAATAATGAGGGTGATGAGTATAACAGTAATAATGATAGTGATGTGTATAACAGTAATAATGAGGGTGATGAGTATAACAGTAATAATGAGGGTGATGAGTATAACAGTAATAATGAGGGTGATGTGTATAACAGTAATAATGAGGTGATGTGTATAACAGTAATAATGATAGTGATGGTATAACAGTAATAATGATGATAAATATGGTGATGTGTATAACAGTAATAATGAGGGTGATGAGTATAACAGTAATAATGAGGGTGATGGTATAACAGTAATAATGAGGTGATGGTATAACAGTAATAATGAGGGTGATGGTATAACAGTAATAATGATGTATAACAGTAATAATGAGGGTGATGTGTATAACAGTAATAATGAGGGTGATGAGTATAACAGTAATAATGAGGGTGATGTGTATAACAGTAATAATGAGGGTGATGTGTATAACAGTAATAATGAGGGTGATGAGTATAACAGTAATAATGAGGGTGATGTGTATAACAGTAATAATGAGGGTGATGTGTATAACAGTAATAATGAGGTTGATGTGTATAACAGTAATAATGAGGGTGTTGGGTATAACAGTAATAATGAGGGTGATGTGTATAACAGTAATAATGAGGGTGGTGGGTATAACAGTAATAATGAGGATGATGTGTATAACAGTAATAATGAGGGTGATGTGTATAACAGTAATAATGAGGGTGATGAGTATAACAGTAATAATGATAGTGATGTCTATAACAGTTATAATGAGGGTGATGAGTATAACAGTAATAATGAGGGTGATGGGTATAACAGGAAAAATGAGGGTGGTGGGTATAACAGCAATAATGAGGGTGATGTGTATAACAGTAATAATGATAGTGATGAGTATAACAGTAATAATGATAGTGATGTGTATAACAATAATAATGATAGTGATGAGTATAACAGTAATAGTGATGAGTATAACAGTAATAGTGATGAGTATAACAGTAATAATGATAGTGATGTGTATAAGATAATAATGATAGTGATGGTATAACAGTATAGATGGTATAACAGTAATAGTGATGAGTATAACAGTATAATGAGGGTGATATGTATAACAGTAATAATGATAGTGATGAGTATAACAGTAATAATGATAGTGATGTGTATAACAATAATAATGATAGTGATGAGTATAACAGTAATAGTGATGAGTATAACAGCAATAATGAGGGTGATGTGTATAACAGTAATAATGATAGTGATGAGTATAACAGTAATAATGATAGTGATGTGTATAACAATAATAATGATAGTGATGAGTATAACAGTAATAGTGATGAGTATAACAGTAATAGTGATGAGTATAACAGTAATAATGATAGTGATGTGTATAAGAGTAATAATGATAGTGATGAGTATAACAGTAATAGTGATGAGTATAACAGTAATAGTGATGAGTATAACAGTAATAATGAGGGTGATATGTATAACAGTAATAATGATAGTGATGTGTATAAGAGTAATAATGATAGTGGTGTGTATAAGAGTAATAATGATAGTGATGAGTATAACAGTAATAATGAGGGTGATGTGTATAACAGTAATAATGATAGTGATGAGTATAACAGTAATAATGAGGGTGATGTGATTAACAGTAATAATCAGGGTGATGGTTATAACAGTAATAATGATAGTAATGAGTATAACAGTAATAATGAGGGTGATGTGTATAACTGTATAAATGAGGGTGATGTGTATAACAGTGATGACGATAGACATGGTTATAACAGTAATGACATTGGAAATAAATGTACCAGTGTTTATGATAGTAATAGGTATAACAGTATTAACAATGGTGATTGGTATTATATAGATATAGATAATGATATCGATGGTGCTGGTAACATGATGATAAAGATGACGTAAATGATGCTAATGTACCCTTTTCAGCTCGCGCTTCATCTCTGCGCTCCATCAGCAGGAAGCGTGGACTCTCTGGCAAAAATGGCAAAACGCACAACTGCAGAACGGCAGGAACTGCGATAAAGGCAAACAGGAAGTTCCATCTGTCCTTCTGAAATATACATAAAGTCACACAATTACTCCCAACTAACACACCTTTAATACACACTCCAACCAGTCATGTACAAGACGAATTATACAGATAATACAGAACACGTGAATAATAATGTCTCCCTGTCTGTCCTTCCTGAGTCTTTCTCACTCTCACTCTCACTGTCTCACTCTCTGTCCCATCCCTCCTGTCTTATTTAGGGAGTATTTGTCAGAAAACAACGCCAATGTTAATTAATCTGATAATGCATAATGCCGAGAGTAATCCCTAGTGTGTCTGTGTGTGTGTGTGTGTGTGTGTGTGTGTGTGTGTGTGTGTGTGTGTGTTGTGTGTGTGTGTATGTTTGTGTATGTTTATGTGTGTGAACTGGAAAATGGGATCTGAGTGAACGGATATACACACTCTTGTGGAATGAGATTACATTCGATTATCTCCTGCAGAGTGTGTTTATGAAGTGTTCAGTAATGCAGAGCGTTTGGCACGAGCCGGTTTAAATATGTCCTTTACGCACACTCATAATGCAGGACTGTGTGAGCGAGAATCTGTGTCTGTGTCTGTGTGTGTGGGGGGGGGTCTGAAAAAATAGATGGGAGAGAAGCATGCTAACAAGAGCTTCCATTCCTCTCTGAGGATGTTAATATTGTAATATTGCCTATAATTTATTTCACAGTTCTTTGATGTCTGATGGATGATTCTGACAAAAACAGGGGGATCTATAGACAGATATAGAAAGCAAAAAAAATAAAAGTCAGGGGTTATGAAGAGTTTTTTTTGTTGTTATAAATAGATACACATACTTCTGAAAAAAAGTACTTTTACAATAAAGTAACATTAATCTAGACCAAGTATTACATAAATGAATAACGTGCATGTGTGAAATTCATTAGGAAACAGGAAGAACATGAAGTGAATTGTAGATAATAATAATAATAATAATAATAATAATAATAATAATAATAATAATAATATGATCCCTACTAGTACATCACCATGGAACAGGCCATAGAAACTCAATAAGAAGGGATTATTAAAAAGGAATTGGACGAGAACATTGATTTAATGTGAGGGGCTTGGCGTGCGTTTTTCAGGGAAAAAATCATTCTACCAATACTTCAGACCATAAAAAAGGAAAACCACCTCTAATATTGTCTCATAACAGCACAATACTCCAGAACAACTATAAGGGTGTGAACCCCAAGCCATTAGCAGCATATCCTTTAATTCCTGTTAGTTGCAAAGTGAAGCAACTCAGTTGATAGGAATTGTTTGTCCAGCCTGGTGAATTAGAAAACCGAATCAACATGTTCCTCAAATTATTCTTGAACCATTTTCGCAGTGTGATAATACAGGGAGCATTGCTGAAAGAGTTCACTGCTCTGCCACTATGGAATACCGTTGCCATGTAGCATTTCTGTACGTGTCATAGTTACATCTTCTTGAAGACCCATGATTTCCCAGCAGAACATTGCTCAGAGCATCCCATTACCCCTGCCAGCTTGCCTTCTCCTCAGAGTGCATCCTGCTGCCCATGAACCTGTCACCAGATAAGCGATAGCTCAGTGTGTAACTTTCACCTTTACTAGTTGTGGACCACCATTAGAAAATTCTGACCAATGCATACCAGGAACACTTCACTCCTTCTGACCTAATTGGCAAGCCAGCACAATTTGGTCCAATGCATGAATCCGCATTAAAAACTAACCGCTTACTTTGATGCCTAATATATCCCACCTTGACAAGTGCCACTTTAATGAGATAATCAATGTCCATCGGTTTTGATGGAATGGCTGATCAGCGGACATTAAAGCCATGAGTCTCGAAGTGGATTCTGTGAAAGAACGTAGTAGTGGAAATCATTATGGAGTTCTTGTAGTCATTAGTTTAACGGCACACGTTATTGCAACTGTCATTCAAAAGCAGGTGAACCCTATACCTGACTAATCACTGAGACCTATTGTGCATTACTGGTGAAAAGTCCATGGACTGGCGTCCAATTCATTTGTGTATTAAAAGAATATGCTCTGATATATGAGCTGTGTAAACCCTCTGTTTAAAGCATATGTTTTAGGAATAACTGCAAAATATTCACTATTTAAAATGATACACACAATAAAAGAATGCTGTCAGTTTTTTTCTTTTTTCATTTTAAGTCTAGCTGTTGAAGTTTTGCACTGTCAGCACTTATACGGAGTAAGACATAAAGCTTAAACTTTGTTTTCCACCATGGGAGAGTCTTCAGAACAGAGTTTGGGTTAAGTATGCTTTGTTTGTGTGTTATATAATACCACAGGGCAAAAAGTTCTCAAGTCTCAAACTCGTTCAAAGGAATCACATGTAACTAGAACTTTCCATTCGAAGACTTCAATAAACTACCTTTGTTCAACCTCTTGACCGACATTTCCGACTTTCAATTTTATTATTTTGGAACTCTTTTTAAAAAAAATACATGTTTACAATGACTTTGTGCTTGAAAATCTGTAACAATGCCTGGAAATTATATTCAGTGGTTTGTCATCATATAGTACATTTATTCAGAGGTGGAAAGTAATGAATGACATTTATTCGCGCTACTGTAATTGAATAGTTTTTGTTGTGCACGTCTGCTTTTAAAAATGTTTTTATAATCTGTAATTTGACTGTCACATAAGTATGTTTTGTTAAAAGTATTGTACTTAATGACATTTGAAATCATATCTCTTACTGAGTAAAAAAAATAAATAAATAAATAAATATAATGCAAGGAGAATATAAATCACCCTCTGAATCTGCATTTGTGATTTCTTTCATTTTCATAAATGACTTTATAACACGAGACTTTTTTTTTAGCATAACTCACATTAGACTCAGGTCATGGACAGTAGTGTTTTTTTGTTGTTGTTGTTGTTTTTTAATTAATTTTTTTGGTATTTCACTTAAATTTGCTACTAGATTTTTATCCCCTTTGGCCTTTTTGATCTACACAAGAATCCCCCTGTTATTTCAAAAAAGTAACTCTGTAAATTTTAATTGAGCTACTTTTTATCTTTACTTGAGTAGACTCAACTTGTCTACTTAAGCAAAATTTCTTTGAAGTATCTACTTTTACTTGAGTAGAACATTTTATTACTCTTTCAACCTCTGCATTTTACGGCATTTGGCAGTCGATCTTGTTCAGAGCGACACTAGATGTAATTTTGCTGATAAGAAAATATATATAACAAAAAAAACGATTGATAAAGTAATGACAATTCATAGCTGCTATAATTTAAGTGGCAACAGGAACTTAAAAACAATGTGAGTATAAATGGTTAAAGTATAAGAGTCTAATAAAAAGTGTGCTGGTATGTATACTAGCAGAAATAAATCCATATATAATATTGACAACTGCACTGACTCAAAGCACGACATTCATAGATGCAAAGCTTGTTATATAAATGTATAAAAGTGGGAGCGTGATCAAGCTGAGGTTTGTGAATAGGGGGCGGATCGAGTTGTAAGGGTCACACACCTGTGCGTAGTTTCATTAACGAGTGTTTTCGGCTCATTGAACGATGGAAAGGATAAAAGGGGGAGAGACGAGAGCCGAGAGAGAGAGAGCTGAACAAAAGTGTGTGTGTGTATGTGTATGAGTGAGTGAGTAAGTGTGCGATTACATGCTTGAGCTGAAAAAGTCCTGAAAAGCAGTCCTTTTTTTTAAACCTGTCACCTGCCTTCTATTTCCTCTTTCCTGAGTCAGCAATCTCTCTTCAAAAGGCTTGCAAAAGCGTCCTTCGACCTTCTAATGTATTCACGGCAAGAACAATACCGCCACACTTGCGCAAGAGTGAGACAAGGTGTTGGTATAGACAGGGGAAAGACATCCTGGAAAAGTGCAAATCGGCTGCACACACTCACCTGGCCGAAAATCTCAGGAAGGCCGAACAGCTGTCCGGTGAAAACTCCGAGACAGATGAAGACGGCGTTAAACTGGCCGATGGAGCCACGGTACTGTCGCGGAGAGATCTCGCCCAGATACATCGGCAATGCGCTGAGAGACACTCCTGAGGGACCAAAGAAAAACCATTTCTATTAAAAAAATTTATTTTTTCTATAAGCTTGGTGAGTTAGTTAATAAGACATTTACAATTATAGTGCATTTAGCAAACCCCTTCATCCAGAGCGACTTTCATTTATACAACTGAGCAATTAAGGGTCCAAGGTCAAAAGATTATCGGCATCCAGATGTGCAAAGAGCATAGAGAACTAAAAGAACTGCAGCCAAAGAGGGTACTAGGAGCAAATAATCAACACTTAACCATCAACACCATGCTTTGAACGACCTTCCCAATAGTAAAGGCTGGTGGTGGTGGTAGCATCATGATATGAGGACGCTTTTCATCAGCATTTCCTAAAAAATAGATCAGGGCTAGTGACAATATGGATGGAGCCAAAATGCAAGGCATTTTAAGAAGAAAATCCAAAAGCAAGCATACTGCCAAAGCTACACTTCAGTGGTCGCAAGGAAGGACGTGTTGTAGCAGGAAGTCTAGTTTATGTAGTCTATGTTTTAATGTTTATTCATATGTACTTCCATCTTTGTTTGTTTCGCACCATTGACTTTTACCGCTATTTGCTTTCGGTTTATTGTCTTTATACATTTACACTATCAAACAACCATATTGTCGAAATACATAAATACATGCCGCGATATAAAAGATGATGAAAGTTTTAAAATAGGAAGTAAAAAAATAAAACGCAGCAAAACTTTGCTTTGAAGCATTTGGTCGGTTTTATAGTGTTCTTTTCGCATTAAAGGCCGATCTGTCTCGCCCCCGATGAGGTCTCCGGTGACGGTGGCTGTCAGCTGAGTGGCATTAAAAAATGGGAAACAGTAGCCTGAGCCTGGCATCGGTTAGACGGTTGGACAGATTCAGAAAATAACACACCTCCCAACACGGACGAATCCGAATGAGGTATTCCAAACAGTGCTGCTAAGGCTATTAATAATGACAGTGGGATTTTAATGAGGTGTTTAATGGACGAAGGAGTGGAATCGAGGACTGCAGGGAATGCAAATAAAATCGAACAAAACAAAAGCGAAGAACTCGGAGTACAAGGTATCCTTACCGAGCCAGAGCCATAATAATTGAACTACACACACTTTTAGTTTTTATGATCCGTATTCAATGCTTTCATTGATTGGTGTAGAAATATATCTGGATAATAATAATCTAAACTTCAGTATCCAAAATAAAATCTTTTCCATTTTTTTTAGATGTTTCCCACAGAAGTACATTAGTGCCACAAGAGTTTAATTAGAAATATTTCAACAAAAAATAAAAATATACAATCTGAAAGGAAAGGAAAGAAGAAAAAAAACAGGCTGAGACTGAAACCAATTTACTCAGTGGCCACACTTTGAGCATAGGCTTCAAATAAACAGCTTTCTTTTGTTAAGAATTCAAGTCACCATTCTGCCAGAGAACTCTTGTAGAGGGCTGTAAGAATTTACAGACTGCCTCAACCCAGATTCCACCCCTATATCAGAATGAGCTTATCTGCAAAATGGCTTCAAACTCACTATAGTAATTATGGAGTTCGTTCGGAATTTCAGTTGAGTCAATCCCAACCGTAACAGTCTGGGAGAGGCAGCGAGCCATCAATCTCAAAATAAAAGGTGTCCAAGACTATGATTACCATTAAAACAATACCCTACCCTGACCTGCTGGGGAGCCGGCACCAGCAAAGGTGTAAATAAAGGTGATTACCATTTGCTGACCTCGGCTATGTGGACCGTTACTCATTTCCTACACTTCATTTACATTTAAAGGCTAAATCATATTTACATTTCAAAGGGAAGAACAGTATAAAATGTCTGGGCAGAATTTGTCCTGGGTTATTTTTGACTCCGATGAACCCAAAGTACTTAGTGTATTTTGTCACTGCTATGCTGTTATAAACAACTTCTTCGTTACGATCATCGTTGTCTTCTTTCTTAAATGGTGGGGTGTTTTAGATTTTTTTTTTCTAATTTTACATTACATTTACGTTAGATTGTTTGTAATTGTGTGTGGACATAACTTACTTACTTACTTTTTCAACAGTGTCTGTGCAATTTCACTGTTATAGCCTTTATATTTTTTTTGCTGTATGCATATTCACATGTATACATATAAATTGCATGCTGTCCTTGTACTAGGTAGTAGAAAGTAGTAGGTTGAGACTAAGTAGAAGTAAAAACACAGAGAAACGCATCCAGAACTCCCTCAGGAACTGCAATGAATGTGAACAAGGTGGATTATTTATTCCAGCTTTACTATTTTTCAACAAACATGGATATTTGTTGGTTTGATTAGAATTTTTTCAAGTGTCGTCATCTTCTTTTGGCTGCTTCCATTAGAGGTCGCCACAGAGGATCATCTGTCTCCATACTACTCTGTTCTCTACATCTGCATCTTTCAAACCAACTACCTGCATGCCTTCCTCAGGATTCTCCTACCAATATATACCCCATGCCCCTCCTCTGCACATGTCCAAACCATCTCAATCTCTCATCCCTCTCACTTTGTCCCCAAAACGTCCTACATGCGCTGTCCCTCTAATAACTCGTTTCTGATCTTGTCCATCGTCATTACTCCCAACGAAAACTTCAACATCTTCAGCTCTGCTTCCTCCAGCTCTACTTCCTGTCTTTTACTCAATGCCACTGTCTCTAAACCATACAACATCGCAGGTCTCACCACAGTCCTATAAACTTTCCCTTTCACTCTCACAGATACTCTTCTACCACAAATCACTCCTGCTATCACTTTTCTCCACCCACTCCACCCTGCCTGCACTCTTTTCTTCACTTCTCTAACACACTTTTTATTACTTTGCACTGTTGACCCCAGGTACCTGAACTCCCCCACCTTCACCACCTCTTCTCCCTGCAACCGCTCCACTACCCTCCCTCTCATTTACACACATGTACTCTGTCTTACTCCTACTGACTTTCATTCCCCTTCTCTTAAGCGCATACCTCCACCTCTCCAGGCTCTTCTCAACCTGCTTCCTACTTTCACCAAAAATCACAATATTATCCGCTAACATCATAGCCCACGAAGAATCCAGCCATTAGGGGGGCACAAGCCAGTGCACTCTTAGTGCCGGTCCCAAGCCCGGGTAAATGGGGAGGGTTGCGTTAGGAAGGGCATCCAGCGTAAAACATGTGCCAAATCAAATATGCGGATCACAAAGGAGAATTTCATACCGGATCGGTCGAGGCCCGGGTTAACAACGACCGCCACAGGTATCGTTAGCCGACAGGGTACCGGTGGAAATTGGGCTACTGTTGGCCGAAGGAGGAGAAGGAGAGGAGGAAGACATCTACAGAGACGGCAGGAAAAGGAGCAGTGTAGAAGAGTAGAGGTTCGGGTTGGTACTTTAAATGTTGGTACTATGACGGGTAAAGGGAGAGAGATAGCTGATATGATGGAGAGGAGAAAGGTAGATATGCTGTGTGTTCAGGAGACCAAGTGGAAAGGGAGTAAGGCCAGGAACATTGGAGGTGGATTTAAACGGTTTTATCATGGTGTGGATGGGAAGAGAAATGGTGTAGGGGTGATTCTGAAGGAAGAGTACAGTAAGAGTGTAGTAGAGGTGAAGAGAGTTTCTGATAGGGTGATGATCGTGAAGGTGGATGTTGAAGGGATGATGATAAATGTCATCAGTGCCTATGCTCCACAAGTTGGCTGTGAGATGGAGGAAAAGGAAAGATTCTGGAGTGAATTAGATGAAGTGGTAGATGGTGTACCTAGGAAAGAACGATTGGTGATTGGGGCAGACTTTAATGGGCATGTAGGTGAAGGGAACAGAGGTGATGAGGAGGTGATGGGTAGGTATGGTTTTAAGGAGAGGAATGTGGAAGGGCAGATGGTGGTAGATTTTGCTAAAAGGATGGAAATGGCAGTGGTGAACACGTATTTTAAGAAGAAGGAGGATCATAGGGTGACGTATAAGAGTGGAGGAAGGTGCACACAGGTGGACTATGTGCTATGCAGGAGATGCAACCTGAAGGAGATTGGAGACTGTAAGGTGTTGGCGGGGGACAGTGTAGCTAGACAGCATCGGATGGTGGTCTGTAGAATGGTTTTGGAGGCGAAGAAGAAGAGGAGGAATGTAAGGATTGAAAGAAGAATAAGATGGTGGAAACTGAAGGAGGAAGAGTGTAGTGTGAGGTTCAGGGAAGAGGTCAGACAGGGGCTTGGTGGTGGTGAAGAGGTGCCGGATAATTGGGGAACTACTGCAGGAGTGATGAGGAAGGCAGCTAGAAAAGTACTTGGTGTGACATCTGGAAATAGAAAGCAAGACAAGGAGACGTGGTGGTGGAATGAGGAAGTGCAGGAGAGCATTAGGGGAAAGAGGTTGGCAAAACAGAAGTGGGATCGACAGAGTGATGAGAAAAGTTGGCAGGAGTACAAGGAGATGCGGCAGCAGGTAAAAAGGGATGTGGCGAAAGCCAAGGAAAAGGCATATGAGGAGCTGTATAAGAGGTTGGACACTAAGGAAGGAGAAAAGGAGTTATACCGATTGGCCAAGCAGAGGGACCGAGCTGGGAAGGATGTACTGCAAGTTAGAGCAATAAAGGATGGAGAGGGAAAAGTGTTGACTAGTGAGGAGAGTGTGTTGAGAAGGTGGAGGGAGTATTTTGAGCAGCTGATGAATTAGGAAAATCACAGAGAGAGAAGGTTGGAGCATGTGGAGTTTGTGAAGCAGGATGTAGATAGGATTAGTAAGGAGGAAGTAAGAGCAGCGATTAAGAGGATGAAGAATGGAAAGTCGGTTGGACCAGATGACATACCGGTAGAGGCGTGGAGATGTTTAGGAGAGATGGCAGTGGAGTTTTTAACCAGATTGTTTAACAGGATTCTGGAAGGGGAGAGGATGCCTGAGGAATGGAGGAGTGTGCTGGTACCGATCTTTAAGCATAAGGGAGATGTGCAGACCTGCAGTAACTACAGGTGAATTAAGTTGATCAGTCACACCATGAAGTTATGGGAAAGAGTAGTGGAAGCCAGGCTGAGAGAAGAGGTGACCATCTGTGAGCAACAGTATGGTTTCATGCCAAAGAAGAGCACCACAGATGCCTTATTTGCTTTGAGGATGTTGATGGAGAAGTATAGAGAAGGACAGAAGGAGTTGCATTGTGTATTTGTGGATTTAGAAAAAGCATATGACAGAGTGCCAAGAGAGGAGTTGTGGTATTGTATGAGAAAGTCAGATGTGTCAGAGAAGTATGTAAGGGTGGTGCAGGACATGTATGAGGACAGTGTGACGGCAGTGAAGTGTGCAGTAGGTACGACAGACTGGTTCAGGGTGAAGGTTGGACTGCATCAAGGATCGGCCCTGAGCCCTTTCCTGTTTGCAGTGGTGATGGACAGGTTGACGGACGAGGTCAGACAGGAGTCTCCCTGGACTATGATGTTTGCAGATGATATTGTGATTTGTGGTGAGAGTAGAGAGCAGGTTGAGAAGAGCCTGGAGAGGTGGAGATATGCGCTGGAGAGAAGGGGAAGGAAAGTCAGTAGGAGTAAGACAGAGTACATGTGTGTGAATGAGAGGGAGGGCAGTGGAGTGATGCGGTTGCAGGGAGAAGAGGTGGAGAAGGTGAAGGAGTTCAGGTACCTGGGGTCAACAGTGCAAAGTAATGGAGAGTGTGTTAGAGAAGTAAAGAAAAGAGTGCAGGCAGGGTGGAGTGGGTGGAGAAGAGTGACAGGAGTGATTTGTGATAGTAGGGTATCTGCAAGAATGAAAGGGAAAGTTTATAGGACTGTGGTGAGACCTGCAATGTTGTATGGATTAGAGACAGTGGCATTAAGTAAAAGGCAGGAGGCAGAGCTGGAGGTAGCAGAGCTGAAGATGTTAAGGTTTTCGTTGGGAGTGACGAGGATGGATAAGATTAGAAATGAGTTTATTAGAGGGACAGCACATGTAGGCTGTTTTGGTGACAAGGTGAGGGAGGCGAGATTGAGATGGTTTGGACATGTGCAGAGAAGGGACATGAATTATATTGGTAGAAGAATGCTGAAGATGGAGCCACCAGGTAGGAGGAAAAGAGGAAGGCCAAAGAGGAGGTTCATGGATGTGGTGAGGGAAGACATGCAGGTAGTTGGTGTGAAAGAGGCAGATGTAGAGGACAGGGTGGTATGGAGACGGATGATCCGCTGTGGCGACCCCTAATGGGAGCAGCCGAAAGAAGAAGAAGAAGATCATAGCCCACGGAGACTCCTGTCTGACCTCGTCCATCAACCTGTCCATCATCACTGAAACAGGAAAGGGCTCAGAGCCGATCCTTGATGCAGTCCAACCTCCACCTTGAACCAGTTCCTACTGCACACTTCACTGCTGTCACACTGTCCCCATACATGTCCTGCACCACTCTCACATACTTCTCTGACACACTTGACTTCCTCATACAATACCACAACTCCTCTCCAAATACACTCCAAATACACAAACACACAATGCAACTCCTTCTGACCTTCTCTATACTTCTCCATCAACATTCTCAAAGCAAATAATGCGTCTGTGGTGCTCTTGGCATGAAATCATACTGTTGCTCACAGATGGTCACCTCTTCTCTCAGCCTGGCTTCCACTACTCTTTCCCATAACTTCATGGTGTGACTGATCAACTTAATTCACCTGTAGTTACTGCAGGTCTGCACATCTCCCTTGTTCTTAAAGATTGGAATAAGGACACTCCTTCTCCATTCCTCAGGCATCCTCTCACCATCCAAAATCTTGTTGAACAATCTGGTTAAAAACTCCACTGCCATCTCTCCTAAACATCTTCACGCTTCTACCGGTATGTCATCTGGTCCAACAGACTTTCCACTCTTCATCGTCTTAATCGCCGCTCCCACTTCCTCCTTACTAATCCTACCCACTTCCTGCTTCACCATCTCCACATCATCCAACCTTCTCTCTCTCTCTCTCTCATTTTTTCAAGTGTGTGCTAAAACAAAGTTTTAAAACATCAGTTGCATGATATTTTTTCTTCACTTGAACTAGAAGACCCAAACCTGTTCCAGCATGACGATTCCCCTGTGCACAAAGCCAGCTCCATGAAGATATGCTTTACAAGGTTTGGAATGCAAGATCTCCTGCTATAGAGCTATAGAACACCATTGAACACCTTTGGTATGAACTGGAATGCTGACTGCACCCTCACCTCGCCTATATTCAGTATTTACTAGCGCTCTCGAATGAGTACAATTCTCCACAAAATCTAGTGGGACACCTTTTCAGAAGTAGGAAGGTTATTAGGATTGTATGTTTAAAAAGCACATCCCAATTTTGTGGCCAGGTGTCCACAAACCTTTGGAAATACAGTGTATATTAATGGCTCAGCTATTCCATAAATGTCAGCTCTTTCAGATCACCTCATTTCATCACCAGCCTCAGCTGTATGCACAAATAACTGGCCTAACTGTAATTGTGATTCATTACTTATGAGATTTCATATTGTATATTCTCTCTCTCTCCTCTCTCTCTCTCTCTCTCTCTCTCTCTCTCTCTCTCTCTCTCTCTCTCTCTCTCTCACACACACACACACACACACACACACACACACACACACACACACACACACACAGAGCTTCAAAAGCTTCGAAAGTTGTACATTGTACTTCAGTCTAACTGTGTGTGTGTGTGTGTGTGTGTGTGTGTGTGTGTGTGTGTGTGTGTGTGTGTGTGTTGTGTGTGTGTGTGTGTGTGTGTGTGTGTGTGTGTGTGTGTGTGTGTGTGTGTGTGTGTGTGCGCGCACTGCAGAGCTCATTTGCCAGCCAATTCTTGTTCTTATATGTGATCTCTCCCTCTCTTGGTCCCTCACACACACACACACACACACACACACACACACACACACACACACTCTGAGTCGATGACTGCTGTAATGGAAAATCCTGGAGGCTTTAACTCAATGTTGATTGTTTGTTTATGGCTGAATCATATTCACTAAGGAGCAATAAAGAGCCAAAACTAAATCGGATGGGTACAGACACATCCAGAGCAGCATGCTGACTACGTTTTTTTGTTTGTTTTTTTGACACATTGAACCCCAGCAATATATATATTTAAAAAAAAGCTTCAGAAAACATTCAGAAGCTCAACAGCAGGGAAAAAAAAGACAACATTTCTAATCGAAATCACACTGGCTGCCGAGATAAATCATTAAAATCGGTTTCTGTGCATTTCTTTTGTTCATTCCGGTCCATCAGTGGATGACATTTCGCCCTAACATTTATTGTCTTTTTTCCACACCGGATCATCTGATGATGATTTACCACACAACAACAATAAAGGCACACAATTGTATTGAATATCTCTGGATGCCAGAGGATAAAATTGTTCCTTTCAGTCGAATTTAGAGTACCATAACTGTAGCATGACAATCTCCCTGTGCAATAAATATATGCTTTACATGGTTTAGAGTGGAAGATCTTCATCTATAAAGCTGTTTGAAGCACCTCTGGGATGAATTGGAACACTGACTGCACACCAGGTCTCCTCACTTACATCAGTACCTTACTTTCTTACACCTTTATGAATGAATGAGCACAAATCTTCACAAAATCTACTGGAACATCTTCCCAGATGAATGGAGTTTACTATAAGAGCGAATATGGACTAAATAAGATGTACCGTAATTTCCGGACTATAAGCCGCACTGAATTTTACAAATATTTTTATTTTTAACATAAATAAGCCGCACCTGTCTATAAGCCGTCTATAAACACTAATAAACTTTACACAGGCTTCAACGAAAGACACGTTACACACGGTGTAACAGGTGAAATATGTTGCGCTTCCTTTAAGAACAGAGCGGTATTTTGGAAATAGCCTGCCACTGCATTTTTTCCGGTATTACTGCGTGTGTGCAAGACCGAGGAATATGTCCTTATTATTTTCTGATGCTCATTTCTAAGTTTCTTTGACTAACCCGTAACGCTGTTGCCAAGAAAAATTAAAAAGCACGAGTTTTGGAAACCTGTCTGTGCTTATATGATTTCTGTTGCAACTGGAGTTAGCGAGCTCTCCCTTCACCCAGACTCAACGCGCTACAACGGCTTGTATCTAAACAGTAGCCGACCAAGAAAGTCATTGTTCACTTCCTCCTTCCTTTCACAACTATTTCTCTCGGGAGTTTATCTTTTGGCGTCGTCGTGCGTTTAAAAAAAAGTTTTTTCTCCCGATGCCGTGCAGCTCAGAACAGAGGTGAGGTGCGTTTTTTCGTTTCCTTTCGGAAATTTCGTTGGTCTGATGTTATGGGGTTCAATTTTTTGGCTTGAAGTTTGTGAAACTGGAAAAACCCCAGGAAAAATTCATAAATTAGCCGCTTCGTTGTTTAAGCTGCGGGGTTCAAAACGTGGGAAAATACTAGTGGCTTATAGTCCGAAAAATACGGTACGTAGCTCTTCAAGCCAGGGGTTTAGTCTTGCTCTGATCGTTTGCTCTTGTTACACTAGTAAAGGTTAAACCATCACTTTGCTTCAATATGTATTAATGATAATGGTTGTACAGAATCAGATTTTTTTTAATTGATCTATTCAGATTTATAAATTGATATATATAGTGAATGTATTCACATTTCCAGAGTGAGATTGATGCCATATCTTTGATTTCCAATCTCTCAGGATGATTTTATAGCGCTGGAATAAAAACACTCGTTTCGAAAAGAGACGTGTCTCAGTTTCAGCAGCAGCAGCAATAATTGAGTAGTGATTTGTTGCCAAAAATGTTGAATAGATATGCAACAGCATATATTATAGTCAGTACAGTATGCCATTGTGTACAGATTTGTGTACACACAGCTCATTTGACACATGCTTTGCCTTCTATTGTCATTTCTTTGGCACCATTTGCCTTGCACAAGAACATATTATGGTGCCACAATACCGAACAGCTCCTGAAGAAATCCTATCCACGACTGTACTTCTTATGAAGGTTGGCATCTCAGCCAAAATCCTCAGAGACTTCTACAGGTGTACTGTCGAAAATGTAACCACCAGCTCGAGGAAAGTGTGGTTTTGGGAATTGCACTGCTCTCCAGCAGGTGATTAAATCTGCACAGTCCATCTGTGGAGTAAGTCCTCCCTGTACTTCAGGAGTTCTCAAGAGGGCTCACTACATTACAAAGGGCAATACACATCCGCAACACAATTTAATTCAAGGATAAAAAGACTGGTAAATATTTTTTTATCCGCAAGCCGCACCTTAAAATCTTTAAATACCTTCTTTTTCTTTCAACTGCTCCCATTAGGGGTCGCCACAGCGGATCTCAGTTCAAGTAAAGTGATAATTTCATGCCGCTACATCCAAAGACTACATCGGTGTCTCCAACCTTGTTGTAAAAGTTTGAAGAAGGAACAAATATGGCTGGAAAACGCAGGTGTCTGTATGGTATAGCTCCATATCATGTAGAAGGTGAGAAGAAGAAAGGCACGGGCAGCTGCGTGATAGAAGTATTAATGCTTGCACACGTGCACAACTCGTCATCCGGGTGTAATGATAATGGATGGTGCTTATCTGTGCTATGACCCCTGCTCCAGGCTGTGACTTTGAATATTGGCTTGGCATTAATTAATTTTACACTGGCAACACACACACACACACACACACACACGTGCATCCTGTCCAATTAATGCATGTTAATACGTTCTTGGCGATGTCGATTTCGTACAAAAATAAACGCCCGGTGGTGGAAAAAAGGAAAGCACTGACCTGAATCCATGCCAACGATAAAGCGACCAATGATGAGCATCTCGAAGGAGCCTGCTGTCTCGCCCAAGGACATTAATAGCGCTGAGATAACGGCCAACACGTTATTGGCCAGTAGAGTGCCTTTCCTACACAGAGAGAGAAAGAGAGATAGAGGGGGAGAGAGAGAGAGAGAGAAAGAAAGAAAGAATGAGAGGAATCGTGTATACACTAGACACGTGAGCGTATGATTGGTATGTGTTTTTCGAACATCCTATTCCTTTCTATTAGGGGGTATCACGGTTCTCCAGTGTGTACCAAACCGTTCAGTACTGGTGCACACGTGTAGCGAATGCTATCCTTTTTTACGTGCGGAACATAGTTACAATCTGAGTTTCCTCACAGACGTATTAAGTGGCGGACCGAAAGTTTGTTTAGAAATACAATTTGTAGTGCGTTGTAAAAGTCACGTTTTTGTTTTGCGCACGTGAGGGAAGACATGCAGGTAGATGGTTTGAAAGAGGCAGATGTAGTGGACAGGGGGGTATGGAGACGGATGATCCGCTGTGGCGCCCCCTAATGGTAGAAGATGAAAAGGAGAAGATGGAAGGAATGAAGACATTATATATATATATATATATACACTTTTCCATTTATTTTATTTAATTTTAACTATTTAATTAGTGCCAAGGTCGTCTTCTCCTTTTCATCTTCTACCATTAGGGGGCGCCACAGCAGATCATCCGTCTTCATACCCCCCTGTCTTCTACATGTGCCTTTTTCAAACCATCTACCTGCATGTCTTCCCTCACCACATCCATAAACCTCCTCCTTGGTCTTCCTCTTTTCCTTCTTCCTGGTGGCTCCATCCTCAGCATTCTCCTACCGATATACCCCATGTCCCTCCTCTGCACATGTCCAAACCATCTCAATCTCACCTCCCTCACCTTGTCTCCAAAACGTCCTACAGTACATGCTCTGTCCTTCCAAAAACTCAGACTCAGAAAGTGCATGAGCTCAAGACGTCCTATACAAGAAACACGTACGGCTGGAAAAGTCACGTGTCTCAATACTTTTTTCCGTATGCTGCATGCTGAACGTTTAGGATTGAGAAGGAGCCCAAAATCTTTAGCAGGTTATGCAAATACGATCAGATCGTATTACGGAAAATATCTACAGACTGTGGTGGGCCTAAGAGAGCGTCAGAAACACAGTGCATTCTTCATCATTCCATTGTCTCTCCTGATCAGCCTCTATAGCACCGTTTTCCAACTCAACATTCCCACTCAGTGTCTGGGTGTGTGTGTGTGTGTGTGTGTGTGTGTGTGCGTGTGTGTGTGTGTGTGCACGTGTGTGGAATATGTGTCTCGAGTAATTTTGGACTTGAGTGAAAGGGTGAAGTCTGGAGAAAACTTGTTGGTTCTAATTAACGAAGAAGGAAACTCATTACAGTACCACAGAGTGAGTTTAACTTAATATGCTGCTCGGAATGATCGAGAGGGAGAGATAGAAAGAGAGAGAGAGCACTCCCAGTGGCTCAAGCAATATGTCACGTCGACTTAGAGTGTAGTGGTGGAGAAATAGCACACACACACACACACATACACACACACCCTGGAGAGAGTCTTTCTTAGTTTAATGACTGCACAGTGCAGTTTATTGAAAAGTGTCTAGAGCAACTGCTGGAGGTACACGTGTGTGTGTGTGTGTGTGTGTGTGTGTGTGTGTGTGTGTGGTGTGTGTGTGTGTGTGTAAGACCTTTCTGCCTACCGGTCTGTCATTCTGTCCATCACATATCATCATGGAAACCTTACAGCCACTACCACAAAACAAAAGTTTTTGCACTCTAGGCGGTAAACTCTCATTCTTTAGTGGTGGTACTGGTTCTCAAGGCACAACCTAACAAGAATATCTGCAAACTTGTTCAATCCGGCACACTGGTGGGCTTTTACCATTATCACTAAAACGTAATGAATTATGTCGTACCACTGAATTCTCCAACCTGATTGGTCAGAAAGTGACACTGTGATCCAGATTTCTGATGCCCTGCTTCTTAATGGAGTCCTTATGAACTAGAGAACTGTGGATGGTACTGTGATAATGGCCAGGGCCTTTTTTTTTTTTGCCACTGTAGGCGAGACACCCACCACCCCCATTGGAACCGCCCTCCCACCACAATGCTCCACACCCACACAGTTACAGTTCAAGTATTTAAACAAATACTGTATATTAAACAGGTAAATACACTATATTACCAAAAGTATTGGGTCACCTGGTCATAAGTATGGTACAGTATGTGATTTTTGAACATCGCATTCCCAATTTGCTCTTATAATTCCCTCCACTCTTCTGGGAAGATGTTCCAGGAGATTTTGGAGTGGGCTTATGGATATTTGTGTTTATCAGCCACAAGGGTATTTTTTACGAAAGGCGGGTACTGATGTGTACGTGAGTTGAGGAGGCCTTGGGTGCAGTCAGTGTTCCAATTCATCCCAAAGGTGTTCAGTAGAGATGAGATCAGAGCTCTATAGCAGGCCTCTCAAGATCTTCCTCTCCAAAGCATGTAAACCAGCTCTTCAAAGAGCTCACTTTGTGCATAGGGGCAGTGCCATGCTGGAACAGGTTTTGGGTTTCCAAGTTTAAGTGAATGCAAAATTGTATTATAGCACATCTAAAGACGTCTTATACAATTGAGTGCCTCCAGCTTTGTGGTAACAGTTTGGGAAAGAACCACATATGGCAGGAAAGGTCAGGTGACCCAATACTTTTGCCAATATAATATATTTTAAATGGGTGAGGGCGGTGGCAGGGCAAGGGGCGCTCACTGGCTCACTGGCATGACACAAAGTACACAAAGCCAGCTCTAGTATGATATGCTTTACATTGGTTGAAGTGGAAGATCCCCTGCTATAGAGCCCTGACCTCAACCCTACTGAACACATTTGGGATTTGGGCCTCCTCATATCACCTACATCAGTATCTGCCTGTATAAATAGTATGTACTTTGCAGTTCCTCACTACTCTTGAACCCTTGAGAACTTTTTCCTCTCTTGCTGACTTCTTGTATATGGTTTGGAATGATGATGTACTTTTAAGTAGAGGTGCATTCATTTCTTTGGGTAATGATACACAAAAGGACTACAAACTTGCCTCCCACACACATGGAGACACAGTTGGGATGTAAGGGTGCTTACTGAGACCTTGTGCAAAGTATTGATTTTTTTACAGGTGGATCTACCCGTCCATCACCAAGAGGTGTGTGTGTAGGTGCATGCGTGTACATTGATTTCTGTGGGATGAATTCAATGTTGCTTGCGCTGTTTTCTAAGCTACAGGACCAGTCCATTAGGAACGATTCTGCTCTGTTCTACACAATTCCTTTGCGTCTTCCTCTGTCCCTCTATACATTTATAACAATTCATACCCACATATACACCAGATGTGTATGCTTTCTTTAGTGCTGCTTCAGCCTTACATATATATATATATATATATATATATATATATATATATATATATATATATATATATATATATATATATATAATATATATATATATATATGTATGTGTGTGTGTGTGTGTGCATTCCCAAACCTATACTCTCAGATCCTTCACGACAAACGCAATCAGTGAATGTCAAGCAATAGAGAAATTGCAAGTCTGACAACGGCTAACAAATGGAGAATCGATTGAAGCGAAGCCGAGGTGCGAATTTCTTTCCAAATCAAATAACCATTCAAACGAAAAAAAAAAAAAAAAATCCACATGCCGACACAGCCGCACAGGCCAGGGATGAAACCATCAGATCAGAGAGTAATTCTATGTTTGTCTCAGTAACCAAAGGAAATCCTTTAAATCCTTTTATTTACTCCAGGGAACTCGTCTTGGAAAGCTAGATGGGAACACACCCTGAATTGAGATAGATTTATTGCAGAGTATCATGAATACAAATATTCACAATTGTCAATTAGTGGGGGGGTTGGGGGGTTTTAGTACTAGGGTGTTTCTAGAAGATGTGAGAAAACCGGCCTTGGGAAACCTAGTAGAGGAACACAGCCCCATTCATGTGTTGTGGGTAAGACCACCACACAAATGCTTCAAACGGGTTCCATTTTTCACAGGGAACTAAAAATGCCCCTAAAATGGTCAAGTGGTCCCATTGGGGATGGAAAGATTTACTGAATCGCAATTAACGACGGTAAAAAGATGAATAGAAGTTGCAATTTTTTTTACCACGATGCATCGTTTTTAACATACTACATTTACATATTTGATTTATTTAGATTACAATTACATGTAGATGTGTTATTCTTTTATTATTCAGAAAACAACCAAGAATTTGTGACCAATAGTTGACATGCAAATTGATTTCTCCTCACAACTCCTTCTCGAGCGCGTTCTCTCAGCACCACTGCTGCTACATGAACCCGACGTGTCCTGAGAGTCGCACAGAATACAGATTAACATGGCAGAGGTAGAGCTGTAATTCCTAGAGACAGAACAGAAAACAGAAACATTTCGTCTTCTCTTTTTATTTTTTGCACTATAAATTTTCTGTCTGAAGCGAAGAAATAAAAGCGAACTCCCTGTACCATATTAAATCGCAGAGCAATTTTTTCCTTTGCATTGAATCGCATTGTGTTTAATCAAATCGAAATCAGGGTCGTAATCGGGCTGAACCGTATCGCATCGCACCGGTAGCTGCTTCGTATGTATCTTTAATGATTAACCCCAACATTTTGCCATGTTGCATCCTCTCCTCAATGGAAGAAACATCGTTTACACTGAAGAAAGGCTTCCATCTGAACCATAAATTGGCGCCAAATTGGTGGAGCGCTGCAGTGATAGTTGACCTCTTGCAAGTTTCTTGTATCACCAAACATGATCTCTGGACCTCAACCAGACTGATAATTGTTCATCCCCAATGGATCAAGCTGTTTCAACTTCCATTTAAGGAATTATGGAGGTCACTATGCTCTTTGGAAACTGTCACAGCAGCAGATTTTTTACTTGCCTAGAGCTGTGCTTCAGAGACAATTCTGTTTTTGAGCTTCGGCAGCCAGTTCCTCTGACTTTCTTGTGAATTAGTTTTCGCTCTGCTATAGTTAGACCTTATATATATATTTCCAGATCGCACTGATCAAAGTCTAAAAACAGCTTGAAGATGATCCGGAGAAATAAAATGCACCCAAGCTGAATTTCAAGTGCCAGAGCAAAGGGCCTGGAAACCTATGTGTAAAATTTAATAAATGTTTGCAATCTGAAATCTGTTTCATTATGGGGTGAAGATAAGTAGACTGAGTTCTCAGAAGTGGTTTACAGTAACAATGTAATTCGTTACTGCACTTGTGTAGCTTTTTCCTGTATCTGTACTTTACTGAAGTATTTTTACTTTAACTTCACTACATTTCTGTCGAATACTTTTTTCCCTATCTACATTTTTTGAAATCAGTTGTTCCTTTTTCATTTATGACTGAATAAATACGTAACTGGTCAAAAACACAGCAACAGCGTCAGTTCAACAGCAAGCAGAACATGTTGAGAGGAATAAAGGATAAAAGAAACTCGAACTTGCCACTAAGATTTTGGGCTAATGATTATTTTGAATAAATATCAATCAGTGTTTGACTCATTAGTATCATTCTATTAAAAGGTTGGTGCGTTAAGAGTAACATTAAAGTCTTTGCTGACTAAGCAATAGTCTTATAGAGAAATCTATATAAGAAATCAAAAAAATCATTTGAAGGCAAATACTTTTGTACTTTTACTCAGGTGAAAATGGAGCACATTTACTTTTACTGGAGTCATAGTTTACCCAGTGTATCCTACTTTTATTCAAGTACAGGTAGTCCTCATCGTAACCCCATCATAAGTCCAAAATATCGTAAGTCGACGATGGTGCTAACACTGTAACAGCCTTTCCTGCTTCATGCCAATTTATCATTTTCATTTTCTTCTGTAAACTGATGGCTTTCCTCTTCTTTATTTTCACTACAAGTCGATTTTAAAACATGCTTTTATTACTTAAATTGCTGTTTAAAACCGTTTGAAACAGAAAAAACACACTGAGACAACTTTACTCCATCGACCGCTAGCGAGAGTGGGACATCCCGGCTATGTGTCCAACATCGGACATCGGACATTTTTGTCGTAACTCTAAGATCGTAAGTCGAACCATCGTAACTCGGGGACCATCTGTACATGGTTTTTGTACATCGTCCACCACTGGTGTTCAGAGGGATTGAGTTTAAAGCTCTGGGCTGGACATCGGAGTTCTTCCAATCCATGTTTTCATGGAGCTCAATTTGTGTACGGGCGCACTTTAATGCTAGAACAGGGTTGAGACTCTTTGTTCCACTGAAGGGAATATTGCAGTGCTGCAGTATGCAAAAAGGCTGTATTCTTGCTTGTTTTTGGCATTGAGCCAACAGTTTGGGTAAGAATGTGAAATGGGTGTGATGGTCAGGTGTCGAAATATGTTTCAGCCTTAAAGTGGACATTTCTTTTCATTACAGACCTTTTTTTTTCAAAAATCTCCTCCCAATTGAGTATTTTGTCAATTCCTGGCTTTTTCCGAACACTCAACTACTAATCATGGAACGTCAAGGAGAAACATACCTTCCACATACCTTACACACGTGCCAACAATCATCTGGTGATCATTGTAACTGACATGTAAGAGACCCCATTACCCGATTCGGTTCTCTGAAACTTTGAGGGTGTTCCCTGCTTCATCAAGCCTTGTCATTTTCTTGTTATTTACTTGTTATTTATTTGCAAATTATGGTGGAAAACAAGTATTTGGTCACCTAAAAAAAGCAAGATTTCTGGCTCTCACACACCTGTAACTTCTTCTTTAAGAGGCTCCTCTGTATTCCACTTGTTACCTGTATTAATGGCACCTGTTTGAACTCGTTATCAGTATAAAAGGTACCTGTCCACAACCTCAAACAGTTAGACTCCAAACTCCACTATGGCCAAGACCAAATAGCTGTCAAAGGGCACCATAAACAAAATTGTAGAACTGCACCAGGCTGGGAAGACTGAATCTGCAATAGGTAAGCAGCTTGGTGTGAAGAAATCAAATGTGAGCGCAATTATTAGAAAATGGAAGACATACAAGACCACTGATAATCTCCCTCAATCTGGGGCTCCACGCAAGATCTCACCCCGTGGGGCCAAAATGATCACAAGAACGGTGATGAAGAACGGCAAAAATCCCAGAACCACACGGGGGGACCCAGTAAATGACCTGCAGAGAGCTGGGACCAAAGTAACAAAGGCCACCATCAGTAACACACTACGCCACCAGGGACTCAAATCCTGCAGTGCCAGACGTGTCCCCCTGCTTAAGCCAGTACATGTCCGGCCCCGTATGAAGTTTGCTAGAAAGCATTTGGATCATCCAGAGGAGGACTGGGAGAATGTCATATGGTCAGATGAAACCAAAATAAAAGTTTTTGGTAAAAACTCAACTTGTTGTGTTTGGAGGAGAAAGAATGCTGAGTTGCATCTAAAGAACACCATACCTACTGTGAAGCATGGGGGTGGAAACATCATGCTTTGGGGTTGTTTTTCTGCTAAGGGACCAGGACGACTGATCCGTGTAAAGGAAAGAGTGAACGGGGCCATGTATCATGAGATTTTAAGTGAAAACCTCCTTCCATCAGCAAGGGGATTGAAGATTGGGTCTTTCAGCATGATAATGATTCCAAACACACCGCCCGGACAACGAAGGAGTGGCTTCGTAAGAAGCATTTCAAGGTCCTGGAGTAGCCTAGTCAGCCTCCAGATCTCAACCCTATAGAAAATCTTTGGAGGGAGTTGAAAATCCGTGTTGCGCATGGAGGTCTGCATGGAGGAATGGGCCAAACTACCAGCAACAGTGTGTAAAAACCTTGTGGAGACTTACAGAAATCGTTTGATCTCTGTCATTGCCAACAAAGCGTATATAACAAAGTATTGAGATTAACTTTCTCAAAAAGTTTGACTTCTTTTCTTTCAAAATCAACAATCCTACCCCTTTTTATGTCTGTAATCCTGTGCTAGTTTCAAGCTTATTTCTAATGCGCTTTTCACAATCAACAATGTCTCAAAATCTTAATGCTACTGCATTGTGTACATCAATGGGAATATTATGAATATCCATTTGTGAAGGTTTTTCTCACAACCACCTACTTGGAAAAGTTTTGTTTAATGTGTTAAACCCTGAACTGTCTGAATTTTGTGTTTACATTCATGGACGAGTGTTGAATATTGAGCAGCTTGTTCCAGTCGAGTTTAATGAGTTTAGATCAGGTTATTTGAGGCCCGTGTGCAGACTGGGCTTGGATCGGGGACGAGACCGCAGATTGCTGACTTATTTGTCACAGAACAGTGGTCATTAGTGGAGTAAAAGGATCATGATGGAGGAGGAGGATGTGTAGCTCCGTGTCTAGGTCCAATTTTAAACTCCGCAGGGACTTTAAATTAGCTACACTATCTATTGAGGAGGAAATGTGAATTTGTACAGATGGGGCCTTAATATATCCAGACAAACACACACACACACACACACACACACACACACACACACACACACACACACACACACAGTTCCCTACAGTAAATCTCCTCGCTGTATAATAAAGATTTTAAACGCTACATCGTCTCGACAAATCGATTTGTGTCCATGTGGTAGCGCATTCACTCTACAAGCTAAGAAATAGAATGTACACCCTCTTTCAATTGTATTTTTTTCCTTTACCAGCAAACAAACTTAATATCCTCAAGTGACAACAAACAACATATTTTGAAAAGTATTTTGGGAAAAAATGAAGTATACTCTTCCTAACAAGGAAGAGTGAAGTGAACTACTTTGAAGTTCTGGAGCCCTAAAGTGTGTGTCTACATTATGCTAAGAAGAAAGGAATCCAGCCAGGACCAACAGTGAAGCAATTGTTGCTGCTCATCAATCATCAATGGAAAGGATTATAAGGCCATCTCTAAATTATTTGAAATTCACCCTACTACAGTGAGGGGAGATGGTAGATCCACCGGTAAGGCACTGATCTTTGGACCGGAAGGTCACAAGATAAAAATCCCACCGCCACCAAGCTGCCACTGCTGGGCCCTTGAGCAAGGCCTTTAAACCTCAAATGCTAAGTTGTACAAGCCTACAGGCCTACAAGCACTTGTTAGTACCTTAAATCCTTATGTTCATGACAGCACACTTAGGAAAAATACTGAACAATACACGTGTGGAGACGTTCCTCATTATTATATGATGAATATTTCATCATGACAAGTTAACCACAAAATCCATTAAATAATATCAAAAGCAAATTGGCATAGAAAAGGTCAAGTCAAAGTCCAGACCTCAACCCTGGTCATTGAAATACTGTGGAATTTCAACCTTAAAAAAATGATGCGATGTTGTATGATGTGCTAAAATTTCTCCAAATCCATGTACTTAATTTTTCACACCTGCATTCTGAACATTTTATTAGTTGGGTTTTTTTTTGGAGGGGGGGACTACATATTGAAATAGGTGGGTGAGTGTGTTTATTGTCACTGCAGCCTTATTTCCCAGTTGAACAGATCGATAGATTGATAAATAGACAAATAGATATAAAGCAAAAGCCTGACTCACACCAAGTCACATGAGATGAATGAACCGAAAAATATACAGTGTGTGTATCTGCGTGTACACTTGTGTATACGGGACAACATCCATTAGTAGGATGGATCATCTGGTACTTGCCACTAAAAATAACATCCCACACAGAGATCCTTCAGTTCCTTCACTACTAAGTGAGACCGACAACCTGAGTGGGTGGGTCGGGTAAAGAAGTGAGACAGACGGAGAGAGAGCGAGAGAGACAAGCAGAGAAGTATGTAGCAACATCGTCTTAACGGTCCATCAGCCGAGACTAGTTGTCGCATCATGACTTACGCCATCACAGCAACACTATCGTAGAAACTCTTTCTGATTTCATTACCGCCGCGTTCTGTCATGCCGGCTGTACGACACTAGGTGCACTATCCTTCTTCTCTCTTTTTTATCGCCAGAAAGCTTCATGCTGAGACTAGGCATGTGCAATGGCTTCTCATTGAGATCCTGCAGGATGGAACAAAAAAAAAAAAAAAAAGGTTTTTATTGTCAGCTTGAGAAGCTGCAGATATCAAGCTTGTGGAAAGGGTTGCCAGGTTTCAGCCAATTTCCACTCCAAATACATTCCAGAAAAAAAAAATATATATATACAAAAATATATTTCTATTGCATTTCTTTATCTTTGTGTGGAGAGGAAACTAAATAAACAATGATGTGCACACATTTCCAAAATGACATAAATTATACATATAATATCCACTTGTGGTTCTTCCCCAAACTGTTAGCACAAGATGGAGGCACAGAATTGTATAGGATGTCTTTGGATGCGGTCACAATGACATCCTACTTCACAAAAGGTTTAACAAAAACATTAACAAAAAAACTACATTTTTTAATTCTGATCATAAGAGAAGTCACAAATGCAGATTTAGTACCTACCTACCTACTGACCCACCCACACACCCAGCCACCCACCTACCTACCTACCTATCTACCGACCCACCCACACACCCATCCACCTACCTACCTACCTACATACCTACCTACCTACTGACCCACCCACACACCCACCTACCTACCTACCTACCTACCTACCCCTACCCACCTACATAACCCTACCCACCCAGCCACCCACCCAGCCACCCACCCACCTACCTACCCACCCACCTACCTACCTAACACTACCCACCCACCTACCTAACCCTACCCACCCACAAACCCAGCCACCCACGCACCTACCTACTTACCTACCTACCTACCTACCTAACCCTATCCACACACCCAGCCACCCACCTACCTACTTACCTTACCTTACCCTACCCACCTACCTACCTACCTACCTACCTACCTACCTACCTACCTACCTAACCCTATCCACACACCCAGCCACCCACCCACCTACTTACCTTACCTTACCCTACCCACCTACCTACCTACCTACCTACCTACCTACCTAACCCTATCCACACACCCAGCCACCCACCTACCTACATACCTACCTAACCCTACCCACCCACACACCCAGCCACCCACCCACCTACCTACCTAACCCGGCCCACCTACCTACCTACCTACCTACCTACCTACCTACCTACCTACCTACCTACCTACCTAACCCTATCCACACACCCACCTACCTACCTACTTACCTAACCCTACCCACCTACCTAACCCTATCCACCCACCCACCCACCCACCTACCTACCTACCTACCTACCTACCTACCTACCTACCTAAACCTATCCACACACCCAGCCACGCACCTACCTACCTACCTACCTACATACCTACCTACCTACCTACCTACCTACCTACCTAACCCTACCCACCCACACACCCAGCCACCCACCCACCTACCTACCTAACCCGGCCCACCCACCTACCTACCTACCTACCTACCTACCTAACCCTATCCACACACCCACCTACCTACCTACTCACCTAACCCTACCCACCTACCTAACCCTATCCACCCACCCACCCACCCACCTACCTACCTAACCCTACCTACCTACCTACCACCAAAAAGAAATACATTTATTCCAAAACATTTTAGTAATAAAAAATGATTTGTCCTGTTTTATAGATTTATAGAATTATAGATTTTTTAATACAGACCACTTTCTGTGGAATTGAAACAGACAAGAAGACATAGGGTGAAGGAGTGAAAGAGAGAGACAGACAGAAATATTCAATTGTGTATATGTGTGTGTGTGTGTGTGTGTGTGTGTGTGTGTGTATGTATGTGTGTGTGTGTTACCTGCCCAGTACTTTAATAAGGAAGGGGACAGTAAGTGCCCCCATCAGACCTCCAATAGCAAATATAGACACAGTGATGGACCAGAGCAAAGTGAGCGTGTCCACCGAAGCTGGTTCACCATAACGCGTTATCCATGTCAGGTTATAGAACGCCTTTATATCCTACACACACACACACACACACACACACACACACACACACACACACACACATACACACACACATACACACACACACACACACACACACACACAGCAGTGACTAATAATGGCATTTTAATTAAATTCTTGGAGCTTTATTGGTGTTAATATATATATGTATTAATATATGTGTGCGTGAGAAAGTGAGAGACAATGTAAATGCGTGTGTGTGTGTGTGTGTGTGTGTGTGTGTGTGTGTGTGTGTGTGTGTGTGTGTGTGTGTTTGTATGCAAATGAAAGAGAGGAGGAAAAAGGGAGAGAATGAGTGTGTGTGTGTTTTGTTTATATGAGTAAAAGAGAGAGAATGAGAGAGAGAGCGAAAGGGAGTGTGTGTGTGTGTGTGTGTGTGTGTGTGTGTGTTTTGTATATGAGTAAAAGAGAGAAAGAGAGAGAGAGAGAGAGAGAGAGAGAGAGAGAGAGAGAGAGAGAGAGAGAGAGAGAGAATTGCTGTGTGTGGGTTTGTGTGTATGCAAGTGACAAAGAGAGAGTGATATAGGGAGAGAAAGATCAGGACTCTGTGTGTGTGTGTGTGTGTGTGTGTGTGTGTGTATGTGTGGCAGTAGAAAGTCAGGGTGGACCAGATGTGCTCAATTACATACACACACACACACACACACACACACACACACACACACACACACACACACACACACAGACACACACACACACACACACACACACACACACACACACACACACACACACACACATACAAACACAAGCAAGAGGACTCTGATGTCAATTCCATAGTAGGGGGTTTGCAGATAATTAGGTGTTTTAATTAAATCTGAAAAACGTCAGATTAAATGCCAAATCTTATTTTATATGTGTGTGTTTGTGTGTGTGTGTGTGTGTGTGTGTGTGTGTGTGTGTGTGTGTGTGTGTGTGTGTGTGTGTGTGTATTGCATCTGTGTGTGCAGCTCTTTTTGGTAAGAAGATCTGACAGCCGTGTGTGTATGTAGAAGGGTTGGACAATGGAACTGAACACTTGGTTTATACTACAATACAATACTAATACATCATCAAGTGGTCTTGGGAATAACTGATACAAATCTTTTAGCAGAACAGTGGCCATGTTACCCAATGATGCTGGTGGAGAAAAACGTTGCTGGTGAAGGAAATCTTCGAAACATCCCAAAGTGGCACCAGTATATTCCGATATGGTCAATGTGCAAGCCATTAGAGATTTCCCCAGTACACCTGTTGTGTGTATCGATACATTATCATCCTATTACACAGCATCACCCCTAGGGTGCAATGTTCGAACCGGTGGGTAAACAAGGTCCTCCAGAATGGTTTCGTGCCCTTTTAGCTAGCTTAAGTACTCTGTTTAGGGAATGCCTTGATAGTGCAGCCCAAGCCATCACTCATCCACCATCGTGCTTCACTCTGGGCATGCAACAATCTGGGTGGTGGTCATCCTTGCGCCATGCAGGGCCATGCTAATCTTCTCTGTATCGTTCAAATTTTAGTATATGTGCTCCACACCGTAACTCTCGTGGATAAGGAAAAAGCAGAGGTGAAGAAGGTGGACTCAGGAAGAGAACATTTCACATTGGAAACAGCTTGATATATAGGGCTGTCATTTGATTGTTCGAAAGGGCTGTCAATCGATTAAAATGCTTAATCGCGATAAATTGCATGATCGCCATGAGTTAACCTGGGATTGATCTTCGCACATTTTGTTCTAAACGTAGCTTTAATGAATACTTTGCAAGGTATTAATACACTAACTAATTGTAGCAGATGTTATAAATAAATTTCATTTAAAATTTCATTTAAAAAAAATTTCTCTCCCTTTATTCATTATTTTATATTTATTTTATTATTTTACACTCTGGAACTTACATGATCAGTATAGCACCAGCTGCACAGCTCCATGACGATGTCTTTTGGCAAACTGACTTACGAAGATCGGTGCTCTTTGTGACTGTGCGTGCAGCCCTGTGCTGCCATCTGTTGGCGTGTAACAGAACTACTCTTGAAGCTTTTTAATAAAACCTTATATATAGGCAGGAAACCTATAGGCCAGTGCTTTAGTTGCATTGTCCAACCCCTGTTTATGTTTGTTTTTGTGTGTGTGTGTGTGTGTGTGTGTGTGTGTGTGTGTGTGTGTGTGTGTGTGTGTGTATGTGTACAGGCAAATAGGTGAAACATCACGGTAAAGGAGAGTGTAACTGATCCTATAGAAATCAGTTTACAATGAACCAAAAACAAGGTCTAAACTGTATAGAAAGCATTTGTGTCGAAAGTAAAAAATCGCAAAAGATCAGAGATGACTCACTTTGGCCGGGGCGTTGACCACCGACAGGTTGTAACCATACAGGAAGGAGGAGCCAAGAGCCCCAAAAAACGCTGCGCTGAATACACATCGCGTCAGTCGCTACACACAAACACAAAGACAAAGTGAATACATTTATATTTACACTGAATTCATATGCACTATATGGCAAAATTATTGGGACGCCTGACCTTTCCAGCCATGTGTGATTCTTTCCCAAACTTTTGCATGAAATCCTTCCTTCACTTGAGCTTCGAGACCCAAACCTGTTCCAGTGCACAAAGCCAGCTCCATGAAGATATGCTTTACATGGTTTTCAGAGGAAGATCTCCTGCTATAGAGCTCTTGAACTCTATTGAACATCTTTGGGAAGAATTGGAACATACCTCAGACCACTTATGTGACTGAAAGAGCACTAATCTCCACAAAATCCAGTGGAAGATCTTCCCAGAAGAGTGAAGGTTATTATAACAGGAAATAAGGACTAAAGGTGGAAAGGATTTGGCATACCAATCGTCAGTTGTCCACAAACATTTGCCCACATTATGTATTTACGTTAAAAGATCCAGCAATCTTATACATAAAAAAAAATGAAAGAAAGAAAGAAAGAAAGAAAGAAAGAAAGAAAGAAAGAAAGAAAGAAAGAAACAAGCAAAAACTAACACAGGAGAAAAAATGAGATATAAAGAGACACATGGAGAATTGTATTATTAATAAAGAGAAGCAGTGAGGAATAAATAAAATGAAAAGAATGAAAAAAGGGCAAAAAAAAACAAAGGAATAAACAAATGAATACAAAGAAGAATATAAAGAACGAGTGAATGAAGAGAGAGAACGTGTGCTGGGTTGTTATATGAACAAAGATGTCCATTGATATCTTCATCATTAACAACAGCAGCAGCACTTGTGTGTGTGTGTGTGTGTGTGTGTGTGTGTGTGTGTGTGTGTGTGTGTGTGTGTGTGTGTGTGTGTGTGTGTGTGATGTTATTATAAGACATGGTTAGCGAACAGAGCGTGGGAATCCCTGTGTGTTTTTATTTCGGTCTCTGAGCTCAGAGCGCTCGTTCGTGCGCAAACACAGACACAGCTACACACACACACACACACACACACACACACACACACACACACACACACACACACACACACACACACACACACACACATACATCAAAGTCACTGCTGCCAGGTTCTGGAGCAAAAAGTCTTTCATCTAAGGAAGCTTAAAATAAGGGAAACACAGGGTGCAAAACATTATTGCGCACACACACACACACCACACACACACACACACACACACACACACACACACACACACACACACACACACACACACACGAGAGATGTGTAATTAAGTCTGTTATCCGTATTCATGGGGCATCTGCTGCGTAAATCTACACATCTACATTCTATGTTCACAAACATCACTTTGTAGTTACACAGCTGCGAAGAAATTCTTTTTTTTTTTTTTTTTTTGTGGAAACCTGAGCATAAGATGTGCTTTTAGAATATCAAATTCCACATTTAGCCCCCATTTCCTGTTAACCTCCAGTCTTCTAGGAAGATGTGTCTCTAGATTTTGTGGAGATTTGTGCTCATTCAGCCACAAGGGTCTTAGTAAAGTCAGGTACTGATGTATGTGAGGTAAAGAAGGCCTGGGGTGCAGTCAGCGTTCCAATTCATCTCAAAGACGTTCAATAGGGTTGGAGCGCTATAGCAGGAAGATCTTCCACTCCAACTAATGTAATGCATATCTTCATGGAGTTTGCTTCGCAGCTTTGGGTCTCCTAGTTCAAATGTGGGGAAATTTTATCCTATAAAATCATCAACAGTTTTTGGGGAAGGAGCACATATGGGTGGCAAAGTCAGGGGTACCAATACTTTTGGGCAAAGCTCAAGATGTTTAAATGACAAGGAAAAGGCAATAGAAATCCCATTCCTTTATGATTCATCTTCCTGTCTCTGTCTCTGTTCTTATCTACATCTCTACATGTTTTTCCACCATCTTTCTCCCATTTGGACTAAGATCCGCCTCCTTTTCTCTTTGCATTGACATTTATAGCATTTGGCAGACTCCCTTATCCAGAGTGTCTTACAATGAGCAGTTAAAAGTGAAGAGCCTTCCTCAAGAGCCAAGCTCTACCTCTTCCCAACCAACCATCAATAAATCAGTCCATCCAACCCATCTGTCTTTCCTAGTTGACTTCCTGTACAGCTTCCTACAGCTTAGCTTTAGGAATGCGCCATTATAAAGTCAGGATCTCTTTATATTTATATAAAATTATACTATGTAAATGCACTAAACTTTTATTATTTAGAAAGTGACCAATCATTTGTGATCAATATTTAATATGTAAATCGATTTCTTCTCGCTAAACTGCTTCTCGAGCGTGTTCTCTCAGCACCGCTGCCGCTACGTGTCCTGAGAGTCACATGGAATGCAGATTAACATGGCAGAGGTAGAGCTGCGTCTTCCTGGAGACAGAACAGGAAAAGAAAATCTGGCCTGTGTGTTAAAGAAAGTCGGAAGGCACTTAAGTAAATGGATGATTTGCTGTCGGATCGCACTGCATCGTAATAGGGGGGGAATCGTATCGTATCGCATCGGTAGATGCTTCATATGTATCTTTAATGTATCGTATCGTTGGCTATGCATCGCGAATCGCATCAGCATCAGTTCCGGAGATGCACATCCCTAGTATGCAGTGGCCCGGGCGGAAAGGAGACGGTTACCTCAGCGACTAGACTCAATGGGGCCTCACAGGGACGCTTTGAAATGAAATGAAATGGACTTTAAATGTGGACGCCTGATGTAAAGAGTTTCAAATGTCATGCTGCTCAAAAGTACATTTATGTGGCATACGTTTCTATGGGAGTTAAACATTACAAATAACGAATCCAAATAGTTGTATATTTTGCCCCAAAACTTCCTCCCGTACTCCCTTCTTGTCTTGCAGGTTTCCCTCTGCACCTTTTCCCCCTTCCCTCCTTCCTTCCTCTTCTCACCCTCTTTTCCCCAGAGAACACATAATTCTATCTGCAGTCAGGTAACAGAGAAAAAAGGGTGATAAAAGAGAGAGAGGAGAATTCAGACCAAGGTCATTCTCACACACACACACACACACACACACACACACACACACACACACACACACACACACTCACACACACCTGTTTGGATGGGGCCGGCTCGTTTTCAGGGCTTCGTTGGACCTTTTCCATTTCAGAAGCTCAAAAGCCTGAAAGAGAGAAAATCCCCCAATTATACCCAAGGAGACACACACACACACACACACACACACACACACACAAACAGATGATCCCCTGCAGAAACAGACGAAACACACACTCTGCATACCAAATGAGTTTACTATACACAACACAGGTCATATTCATCACACTCCTCATTCCAGTCTATAAATATTAGTGTTCATTATCATTACTGTCACACACTGCGAAGAACAAGATAGGAGAGAGAGAGAGAGAGAGAGAGAGAGAGAGAGAGAGAGAGAGAGAGAGAGAGAGAGAGAGAGACCCACATAAAGAGGAAGGAAGAGACAGGGAAAGAAGGAGAGCGATAAAAGAATGAAAAGGGGAGAGACAGATAAAAGAAGCGAGTGAAAAAAATGACTTGGGGGACTTGAGCTCCAGTTGTGTCCCACTTCATGAAGATTTCAGACACTGGACTTTGAGGATGAACAAACTCTTAATAACGTTCTACATCTGCTGTTTCTCCATCATTGAACATCTCAAAGCTCTGGCATGGAGGAGTTGGGGTTGAATCTATAATGAGCTCAGATGTTAAACTAATTTATGAGTGGTTCCACAACTCCAACTGACTGTAGAAAGACTGTAGAAAGGACATTACTCATAATCACACTCCTCATATTTCTCACTCTTTGGTGTTTGTATTGTTCTTATGATTTATAATCGCATTCTTGGGGTCACCCAAACGAGTTCGCTTTTGAGTCTGGAGTTTTTCTCTGCCACAGTCGAACTTGCTTGCTTGAAATTATTGACTTAAATAAAAACCTTTCTTTTTTAATTCTCAGTTTCTGTTAAGCTGCTTTGAGATAATGTCCATAAATAGCCGCTCTCCACTTATGCGTAAAAAACATGCACCAATGAGCCACAACTGACAGTTGAATCCACTGACAGGTGAGACGAACGCCATGTCGTTACAACGTTCTCGTTACAGTGGCACCTGTCAAGGGGTGGGAGCTGGTCGATTTTTAAAAGCTGATGTGTTGGATGGAGGAAAATTGGGCAAGGGGAAGGATCTGAGAAAAGTGACGGCTCGACCGCGGAGGCAGAGAATCTCCAAGACGGCAGGTCCTATCAGGGTGTTTCGGGTATGCAGGGGTTAGAACCTACCAAAAAAATAATCCTAATAAGGACAAATTATGAACTGGTGTCAGGGTCATAGCCACGTTTGGGCCGACCCCACAGAATAACTAATTACCCCAACTTGCTGTAAAAGTTCAAGCTCTGATAGAACGGAGTATCTCAGTCAGTGTTGGACGAATCACACAAACCATGTACTTGAGTTAAAGCAGAGATACACGAGGTAAATGCCTTTAAATGTACTTAAGTATCCAATGTACTATTATTTATTATGGGTATGTCTTATGATTTATGTCTCAAGGCTCTTTGCTTAATCAACTCAGTAATGTAAAAAGACTAATGTTTGCTTGGCACATGATTGACATAATTGGCACATGAGAATCAGCACTGGACAGCAATAGAAGATGGTGACCTTGTCTGATCAAACCATCTTGTTCCTTTTATATCATATGAATATACAGTATAAGGAAAATACATGCCACCAGGATGCACTATGGGAAGAAGGCAAGCTGGCTGAAGCAGTATTATGCTCTGGACAATGTTCTTCTAAGAACCTTGGGTTCTGGCAAACATCGGATGTTACTTTGATATGAATGACTACCTAAACCAACTACCTAATGGGAAACATTGGGAAAAAGTAATAGTTTGAGAAACTTGACAAAGAATTGACTTAGCATTTGTGGGATGTGCTGGACAAACAAGTCTGATCCATGTTGGCCCCACCACGCAAACTTACAATTCATTAAGGATCTGCTGATAACGACCTGGTGCCATCTAACAAAGCACAGAGGTTTTTTGAAGTCCATGCCTTGAGGTAAAAGGGTAATCAGATGGCTTTAATGTAATGCCTGATCAGTGAATGTGTAACTTTATTAGTAAAGTTATTAGTAAAGTTTTATATAACAGTTATTCATGCCATAGCTCAAGCAAAAACAACAATACAAACAACAACAAAAAAAATCATCACAAAAAAATATCAGAAAAAAAGTAATGACTAGAATGGAAAAAAGAGACTGTGAGAGACAGACACCGACAGAGTGAGACAGGGGATGATATGGCATTTATAATAATTAATATTGCACAAAGTTGTTTCTGGTTAGTACTCTGAGAAAAAGAAAGAGTATAAAAAGAGAGATAGATATCTAGAGCGAGAGAGAAAGAGAGAGCTCCCAATACAACGCTACTGCCACCTAGTGAAAGTGTAATTCAAAAGTCTTATTATTACATACAGCTTTACTGCAACATTCACCGTGATGCTTCCCATCTTGCTGGAACATTGAAATCCTGCATTGAAAGCATTGAAAAGACCGTATATCCATTGAAAACATTGTATATGCATTGAAAACATTGTTTCTACTTAGGACTTCAAGTCACAGAGTTGCATTCTCTTTTGCATTAAAAAAAAAGTGTCCTGACATGGAAAACCTACCTGAGGAAGTGATCATTTTAGATGCGCCCTCAAATCCAACCACATCCCAAATTCCCATTGTGCCATCTACAACATCTCACTACATCCAGAAGTGGACGAAGTAAACAAAAACCTGTACTTGAGTAAAAGTAGAGATACACTAGGTAAACTATTACTCCAGTAAAAACTCCCATTAAACTTTCACTTGAGTACTAAAGTATTTGCCTTCAAATGTACTTAAGAATCCAAAGTACTATAATTTATTATGGCTATAATGTTCCTATTATCATTTTCGATTCTTTGCTTAAACAACTTAGTTTATGTGAAAAGACTCTTAGCACATTAGTCCTTTAATATAATGACATTAATCAGTCAAACAGTATTTGATATCTTTTAAAATGATCATGAGCCAAAACTCTCTTTTCAACTATTTAAAAAAACCCCACAAAAATAAGGCAACTAGTTATGTGGCGAGTTTGAGTCAGAAGATTCTTTCATCATTTATTACTGTCCAAATGTTCTACTTGCTGTTGGACTGATGCTGAACTGCATGTTCGTGCTAAGTAGATACCACCAAGCGGCAATCAAAACCCTGATTTGGTGGCTTGCTGTGTGCTTAAGCAGCAAAGTTTTTATCTTCATAAATAAAAAGGAAGAACTGATTTTGGAAAATGAAGTTGAGTAAAAAAGATATTTGACTTGTAGTGACATGTAGTGAAGTTAAAGTAAAAGTCTCCCCAAATGGAAATACCTTAGTAAAGTACAGATACAGATATAGATACACTCAAGCCACTTAAGTACAATAATGAATTACATTTGCTTTGCTTCTGTCCACCACTGACTACATCCCAAATTCCATTTGTGCTTTACCCAACATCCCACTACATCCAAAATTCCCATTGTGTCCTTCAACTTCCTGGCACATCCTGACATCCCACTACAACCCGGTGCCCCGCTGTACGCTTTACATTCCAAATTTCCCAATTTGGACTGTAAAGCAAACTGTGCCCCAATTGAACTAATCTCCAATCCCACATACACCCAAAGGCTTCAAGTAACAGAGAAGCATTTTGTGGAAATAAGATTGCATGCAAGACTGCTACTATTTCAAATAGATATTCCTTTTAATATTGTTGAAACCACTGATGTTTTATGACAGAACAGTTAATTACCATATTTAAGGCTCAATGGGCCATGTAGAATGGGTGTACCAGTGGTGGGTGGTCAGGGCCAGCAAAGCCTTCTCTGCTGGCCTAAACACTATCAGCAGCACTGACCTACATTTACAACCTAAATTCTAATATTTGTTCAATAAAATTGTATTAATTTATTCCCAACAGTCTATTATCTTCTTTACATAGCGTTCTCTTGGCTACACTGCTTCCAGTACGTGGATGTTAGATTTTTTGTCCAATCAGATTCCAGCTTCTATGTGCTGCCATGTCAATCTAATCTGCCCAGGGCCTTCAAAGTCAGTACTGCTGGCCTTTTTACCATAGTCTCTAAGAGAAATGAGTCTTTCTTTAACCAATCAGATTTCATATTCAACTTGCTGGCCCAGAATAGCGTCAGCATTTTTCAAACCTCTGATTGGTTAGTCAGAGGAAAACTGTTACAGCCAAGTTCGACTAGCAAAACACGTCTGTAGCGCGCTGCACACATTAATACATCTGAGTTGGACTTTTTTACGCCCACAATGGCTGACAAAGGAAGAGAAATTGGATTGTCTTAGACACACTTCCCTCACATAAATCCCTAACCCTAAAACGGCCTATTATGCACCCACAACATCCCCTAGCATCCTAATGTCCCACTGTGCCCCTATCGTACCATGTTCACAATGTCCTTGTCTCTCATTTTGTCTTTTTTTGTTTTCATCTGTCTGTCTCTCACTGTATGTCGTCCTGTTTGAGGTAAAAACCTGAGATTCTGAATTGCACATTCTAAACAATATTTTTGCTGAGTAATCCTCTCACCTGACAGTTTTGTTTTCTCAAAATGTAACACACACACACACACACACACACACACACACACATGCAGGGAAAGCAAATATTGAGTGCTCAGACCCTCATTCTCGGACAGTGTATCATCTTTCTCAGATATATGACGCCTCTGTTCTGAGAAGCTGCAGGAGTTTGACGGAAAGAGAACGGTTTCTGCGGTATTCCTCCATTTGAGACTCTCTCTCTCTATATATATATATATGTGTGTGTGTGTGTGTGTGTGTGTGTGTGTGTGTGTGTGTGTGTGTGTGTGTGTGTGTGTGTGTGTGTGTGTCTTTGTCCTACTCCTAATGGTTAAAGCTGGCAAGTTTAAGCAAGCTTCAAACAGGACAAACACTCCGGCTCCCCCTATTTTTTTAAAGCGTTAGCTTAGCGAACACTTCCAGGTACCCAAGATCAGCTCAAAACTTAGTTGCCTTTGTCAGAAAGTTAGGAATTGGCCATAGACAAAACTTTTTAACAACCCTAAGCAGCAATCCAAATCACAAAATAAACCCATATATAAAGGACCTTTGAGCTAGCTCGCTATCACTGGTGCAGATAATATTTAGCTCCTAAAATAATGATAGCCTCTCTGCTTATATTGTATTAGTTTGATAATTTATGAGGTAGTAAGCTATCTGTGTTGTAAAGGGACAGGCAGGCTCAATCCATCCACGTGCTGCACTGAATCTTTCGTTTGTTACAAATACACGGGTACAAGTAAACAAACCCTAATGTGGTTTATTGTACCAAGGAAAACACCAAGCAATGCCAAATCTCTTCTACAAGCAAAGGACAGTTAACAAAGTGCACAATCATGCTCATGTTTAATTTTTTGGACTGGGAATGCATTTTTGGGTCCACTAATTTGACTAGATGAGCATTTAGCCGTGTGTATCGCTCACACTTGGATGTGGGTGGAAATTAGCTAGCTACCCAGCCAGTATACAAAACAAGTTGTATAGCGTTTCTACTTCCTGAGAATGCTGAGGAAGGCACAATTTCCACCACACATCCTCACAACCTCCTACAGTGGGAGCATCGAGAGCAGCTGCATCACTGCCTGATTTGGGAATTGTACCGCCGTGGATCGCAAAACCCTACAGCGGATAGTGAGGACGGCTGAGAAGATCATCGGGGTCTCTCTTCTTTCCATCATGGACATTTACACAACACGCTGCATTCGTAAAGTCACCAGCATTGTGGCTGACCACACACACACACACACACACAACCCTTACACAAACTCTTTACTCTCCTGCCGGATGAAAAGAGGTCCAGAAGCATTCAGGCCTCACATCCACACATTCAAGACTCCACAAATTGAAGGAACTGGACTGACACACACACACAATCAACAGGAAAAAAAAAACTCTGCTGCTGTTTACATGTACAATATACATTTTTGATTTGTATATGGACAATCCATTCTGTTTTTCCTTGTCTCATGTTGCCTCTTGTCTGTTTTTTGTTGCACTAAATGTTGCACATGTGCACTTTTTGTTGTTAGTTCAGAGCTATGTGTAGTTTTGTGTTCCTTTTGTTAATTCATGTCGTCGGAGCACCAGGGTCCTGGAGAAACTGTACTGCACTGTATATGGTTGAAATGACAATAAAGTCTACTTGACTTCTTTACTTTGGAAGAACATTTGGTCAAATTGTGCCCATAATATCAGGCATTCCATAGTAATTTCTCGTAAAGGCAAAGCCATGTGCGCAGTTGTTCGGTTGTACAAGTTAGCAATATGACAATGTTCAGATTAACTGCGTTCTTCCTCGCAAATATGTAATAAAACTGGGAAACAACATGCCTAACTTGTAACTCTGGGTTTGATATATTTTATTTATAGGGTACTATTTTTAATAGTAGTTATTGTATTTTTCGGACTATAAGCCGCTACTTTTTCCCCACGTTTTGAACCCCGCGGCTTAAACAACGAAGCGGCTTATTTATGGATTTTTCCTGGGTTTTTCCCGGTTTCACAAACTTCAAGCCAAAAAACTGAACCCCATAACATCAGACCAATGAAATTTCCGAACGGAAACGAAAAAACGCACCTCACCTGTGTACTGAGCTGCACGGCATCGGGAGAAAAAACTTTTTTTTAAACGCACGACGACGCTAAATATAAAACTTCCGAGAGAAATAGTTGTGAAAGGAAGGAGGAAGTGAACAATGACTTTCTTGGTAGGCTACTGTTTAGATACAAGCCGTTGTAACGCGTTGAGTCTGGGTGAAGGGAGAGCTCGCTAACTCCAGTTGCAAAAGAAATCATATAAGCACAGACAGGTTTCCAAAACTCGTGCTTTTTTATTTTTCTTGGCAACAGCGTTACGGGTTAGTCCAAAAAACTTAGAAATGAGCATCAGAAAATAATAAGGACATATTCCTTGGTCTTGCACACATGCAGTAATAGCGGAAAAATGCGGCGGCAGGCTATTCCCAAAATACCGCTCTGTTCTTAAAGGAGCCACAACATATTTCACCCGTTACACCGTGTAACAGACACTGTCTTTCGTTAAAGCCTGTGTAAAGTTCATTAGTTTCAGTGTAGACACGGCTTATAGACAGGTGCGGCTTATTTATGTTCAAAATAAAAATCTTTGTCAAATTCAGTATGTGCGGCTTATATATGGGTGCGCTTTATAGTCTGGAAATTACGGTATGTATCAATCTTTCTATACTTTATATGGACAAAAGTTTGTGGTCTATAAGACTGGTATGTGCTTTTGAGCATCCCATTCCACATTTGCTGTTATAATAAGATCCACTGTTCTGGGAAGATGTTCCACTAGATTTTGTGGAGATTTGTGCTCATTCAGCTTGTAAAGCCAGGTAATGATGTAGGTGTGGTGAGGAGGCCTGGGGTGCAGTCAGCATTCGAATACATCCCAAAAGTGTTCAATAGGTTTCAAGAGCTATATAGCAGGAGATCTTGTACTCCAAATCATGTGAAACATATGTTCATGGAGCTGGCTTTGTGCACAGTTGTTGTTATGCCCAACAATCATTATGCTTGTAATACGATTGACCTCTAATGAGAGACATGAAGCTGGTCCTTATTATTCAAAAGGTTTTCCGAACTGGTGCTACAGATGACTTGTATTATTCCATTATGTAGGTGAGAAAGTTAGTTGGCTGCTGGGTTTTCACGTTCAGTTTCATCAGATTGAAAATCTTCTCCCAAAGGGATGTTCTGCTAAAGTGTGTGCAGCTTAACAAATGATTAAAACAAAACAAATGATAATAAATCTTTTTTTGTTGGCCTTTTTAACTCGCATTTTCTTTCTTCTCATATAGAGCATGGCAGGCCAAATCAAAAGTCACCTCAGGCCAACTGTGCCCCCGGGCACTACTTTGGGCATCAGTGGTTTTCAGAGAAGTCGGAAACTTTGCCTAAACTTCCTTTTGATCTGGTTTCTAAATCTACAGTCATTGTGCCAGGAGCAATAAATGTGGCTTGTTTATCTTTATGGCATATTATATCATTTCTCTTGATCTTAGACATGCTGGAATGCAAGTCCTTTGTATGTTTGATTGCAAATCTGTCCTTCATTCATTGCTCATCGCAACCGAATCATGCTAGCAGAAAGCTTATCTGTATAAGATTAAGTTTAGGAGATGAAGATCATGTTAACAATAACCTGTAGTTTTCAATTCAATCTGCAACGAGGGCTGCATAGCGTTAACAACACGCTAAAACTGTTGCGACTGAAGTATTTTACAGCAAGGACCCTTCCCACTTCCCTCTGTCCTACTCTCATATACAATTTAAAGCAGAATATCACTGTACTGTACTTGTATTTGTGACAATAAAGCCAATCTTTCTTTCAATCTGTATGAATTATCTGTATGATTCCTTTAAGGCTTTGACCCTTAGCCCGTCAGAGCTCCAGTCTTGGAGCTCTGACGTCAACCTTTGTCCTTGTATTTCGAGGGGCCAAGGACGGCTCACCAGAACGCAAGGCTGGACAAAATCCAAAGGTAATTAACTACTTGGTATTAAATCAAAATTAGCTCTTGGTCCTATAGTTTGGTTGCTAGGAAACATGAGGTTTAGTAATAGCTGACCAAACTCAACAATCTCCAAACTCCACACCATACAGACCCCACACTGTCCAAACTCCACACCATCCAAACACCACACCAACCAAAAGCCTCACTGTACAAACACCACACTGTCCAAACTACTCACTGACCAAACTCCTCAGCATCTAAACACAACACCATCCAAATGCCTCACTTTCCAAACTCCACACTGTCCAAACACCTCACTGGCCAAACTCCTCAGCATCCAAACATCACACTATCCAAATTCCTCACTGTCCAAACACCACACTGTCCAAACTTCACACCACTCAAACACCACACTTTCCAAACTCAACACCCTCCAAACTCCACACCATCCAAACACCACACTGTCCAAACTTAACACCCGCCAAACTCCACACTGTCCAAAAACCACACTTTTCAAACTCCACACCATCCAAACACCACATTGTTCAAAGACCACAAGATTCAAACACCTCACTAAAAAAAATAACTCCTCACAATCTAAACACCAAACCATTCAAATGCCTTAGTGTCCAAACACCACACTGTCCAAACTCCACACCATCCAAGACCATACTGTCCAAACCCCACACTGTTTGATTGTTAACTGCAAACATTGATAGTCCACGGCCATGTGCTTTTCTAGTCCATGACCTTTCCAATGCATGACACAAGACCAGAAGTTAAACAAAAGAAACAACAACAAAAAAAAGAAAGCAGAAAAACATGACAAAAAAAGGGTATGTAATCAACCCTGACTTCAAGTGTCAAGACAAATAATGCTGACTTCATCTACACACGAGAAGCACCTGTTACTCAGCAGATGCACAATGCAATACTGTTGAATTTTTAAACAAGAACAATGACTCTGAGTAACACTGAAATAAACATGACAGTACAGTTAAAGGAACATCAAACACACAGAAAGAAAGAAAGAAAGAAAGAAAGAAAGAAAGAAAGAAAGAAAGAAAGAAAGAAAGAAAGACATGCTCTTATGCTACTTACCCTGATGAAAGAGAGTGAAATTTGACCAGCACATGAATGAATTTAACCTCTCTCTCTCTCTCTCTCTCTCTCTCTCTCTCTCTCTCTCTCTCTCTCTCTCTCTCTCTCTCTCTCTCTCTCTCTCTATTTCACTCTCTCTCTCTCTTTTTCTTCCTCACCAATCATTAACTCCCGCCGAGTTATCTTCCAGCCGTTGCGCAAAATCAAAACATGCCACGGAAGAAAGATATGTATAAACATATATAGAGATAGAAAAACAAACAGACGGAAAGAGAAAGTGAGACACAGATATAAAAAAATGAAGAGATACAGAGACAGAGAAACAAAAGCCTATGTATTCGACCCCAATTAAACCTGGTGAAGTAAATAGAAAAAGAAAATAAATTGAAATTAGGATAAAATCCTGTCAGGTTTTTTCTTTTCCACCTTTAATGTGATATAGTACGGAAGTCAAGGTGAACTTCGAGGTGTGGATTGTAATGAGTCCGACTTTCTACTCTGTATTATGTCGTGCGAATTCTCCGGTGAAGCACCTTTAGCTTGGAATCGACCAGGAAATGCCACAGTCTAGTCACAAGCTGCCACCACCATGCTTCACAGTGGTGTTTATTGGGCTCACTTTTGCCATAGATATCTTTTAGAATCAGTTCTCGAAAAGTCAGTGTGTAACACCTTTTGTGACGTACTTTGGCAAGATTTCGGCGGTCTCGGACGGTTTCTCGTGAGAAAGGGATTCCGTGTGGCCCTGTGGGTCGTGCATTGTTTATAGATTGTAAAATATTGTTTAGATGTTTACATATTGTTTCTACAACTGAACAATTCAGGGTCGGGGGCCCACCAACGGCAATTGTGCACGTTTCCTTTCACGAAGATCCAAACTTGTTTCAGCATGACTCCATGAAGATATTCTTTACATGGTTTGAAGTGGAAGATCTCCTGCTATAGAGCTGAATTGGAACACTGGGTGCACCCCAGGCTTCTTTACCTCACAAATCTCCACTAAATCTAGTGTAACATCTTCCCAGAAGAATGGAGGTTCAAAAAAATAATCATCTCACGGTCAGGTCTCCGTATAAGGAGAGGTGGTTAAAACCATAAATTCAACACACACCCACAGCATTAACACCAGCTTAAACTCATTGTACAGGGAAAATTTGCTGATGAATCATGAGTAAAGACTACAGCAGTGTAGTGTAACTCGCTTACACACACACACACACACACACACACACAAAAACATACACACTCAAAACCTCAAATAAGCTTCTTACACCAAACTCCATAAGACTTACCCAGCTTTCTCTTGCACTCTTTCTCACTCCTATTCTGGCTCCCGAGATCTCTGATCTCTTTCAGCTCTCACATGAGCTCCATTAGGGTAATTCATTTTAAATAACGACCCCCCACCCCTCGCCTCCGCCCCCCAGGTCCCAAACCAACCACAGGGCTTAGCGGCAAACACTGAGAATGACTGGAGTCACTATTTGCAAGCAGAGAACTTATGGAGCTATGGGCTGAAACACCAGCTAATCATAAAGACTTGAACTAGGATCCAAAACGACATACACAACGAGCTTTTGAATATTTCCGCAGAGACGTATGGAAGGCAGGTCCAGACAGGTTCACCTGGTTAGGTCACATTCGACTGACTCCTTGAAGATCCCTCAATCATTTCATACCCTCTAATCCTCCAGGCGTTCATCTGGGTGTGGGTTTGGTGACTGTAAATGCTGTTGTTTAATGGTTCCTTGGAGGGTCACCGGTCAGAGAACGCATTTTCATCTCAATCCTGGCTCGTTCCCATGAGGATGTTCACTGCTTTCTGGTTCCTCTCAAGGTTTCTCCCTTATACCGTCTAGTTTTGCCCTGCAATTCCTTATTATGAAGATCTTTTAGTGGAAGATCTTGAGTGGCCAGCTTATAAAACACCCCAGGCCTACATCAGAACCTGACTTTACCAACACCCTTGTAGATGAATGAACGCAAGCCTCAGAACATCTTCCCAGAAGAGTGGAATTGAGAGTTTTTAATGTGAAGAACAAGACTCGGAAGAAGGAGACGTCTCAAAAAGTGATTCATTTCTTGTCCGAGTCGTTCGTTCTTTTATCACATGACTGTCCGAATCTTAACGTTATTGTTTCAATAATTACGGGAGTCACGTGAAAGAACTAATGATGCAGACCAGATGATATGAGAGGAGAAGCTACTCATTCTGTATAATCGTAATCTGTTCTTAGCTGCATTGTGTTGGGAATATGTTTATTAAAAGTGTAACATTTAATTTGATTTCTGATTAAAGAAACGAAATCAAATATAAATAACTAAAAAAAAAAAAAAAAGATTCAAAGAACCGAGTCACTAAAATTGATTCGATCTTCCAATCACTAAGTAGGAATTAGTTTTATTATTGGGGTTTGCCCGACGATCTGCATTGACTTGTGTAAGCTCGTGGCGCCATCTTCTGGCAATGTATCAGCATTGCTGTTTTGCAAAAACTATAAATACATTTTTATTTATTAATTTATTCATGTTTGTTATTTAAACAAGCGGAATTTAAAATATAAAAAAACACACTTGTACAATTAAAATAAACAGATATGGGAAAATTATATCAATATATTACATTAAAATAAAACCTTTTTTTTTTTTTTTTTTAAAAAGAAACCTTACAGCATTCTTTCGTACACATACCTTAATGCAGCACGTGTGCCATCATACCAGTTCGGTGTTACCTGATCCCGCCTCCAAATGTAATCCCCTGACCAATCAGAATGAGATCACGTGTTCAGCACGGGGCTCACGATGCAAGGGATTGGCTGGAAAAGTCCAAAGCGACTCGAATAGGCTTTACTCATTTGCTAGGTTGCCAGATCCATCCGAAATGTACTCTATAGATGTAGCTCATTAGCATTTACAGTGACACTAAACGTTTTACACCAAATGTATGCAAATGAATAAAACATTCAGATTTCCCCTGTGGAATATTTAACTCCTAAACGTAACATCCCACGCTTCATGAGAAATTCATCTGGGGAATTTGGGAAATATTTCAATTGGGAAACTTCTAGATATTTATGGGAATTTACAGGAAATTTGGGGAAATGTATATAAACTGTATCATATACAAACATTAACTTTGGACATAAGCTGGCAGACATGCAACTAATAGATACAAAAAAAGAAAACATTGTTTTATTGATTTAATTATTAGTATAATTTTGTTGCCAATGGCTTTAGTTTTAAACAAATGTATATAATATTTGTGTAAAGTATTTGTTGTGTGGATTTCTGGAGGAATGCACAGTGCATATAGGGGGTGTGGCCTTAACAGCCTTGCAGTAAGTGTAAATGTGGTTGATGAATGTGCAGGGTAGAAA
>JBCEWE010000470.1:1027500-1197500 GCA_039877035.1 Silurus lanzhouensis | reverse complement strand
CATTTGCATAAAGAATGTGATATCAGAATTCCCTTTGTCTTTACCTGTCCGTCAGCGCCGGCTGAAACGAAGCGGTTTCCATCTGGCGAAAAACGGACACAGTTCACGAAGCGGCTGTGAAGCTGCAGAGAGAGCGAGAACAAAACAAATCAACACACCACAGCTTTATATTAGAAAATAAAGGCAAACGCATATAACCAAAAAGGTTATTCGCTCAAATCCTCTAAACATCATGTTATTTTAATGATCTCGAACATCTTGTTCCACATTTAGCGCCTATTTGCTGTTATAATGGCCTCCACACAAAATCCAGTGGAAGATGTTCCACTGGATTTTGTGGAGATTTTTGCTCGTTCCACCACAGGGGTGTTTGTAAAGTCAGGTACTGATGTAAGAATCGATCTGCACTTTCTTCTTCCCTCTCCGTCGCCGCATGCACCTTCATTCAAATGCCTCTTGCGCTGCAGTATTTGCATTCGTCAGAACCACCATGACCTAGACTATTTGTTTGTTAAATACAGAGACAAAACCCAGACTTAAAAGGCTGCAGTGATTACCCCGACTCACTACGCACTATACAAATCTCAGCCAACGTAGAATCAGTTCCCAATCAGTTCGTTTTAAGGGTTTTTTCCCCCCTTTTGTTGACTCGGGTGTCTCCAAATATAAACTTCTTAAAATATAAACTATGATCCGGATTTGATGTAAAACGTCTTTGTGAATTGAGCACGACAAACCAAGAAACATAATTTAAAATGACTGTACATTACAATCAATACGTTTTGCTATAACGGCTTCGGACTATAATTGCTGCGAGCATGTTTGCGCTCAGGTTCTCGTCGGTGAATAGCTGATAACACAAACAGTGGTTTCTTCATCACACCATGCCATGGTGTCCCCTCACTACCGACTCACTGGGGATGGGGACATAGATGGGGAATAACCTGGAATTGTTCTTCAATAAAATTAAATGTTCAAGATTTTCCCAAGCGCCAACTCAAGGTTTATTTCTTAAATTTAAAACTGAAAAATAAACAGAAAAATAATTATGCAAATGTAAGAAAATTTGTGACATTGACCATCTAAAACACCGTTGCATTAAAAGGTCGGATTTTCTCGAGTCCTGTTGAAGCAACTCTGATGGATTCGATCACTGGGTTTCACACAAACCTTGGTTCATCTGGTTTAACATGAGCTCGTTTAGTCTGGAATGGTTTGAGATTTAATTAAAAGGCAAAAAAGCAAGTGCTAAATACCAAAAATGTGTAAAATATTTGAAGGGGATTTTACATTTCTATCGAGTTGGTATGCTGATGATACACATTTATGGGGACTCGGATTTATAAAACACAGAAGCCTGACATTAACTGTATGCATACTGTCCCGAATGTGCTCAAAAGCATGCTATTAACGCTGTATGCATACGAGAGAAGCGGCGAACTAAGCAGAATGTTTTATGACTTTACCACTTAGCTTAAAGTTATAAAAACAATTAACGTAATGAAAAATAAATTCCAACTCCTGTATGTGTGCGAGAGTTCCTTTGCTAGTAAAAGTGTCAGAGTGAACATGCTCAGGCACATATCACATTCCTGTTAATTGTGTCAAAACCCACAGCACTCCTCCTTTTTCCATTCCAACACACACACACACACACACACACACACACACACACACAGTTACAATAAGTTTCATTCTTCGAGTACAAGCACCAGTCTGGGAATTGGCTTATATAGTAATTTGGGATGGAATTTTTAAATAGTGTTTGTGCGTCCTACATAATGAACAGAGAAAGTGTGTGGTTTGTCTCAGTCCTGATCTTGATTGGGACCGAGACAATAAAAATTGAACGTACGCTGGTAGTGCCCTTGAATTTAAAAGGTGGTCCCTCGAAGAAGGTGGTGCAGTTATCGTCGCTGCCGGTGACCAGTCTGTATGGCCTGGTCTGCTTCAGGTCCACGCTGTTAATGATCTTGCTGTGTCCGACGAGCTCACCCACTGAGGAGCCCGAGTCCCACAGGAACACTGCACCGAACCTACACACACACACACACACACACACACACACACACACACACACACACACACACACACACACACACACACACACACACACACATTACTTCTTCCTCTTGACCAGTTTCAACCTCAGTCTACAGTGTAAATAAGAGCTTTATTTCTCCTTAGGCAGAAAAATGGATGAACACGCAACAATTCTTTTTTATAGGACATGGTCACATAATATTTCCCCTTTTCCTAGAACAGCCGTTATAACTTTGCGACTCACTTCTCTCGTCCCTCGCCCACCACGGCGATCCGCTTGCTGTCCTCCGTCCAGGTAATGTCCTTTATCTTTCCTCCAAACGGTTGATACTCGTATTTCAGCAAGTGCTCCTTCTGGGTCGTGTCCCAAATGCGTATCTTTCCGGACACATCTAAAGTGCGCAGAGAGATGCGGAAGTGTTTAGAAACGGTCAGGCCAGGAGGACAAGAAGAAGCACTCTCTCAGTATGTGCTCCAAATCCACCCTGCTTACTGAACAGTGTGTAATTGTGGAACAGGACACAGAGACAAGATACAATGTCACACACCGTGTTTATGCACCTGTGAGAGAATGGAGAACACCAACCATTCGCAGTCGTTCTGTCCATTCTCTCTCTCTCTCTCTCTCTCTCTCTCTCTCTCTCTCTCTCACTCACACTCACACTCACACTCACACTCACACTCACACTCACACTCACACTCACACTCACACTCACACACACACACTCAAAATAACAAAAATTTATCACCTCCTGAGGCAATGTAGAAGCCGCTGGGTGCGTATTTGGCAACGATGACTTGGTGAGGATGTTCCGTGTAGACGTCGGCAATAGCAGGATTCTGTATCGCAAACACACACACACACACTCAATGGTTAATGCTTATAAATGATTGAATGACTCTCCTGAGTGACAGGCATCCCCGGGTCACCAGTGATCAAGTTTAAGGTCTAATGTTAATGTTCATTAAGGTAATATCTTTAACTATGGGTTCTGGGTCCCCTGAGAAAAAAAAAAAATCCCACAGAAATGGCCTATAACCCCGTTCCTGCTCCCAACATGTGATAGAATTTTCAATAGAATTGTCCTGTATATGAAAAACACACTGTATTCGCATATAATCATAACATTAGATGACGTTTTTCTTCCCCCTTCAATTAGACTGGCTCAGTCAGGAAACAACATCAACTCTGTCCGCTAATCTTTAACCCAGCTTGGGGCAGCGTGATTCCCACCCCACCGGGCTTCATTATTGCTTGATACAGATCCTACTGGAAGCAAAAATAACTCGAAAACCAACAGTGAACCTACTGCTCTATAACTGGCCTCTGGAAAGGCAACAAAATGTGTTGATTTATTTATTTTTTTTAAATGTTGGTCATTCGAAAGAAGTAATTACATGTTAAAGAAAATCAAAGTGTGTGCAAATGAGGACCTTTTGTTTAAGATGCAATATAAATGGTGCTGCCACTGAATTGAAGTTTTCAGGCAAATTAATTACGTTTTGTGGACTTGTGTAGATAAGAGGTAAAGTTGCTAGCAGTTTAAAAAAATCGTATCCATCACATCCCTCGCGTCGAGGAATGAACTGGTAACATTTTATTTAGAACAGAATTTCTAGGTACCCAGGGACAAGAAACAAAACATGTCTGTAGAACACTGAGTAAGTTATGGTTTTAAGTGTAGATAACAAAAGGTAAAGAAATAGATATTAAATGAGAATCGATTATTCAAAAACAACAGCACTCTTGCCTACACGGACAGGTCTTTATATCCAGCACCGTACCCAGCCAGCTTTTTACCTACATCACATCTGCTCATCAATAATGTCCCGTTCGTGTTTATAGTCAAAAACTTTATAAGGACCAAGATCTTACATCAATATTCCTGATGATGACACTCTTGCCATTTGTGTACAGGAAGTTGTTCCCTTTTGGGTCCCCACCAATAACCTTGGCCACGCCCCTCTCCATCTGAGGAAGGCTGGCAAACAAGTGCTCTGTAAGAGATCAGCACAAACACATTTTTGAATACCACATACAACAAGGTGACATTTAACACAGTCATTGTATTCATCCAGCGCCAGCTCTCCTTGGGCCAAACACCAAATGGAAGTGCTAAATGCTTCGAACTAGTTACTCGCCTTGTTAGCACACTCATGTCCCCAGCTCTCTTGTGTAAATCAAATGCTAGTGCATAGAGGTGCTCCAGCTAGAGCGCTTACATTTTATACCTTCTACCTACAGTGTCTGTGAAAAGTGTGGAAACACCTCGTCTTTTATGGGGTTTTTTAGAACACGTATATGTTCCTTTTGTTTCTATGCAACAAACTCGGTCATCTGACATGAAGATTTCCTCTGACCAAATGCATTTATAAATGTAAATATTCCACTGTACTTTCATTGAAAAATCCTCCTTTAGCATGAATAACAGCTTCAAACACACTTGGTATATTCTTGTAAAACTCTCTTGTTAAACTCGCCAGAGCTGTTGTTTGCTAGTGGATATTTTTTTTTTCTGACCTTGTGACCCAGTTCATCCCAGAGCAGTTTAAAAGGATTTAGATGTGGTGACTGGACAGATCGATGGACAATGCTGACCGAGCTTGGCTCATTGTGTATGGTGAAGTTGGTTTCAATAAGCTGCAGTCCAGACGGAATTGGGCAGTCTGCCGTTTTCGGTCTTACACGAGATCTTCCGTTAGAGGCAGAAACCTCACATTCGGACTTCGCAGAACTTGTGTGGGTTTGCCTTCTAATACGTTTGTTGCATAGAAACAACGCGGACCGTACCTGGGTGTCAAAAACCATAAAAGGCTGGTTTCCACAGGCTCTGTGGACTCCAGGTGTACTCTGAATTAGTACACCTGGTTACTGTGTGTCTGATTTCTAAGGCTTAGCCACCATGTGTGCACTTCACCTGCAAGAAAGAGTCACTATACTTCACCTACACTGAGGTACCACTAACACTTCGACAGCATTCTAACTAGCTACACCTACAGCTAGTGCATAACCAGTATTAAACTACAGCATCTATTCGGCACACGTCTCGCAATGCAAGGCTCTTGGGCCAAGTTAGTTTGAATACTTTTGCACATTTTTAGCAGGTGACCTTGAAAACGGTAACAGACTAAAACAATGAGCGGCTGTTCTCCGTCTTACAAAAATGTTCTTCTGTTAGAGGCGTAAATGACACAATTGGACTGTAGCTGTAGCGATGCTTAGCTTGTGTACGCTCTAATAAAATGGTGTGTACTCGTCTGACCACACGTTAATCAACGTATCCTTTTGTATCCCAACCTAATGTCTTCTTAAGTTTTAGCTTGAATGCTCAACTTGCGTAAACTTTGCTAACTCGTTTTCCAACAAACGTCTCAATTCATTACTGGAACACGTTACTTTTAAAGTTACATTTAATGCTTTGGAATACACTTTCACCAGTCTCTCTCTCTCTCTCTCTCTCTCTCTCTCTCTCTCTCTCTCTCTCTCTCTCTCTCTCTCCCTCCCTCCCTCTCCATTTCTCTCTTTATACATCCTAGTTAATATGACAACATCTTAACAACAACAATGTCTTAATATTATGAAAAACGAGAAGTGAAAACCCGCTGCCGGCTACAAAATGCTGACACTAGACGCTTACGAACACACAAAAATATCAAATGAATTATTTAGGAAGTTCAACCTGGTTTGGTTCAGCTACCAGATCTGACATTAGAAGACTAAAGAGGACAGTTCGCACTGCTGAGGAGATTATTGGTGCTCCTCTGTTCACGATGAAGTGTACACCACCCGAGTGAAGAAAACGAGCATGGAAGTTCACCAGGGACATCACGCACCCACCTCAGCACCTCAAACAACTCCTGCCAAGCACTATTGAGGACACCAAGAACTACAAGACACAAGGATAGGTCCCCGTCCCCCCCCCCCTTTTTTTTTTTAGAAAAGCTAAACATACACACTGCCATAATTGCACCCGTTTCCCTCAGATCAGAGCTGCTTAGACTTTTTGCTATGAGGGGCCAAAAATCGAACTCGATGGAGGGCTGCGGGCTGAAAGGAAACGAGGCATAAAAATGTTGTTCAGATTAGCGACAAATACTGTATTCTTCCAAATCAGCACACAATTTCTCTCTCGCCATGTGCCGCTGCCTCGATCTCTACGTAATTAGCTGTTCGTTGAGTTTCAGAAAATGCACTGGACCTGCACATGAAATGCATTAAAACAAAAAGCCTAATTCATGTATTCTCTTTTTTATTTACACTCCTTGTTCCTTGAAATAAAAAATGTCGTGTTATATAAGGGAACATAAATATGCTCCAGCTTTGGCCCGCTTGCCCTAGTTTGGGCATCTCTGATTTCGAGAACGTGAAGCATCTAAATCTCTGTGAAAAACAGGTTACTATAGAAACCACAGCAGATTTAAACAAGCATATTCAAAAGTAATGGATGCCTTCTGACTAATCGGAATCAAGGACACCATCAAGTTACTAAACTTTAACAAAAAGATTGTTTGAAGTTTAATAGGTTGGCTTTTGCCACGGTGAGAAACCGGATTGACCAATCAGATTGGTGCATTCTTCCCATTCCAGATGTTACTCCACACACTATGAAGAAGTGATATTTAGCTTCCAAGATCTGACAAGTCTATTTAACCATCTATTTATCCTTCAATATTTTTAATTAGCTAGCTATTTATTCATCCATCTATTCTCATCCATCAAAATATGCATCTATTTAGCCATCTGTCTGTCCATCTATCTATAGATCCATCCATCCATCTATTCACCCATCTGTCTGTCTACCTGTGTATCTATCAATCCATCAATCAACCCATTCATCCATCTTACCATCTGTACATCTCTCTATCAATCCATCCATCCATCTATATTTTCAACCATCCAGTTACCCATCCATCCTTCACCTCTATCCATCTATTTAACCATCTGTCTGTCTACCTGTGAAACTATCAATCAACCCATTTATCCATCTTACTATCTGTATATCTCTCTCTCTATCAATCCATCCATCCATTTATTTTTTAAACCATCTAGTTACCCATTCATCCTTCACCTCTATCCATCTATTTAACCATCTGTCTGTCTACCTGTGAATCTATCTATCCATCAATCCATCCATCTAACCATCTGTATATCTCTCTCTCTATTAATCCATCCATCCATCCATCCATATTTTCAACCGTCTAGTTATCTTTCCATCCTTTACCTCTATCCATCTATTTAACCATCTGTCTGTCTGTCTACCTGTAAATCTATCAATCCATCAATCAATCCATCCATCCATCCATCCAAGCATCTGTATGTATATCAATCCATCCATCTATATTTTCAACCATCTAGATATCCATCCATCCATTTAACCATCTGTGTATCTCTCTATCCATCCATATTCTCAACCATCTAGATATCCATCCGTCCATCCATCACCTCCACCCATTTAACCATCTATCTATCTACTTCTTTCTATATATACACCCATATATCATCCATTTATTTATCTATTACTCTATACATCCATCAATCAGCAACTCTAGAATGCAAGAATGTCCTGAATGTTTAACCCCCAAATAAAATAAAGCATCGGGAAGACACGAGAAGTTTTTTCTCTCTCGCCATGTCAAAGCTAGAATGAGGTTTGATTTCTCGCCATGTCCAAATTCTGTCCTTTTCGGGCGGGTAGTGTCATGTTTACATTCGCTTTAGCTTGTTAGCCCCTTCGCTAATGTTTAGGTGAGACTGAAACACCGGGTTTCTGGGTTTATTTTCTACTGATATTTATAAACTGCATGCCAGTAGAGTGCGAGCGGGCAGTGCTACATAAGCCGCATACAAAAGCCAAAGCTGGCGGTTGGAAAATAGTCGCTGTCTTGAACTCCAGCCCCTGAAAACCAGGGATCCCGATTTCCGGGTATTGCACCCCGGACCCGGGGCGCACCTGACGCGTTACTACTTACTCAGTTCGTACGACATGTCTGTGCGTTGGTCCTCCGCGACGCACTGGAGCTATTGGTATTTATTTTATTTCTTTTCAGAATGAATGGCAAAACGGAGCCGACGCCCGGTGTGGTTCGTTATGTTCAGTCTCCTGCTGCCGGTCGCTCGGTCTCCGCCTAATCACTCACACACAACGCGGAAGCAGGCGCGGCTCGAGGGATGCGCGCCTGTGTCCATATATGGTAAAGACGGCTCGCGCGCTACGCCTCTCTAAAGTTTCTACGGATCGGGCGCGCTCGAGCACAATACGCAACCCAAGGACCCCTTTTGGGCAGCTGAAGCGTCCGCCTGATCAAAATTCTAACCCTATTTAATAATAACTTAATAAATATTATTTTTCCCAGTTTAAAAACAACCTTTTTTCCTGAGGAGCATCTTATTATATTCTTAAATATAACTTAAAGACAGAATAATCTAGAATATAGCTTCTGTAATAACACATCTAATATATATATATATATATATATATATATATATATATATATATATATATATATATATATATATATATATATGAATGACATATTAGATGTGAATGCATTTAGAGTGAAATCATGACAACAGGCACATTGTTTGTTTGTTTGTTTATTTGTTTGTTTGTTTGTTTGGTCGTTCTTCCAAGACAGGAAGCCACCGAGATGCATTATTTGCAAGTCATGCAGGCTGTAGTGCTACACTAATAGAGAAAATGACGTCACAGGAATAAGCATGAACAGTGATGGTAGTGTTGTGGGTTTACAGGCTATTAAATGTACCATGAGTCATGGTGAAAACTAAAATATAGCTTGTGTCGGTAAGAATTGCTCACTGGCCGAGAAAAATCAGATGCAATAAAAGTACTAACTATGTATCTACATATACATGCAGTACCAGTCAAAAGTTTAGACACACTTTTTCTTTTCCCTTTACTTGTATTATTCTTGACATTGTATATTAACACTGAAGAACACATATGGAATTATGAAGTACACAAAAACGTGTTAAACAACCCAGAATATATTTCCGATTTTAGATTGTCATAAGTATCTACATTTAGTTTGGATGACAGCTTGGCATACGCATTGCATTCTCTAATTAGATTCATGAGGTAGTCATCTGGAATGGTTTTCATGTCACATGTGTTGCCTTGTCAACAGTTCATTTGTGACATTTCTTACCCTCTTAATGTGCTTTGTGCCATCAGATTTCTTGTGCAGAGGACAAGGTGAGTACAGAGTCAATAGCCCTATTAGTGCTACTCTAACTATTATGCAAATTCCTATTATGGAAAGAAACACTCAGTTAAGTAAAGAGAATAGTCAGTTCATCATTTCTGAATCTGAAAAATCTCAAAAACTTTAAATTTTTGCACTCTCCGAAACAAACACTATGATGAAACGTTATATCATGAGGACATTCCTAGGAAAATAAGACTAAGAGCTACCTCTGCTGCAGAGGATAAGTTTAATAAAAATGATCAGTCACAGAAACCAACGATTTACATACATGCTTCTCGGAGTTCAAGTGGCACGCATTTCAACACCCATTGTTCAGAGGTGATTGTGTGAGTCAGGCCTTCATGTTCAAATTGTGGTAGCAAACAACTTCAGGAGAACAATAATCAGAAGATACCTGCTTGTTTCAAGAAACTCAAAGAATGAACATTAGTTCAGTAGAAAAATGTCCTTTGGTCTGATCAGTCCAAACTTAAGATTTTTGGTTCTAACGGCCTTTGTTAGACTTTAAAGGTAGAGGGTGAAAGGGTGGTTACTGACTGTTTGGTTCCCAGTGTGAAGCATGGAGGAGGAGGTGTGATAGTGTGGTTGTGTGATTCCGGTCACTGTTGGTGATTTATTCAAAATGGAGGACAAACTTAACCAGCATCTCAACCACAGCATTTTGCAGACATGCTATCCTATCTGTTTTGCAGTTAGTGGATCCAAATTCATTTTCAAAAAGAATATTGACCCAACACACCGATTTTCAAGAAGGAGAGTATCAGTATCAGATGAGCTGGCAACCGCAATCACCCGATCTAATTTCAACTGAGGTGGTTTGGGATAAGTTGAACTGGAGAAAAACAGCCAACAAGTACACAAGATATATGGGAACTTCTTCAAGATTGTTGAAAAACCATTCCAGGTGACTACCTCACAAAGCTGACTGGGGAGACAAAATATTCCGTTCCACATTTAGTCCCTATGTGCTGCTATAATAACCTCCAATCTTATAGGAAGATGTTCCACTAGATATTGAGGAGATTTTGCTTATTTAGTAGTAGCTGTATGTCCAGCCTGGGGTGCAGTCAGCATTCAAATTCATCCCAAAGATTTTTAGTCAGGTTTGGGCTCTATAACAAACCACTCAAGCCTGCTTCCACTACATTCCATGTAAAGCATATCTTCACGGATCCCATGCACAGGGGCATTTTCATGCTGGAACAGGTTCAATTCTCATAGCTTAACTGAAGAGAAAATTTTCTATACAATTGTGTGTCCATTTTTGTGGCAACAGTTTGGGAAAGAACCACATATGATTGGAAAATTCAGGAAACCCGAGGTTTTGTAGACTGTAGCCACAATGTTGGAAGCACACATTTTTCTTCAAAGTCTTTGTGCTCCACCATGACAATCCCCTATAGCACAATAAGAGTTTGGAGTGGTATCCTGCACAAAGCCCTGCCCTCAAACCCACTGAATACTTCTGGTGTCAATTGGAACACCTTTTTTTCCCCCAGACCTCCTCATCCCACATCAGTGTCTGAGTGTCTAAAAAAGTATGTTTCCACGGTCCTACTCCACGGTCCATTTAGTGGCATAGCGTGCTTGTTTCGCCAAACACATATACCGGGTCCAATCACACGCTATATAATAAGAAATGAGGGCTGGGGGTAGCCGGTACCCCCCCCCGAAGGCATTAGAGACCCCCATTACAAGAAAAAATAAACTTAGGGGATTCCCCATGATTATTTTAGTAAAAGATATATGAATTTCACAACAACTGGGGACCCAATGACTTAATTCGAGCACTGATTAGCATGTGCCATTATGCTAATCATTCATTTTTAAAGAATTTCACTTTGTTGTAAAGGACACGTGACAAGTACAAAGTACATTTCATTCGGAAATAGGATGTTCAGTGAACAAACAACAACTACAGGTTGGTGTTTTGGTTAATCCACGCTAACTACTGCTAGCTTAAGCAAAAAGCAGGTTAGCATTAGTTGTAAAGTGAATAGCATTGTGAATGAAAGTTGTATCAAGTTATAACCAATTTCATGACCTATACTCTCCACGTTTTATTCCACAGACTCATTTCGAGTTCTCAATTTAATTCGGACCAATTGGATTGCGCAACTCTAGCTAGATCTCTACACGTTCCTCGGTAATGGGAACTCGGACATATCAGGCCAAAACCGTGTGTTGGGAATGGCATCATTGATTATTCGATAACATTCCTACACTAGGGGTTTGTTTATTTCTCTCAGGTATATTTGCATTTTGTGCATATGGTTTGTTTTACTTCATGTGAACATCTACAAGAAGTAAGAAAACGACGTAGGGATAATTTGGCTGAAGGAGTTCATATAGAATCAGTGGAAATCAAACAGCTCAATTAGATTTTGGATTGCTACATGTATTTATAGATGGGACAGATTTGCCTAATAGTTTAATTACAGTGGTTTGTAAATCCCACAGCTGGCAAGCAGACCGGGAAAAACCCCCCTAAGCTAAAAATATTCCCTTAGGCGGAAATGACGGAAGACGTCATAACTCAGCGCCTGCTGATGTCAGAAATGACCTGAATGTTAAACAGTAGCACGAACTTGGTGCAAGCATGACATTTTTGGGGGGTCTTATAAGTCCATGATGACATTTACACATATTCAGGCTGTAAAAATGGAAAAGTATAAACCAAAAAGACACGAAGGGAAACGGTGTCATGTGGAGGAAACCGGAAGCTCCGGTGTTTACAGGGTTAAACCGAGCGCTGTGGTGACTGTGTAGAGCTCTACTGTAGTGCACTGCACACAGCCAATGGGATGCGCCGCGCTGCACGACCCGACCGCGGATCTCTTTCCCATTTTCCTTTCCTTCTTTTGATAGAATTACTGACGATCCCCACGGATTTATGACGCATTTTAAGACGCCACGGTGCGGCGGATCGCACGCCGGAACGGAGCCGAGGGACAGGTTTGTGTTTTACGCCGTGCCGATTGCGTGTGGTGGGAGGGAAAAGGAAGGGAATTCGACATGGCGGCGTTTGGCGCAAACAAAAGAGTGTGTGTGTGTGTGTGTGTGTGTGTGTGTCTGAGTGTCTGAGTGTGTTTGTGTGGGGGGGGGGGGGGGGAGAGCGCGAGCACCAACGTGCATTCAATTCCGACTGATATTCTAGTTCTACACTGCGCGCGCGGGGTCGTGCGTGTTATGACGTATGACCGGTCGAGTCTCAAGCATAGCTTGCTGTCATGCTCAATATTTTTGTTTATTGTTTTCAAATACGTATTAATAATGCTTCCAGGATTCGAATGCACGCCTCCTTGCATTATTTATCCATTTCAGCATGCAGATTTCGATACTGTGACGTAATAATACAAATTTGAATATATGATGTAATAATAATGGGCGTTTAATAACATCAGGGGACCCAACCACCGGGCAGTGTTTCATTTGCTAGCGGGCTGCACATAAAGAATAAAAAAAAACTGTTCTGATTTGCATTTTATTTGGCTTTTGCGGTCTAGTGTTTTATGGCCACTTCCATGAATGTTGCAATTTCCCGCACTTGTTTCAGCCACAGTTTTTTTTTTTATGCAACCATTAATGAAGCTCGCACTGATTCCGCATTAGAAAATCAAGAAGCAAGAAAATCCTATAATGTGTGCTGTATTTTCCTCCACGAATATGTATTCAATTCTTCCCAATAATCTATTCTCTTCATTTCGTTGCATAATTTTTACGTTGGAGTTTCTATCCGATCAGATGTCATTTGTCATATCATGTACAAGGCCTCTTGGTAGCATCAAATCCATGCTGCTCAAGTCGGAGCTCGCAACCTGCAAACGTAGCAAACTGCACAAGCTCATATATGTTAGTGTAGATTCAATAGCTGTTTCTTTCCATTCCACAACGAGAAAAAAATTTTTTTTTAAGAAAAGCCGAACATTTCCGAACGGTTGTTAAGCCTTTTTTAATGAATTATTTCAACTTTTGCGTTTTTTTTCCGTAGACTTTTCGCAAAAAAAAAAAGACAATTTGCTTTAATTTCAAATAGCCAGGAAAACCACAATGCGCGGGAAAAAATGCCGGAAAACCCCATTGTCATTTTATGAGGATAATATAGTGTCTTCTGCTCGAGATGATGTATGTGGGTAGAGCAGCTGTGGTTACAGTGAAAAGAAACTTGTTGAATTACCCGTATGTTACACTATACTTCTGCATAATATTGATGGTTCCTACAGCCGTGGCATCATATTTATGGTATTAAGAGGTGGATTGATTCAGGTAGGACTAGTTACCTGTATAGAACCAGTATTTCTTTAAAAACCGGTATGTATTTGGGTCAGTAACAAACGATAACGTTATCGATACTTGAGTTTGATTTCTGTATACTTTTCGTATTAATGGCAAATTAGAAGCTGCTGCTTGTCATTTTTTCTTACCCGAATGATGATATCAATCCGGTTTGTTGAAACGTTAGCTCACGTTACAAAACTAAGCGACACCAGTGTCAATGTATCCGGTAGTGTAATAGTGAACAAAGGAGGCAACACTAGTAATATAATGAAACATTTACAAACGAAACACGCCATCTACATCAAGCAATGCGCCGTATTTACTACGTCTCCATCGTCTCCCGCCTCCAGCAGGCAAGCGCTGACCTTGAACATTTCAGCATTTCAGCATTCTCGGACAAGCCGCAAAGTCTTAGTTGTTACTGTAGTGATACCTTTTTAAACTTTTAGTATGTCATACTGTATGTAAAAAGGTACAAGTGTCCTTGAAGGTACAATTGCAGCTACATGTACATTTCATCCCAGTTCCCAGAGCTGTAATCTAGTAAACGTACATTGTAAATTTTGTAATATTTCGAGGAACCTTTATTCAAAGTCATTTAAAAACCCACGCAGAGGAAATGCTTTGAATAACCGGATATTTTCAAGCTAGGAGGGAAAATCTGAGCGATCATTTTGTGTTTTCATTTTGGCATCTGGTGCTGGTTTGTTTAAGCCTAATTAGCTAAATAAAATGATTTACAGGTAAATTTGTAGGAATTCTGTAGGAAAGAATGAGTTCAAGCTAAAGTACTACTACAAAAACCTACCAACATGACCGCTTGAAATGGTTTGTCACAGTCATAATACATAATCATTTCCCTATTTAAATGTAACCGTTGATGCATGTTAGTTGCTTATCCAGACATTTCTATGTAAAGAATTTTTTATGTAACCAGACTTTTACGGATGAATTAGTTACAAATCTACAGTTGTGTTCAAAATTATTCAACCCCCAATGCTGTAAATGGTTTTAGGGAATTTAGTGTACATTTGTAATTGTATTTAGAATGAAATCCTACAAGGACTTCTTAAAGAACCATATGCAACTAAAATGACATCAATTAGTTTTGTAATACAGTAGTAAATGTTTCTTTTGTGAATTCTTCATTGACATAATTATTCAACCCCTTAAAGACTACCACTCTGAAGAACAGAGGTTCAATGAAGTGTTTTCAATCAGGTATTGAAAACACCTGTGGATATCAGGGAGCAGCAATAAAGCCTAATAAGCACCAATTAGGCAGCTTTAAAATGACTGTGATACTCAACTCCTTCTAGACATTTACTGGTGTGGTTACAAACATGGTGAGGTCAAGAGAATGGTCCAGGAAGACAAGAGAACAGGTGATTACTCTTCACAGGAAGGGCAATGGCTATAAGAAGATTGCAAAGATGTTAAACATACCAAGAGACACCATAGGAGCATCATTCTGTTGAAACGCTACCTGGTCGTGGCAGAAAGAAGATGATGACTTCGACTGCTGTGCGCTACCTGAAGTGTAGAGTGGAGAAAAGTCCCCGTGTGACTGCTGAGGAACTGAGAAAAGATTTGTCAGATGTGGGTACTGAAGTTTCTGCTCAGACAATACGGCGCACCCTGCGTAATGAAGGCCTCCATGCCAGAACTCCCAGGCGCACCCCCTTGCTGTCCCCAAAGAATAAGAAGAGTCGACTGCAGTATGCCAAAAGTCATGTGGACAAACCACAGAAGTTTTGGGATAGTGTTCTGTGACTGATGAAACAAAATTAGAACTGTTTGGGCCCATGGATCAACGCTATGTTTGGAGGAGGAAGAACAAGAAAATAACACCTTGCCTACTGTGAAGCATGGCGGGGGGTCAATCATGCTTTGGGGCTGTTTTGCTTCAGCAGGTACTGGGAAGCTTCAGCGTGTGCAAGGTACCATGAATTCTCTTCAGTACCAGGAGATATTGGATGACAATGTGATGCAGTCCGTCACAAACCTGAGGCTTGGAAGACGTTGGACCTTTCAACAGGACAATGATCCCAAGCATACCTCCAAGTCCACTAGAGCATGGTTGCAGATTAAAGGCTGGAACATTTTGAAGTGGCCATCGCAGTCACCAGACTTAAATCCGATTGAGAACCTCTGGTGGGACTTAAAGAAAGCAGTTGCAGTGCGCAAGCCTAAGAATGTGACTGAACTGGAGGCTTTTGCCCATGATGAATGGGCGAAGATACCCGTAGATCGCTGCAAGACACTTGTGTCAAGCTATGCTTCACGTTTAAAAGCTGTTATAACTGTAAAAGGATGTTGTACTAAGTACTAAGATTGAATGTCACTTGGGGGTTGAATAAAACTGATAATGATGTGAGCTCAGAAAAGACATTTGTGGTTATTTCATTATAAATGTTATGTTATATTTGTCTGACCTACACGTGCCTCTTTGATTTAATTGTAAGCAGGATGACTGAATGATCATAATACAATGTCAAACCGACCAAAACAATCAATTTCAGTGGGGGTTGAATAATTTTGAACACAACTGTACGTACGGCGTTACTGATTATTACCTCACGGATTTTTTTTAAACCACAGTTCTTAGCTAATATTCTATTGCTAATATTTGTTAGGTTAGTACATGACTATGTCAAGTCAAGTCAAGTTTATTTGTATAGCGCTTTTCACAACAGACATTGTCTCAAAGCAGCTTTACACAAATCAACAGTGATGGTGAATGGTGTGAATTTGTCCCTGATGAGCAGCCGTGGCGACTGTGGCAAGGAAAAACTCCCTTAGATGTTATGAGGAAGAAACCTTGAGAGGAACCAGACTCAAAAGGGAAACCCATCCTCATCTGGGTGACATCAAGAGTTTGATCATAAATCTTTCAACAATACAGAACACTGGAGAGTGAGAACTAACATGAGTACTGGAGTATAAGATTATAAGTGATGTTCTTTCTACAGTCTTATACAGTCTATATGGATAGTAGCTCCTAGTTTTATGAGCTCAGCATTTGTGATCATCACTATGTCAAGTGCAGTCCTATTTGTCTAATGTGCCCGATTATAAGCGCTGGATTAAATGAGATTCCGTTCGATCAAAACCTTGAAAGTAAAGTACAGCATTCTCCTCCTGATGTTGAACCAACTTTAGAAAATAAACTCAGCTGTAAATATTAGCATACATTTGAACAATGGCTTTCTGGTAGTGTCGTCACAAAGTGCTAAAAGGATAGAAAGTAAGACAAGGAAATAGGAGTGAAGAAAGCAAGCCCATGTAGCGATCGAAATGGCTTTTCACTGAGAGTTTGTATGTAAAGTGATACTTTTAGTTTTTGCCATTTGTACTGAAGACTGACATGACAGCCCATGTACCGTATTTTCCGGACTATAAGCCGCTACTTTTTTCCCACTCTTTGAACCCCGCGGCTAATTTATGGATTTTTCCCGGGTTTTTCCCGGTTTCACAAGCTTCAAACCAAAAAAACTGAGCCCCATAACATTAGACCAATGAAATTGCTGAACGGGTTCAGGTGAACCAATGAAACTCTTTATATTAAATCAGATGCGCTCCCACTGAATCGGGCCGCACCACATCATAAATATGGATGATGTTCCTCTGACGTTTGATCTGCCGCTCACTCGGACTGGCAACAGGAAATGCGACTCATTCGTCACGCTGAAAACAACCGGGCATGAAAAAACGCACTTCACCTGTGTTTTGAGCTGCACGGCATCGGGAGAAAAGCTTCACCGATGGTGATTTTTAAACGCACGACGATGCCAAAAGAAAAACTCCCGAGAGAAATTGTTGTGAAAGGAAGGAGGAAGACTTTCTTAGTAGGCTACTGTTTAGATACAAGCTGTGTAACAGACACTGTCTTTTGTTAAAGCCTGTGTAAAGTTCATTAGTTTCAGTGTAGACACCTGCGGCTTATATAAGCCGTAAGGCTTTGATTTTAGTGTCAACAGCAGGGTTGCTCATGTATCTCAGGTCCAGGGGTCTCATGTAGTACTGTGGAAGGTCATTAAATTAAGTAAAAAACAAATGATGATGATAAATAAATAAAGTGTGTTTAATGACTAGGTACAAACATTTTAAATTCATCATTGTGCATTGATTAAATGTTTTTACATTATACTTATATTTACCTGCATGTAATTACATCTATACAGTCAGTTGATGTTGTGGAACTAGGAGCTACTGAGCAACTCATAAAATAGCTCAACATTTGAGATTATCATCGATCCAATACTATCTCCTCCATGCCAGAGGCTTAAAAAAATTAAAAGAAGTCCAATGCCAAACTCTACATGAAGTGGGATCCAAATGGCGTTGGTACGTCTCTAGATGGTTCAAGATCAATACAGGGGCATTAAACCGGTGTATAAAGGTGAAACTAATAGAACTAGTACAAAATATGCACTCAGATCAAAATTTACATTTAGTTGTTTATTTATGATTTTTTTATTTAGAATGGGAATATAATACATTTGCTTGAACATAAAGCCTAAGTGGTCTCTCGTTCTTCTTCTTTGAGTTTATTTTTTATTGTAAAGTTATATATATATGCAGTGAGATCAATAATGTTATCAAGCCAGAAACCATTGTGATATTTTGCTCGATTGCCCATTCCAAGTAAATAAAATGAACATATATAAACATAATTTTTTTTTAAATGTAATTTATTAGTACAAACTCTGTTTTGAAATATTACTCCGAACTTTCGAGCCACTTGCAAACTATTAGATTATTTTTTTTTAACTAAGAGTTACTCTTAGTCCGGATCCAATTGAAAAGTCAGACCTCAGAGATGTACAGATGTTACAGATAATGCATTTAGCAACAGTTGTATGTGATATGTTTGCCATTTTTCCTGTTAATGCTTTTAAGGGTTAAGCCAGAGCACTACAGGAGTATGGTGGGTTATGAGTTGAGTTGAGTTGAGTTGAGTTGAGTTGAGTTGAGTTGAGTGACCTTTGCATAGCAGTGGTTTGAAAACCAATAAAAGGATACGACATCACTGAGAGATCAAGTGTACGTGGAGAACAAAAGAAGTAATGAGCCTTGTTGGAAAGTCTTGGTATGACAAATTCCAATGGTAGGGAGCAAACCTTTGGTATGCTGTGCCATCAGTTCTGGAATTCTTCAGGTGGGACAAAAGAGTCTTGTGGTTGACTGTTTCAAATGTTGAAACTGCTAAACTAATGGTGTGTATATAGTTTCTCATTGACTGCCAACAGATCCAAAAGAGCAGTCTTTGTAGATACTCTGTGCTAGTTTGAGGACAAACTTATGATATTGGAAGTTGTTCTGTCGGAGAAGGAGAGACTGTTGATTGTCAACAGTGCGCTCAATGTTTTGCTATTGTAATAACCTTTCCAATACACTTTGGAAAATAGCTGTGGGGATCCAGTTCAGGTTTTCTTTCGGTTCATATCTGAACACCAAAATCTAACTTTTTTTTATATTTGGGGTGCAGATCGATATCCTATGGCGTCTTATATCCACAATAAACTCTGGTGCATAGTCAAAAGCAGTGGTGGACGAAGTACACAAAGCATGTACTTACCGTATTTTCCGGACTATAAGCCTCTACTTTTTTCCCTCTATTTGAACCCCGCGGCTTAAACAACGAATCGGCTAATTTATGGATTTTTCCTGGGTTTTTCCCGGTTTCACAAGCTTCAAACCAAAAAACTGAGCCCCATAACTTTAGACCAATGAAATTGCCGAACGGGTTCAGGTGAACCAATGAAACTCTTTATATTAAATCAGATGCGCTCCCACTGAATCGGGTCGCACCACATCATAAATATGGATGATGTTCCTCTGATGTTTGACCTGCCGCTCACTCGGACTGTCTACAGGAAATGCGAATCATTCGTCATGCTGAAAACTACCAGGCATGAATAAACGCACTTCACCTGTGTTCTGAGCTGCACGGCATCGGGAGAAAAGCTTCACCGATAGTGATTTTTAAACGCACGACGATGCCAAAAGAAAAACTCCTGAGAGAAATAGTTGTGAAAGAAAGAAGGAAAACAGTGAACAATGACTTTCTTGGTAGGCTACTGTTTAGTTACAAGCCGTGTAACAGACACTGTCTTTCGTTAAGCCTGTGTAAAGTTCATTAGTTTCAGTGTAGACAGGTGCGGCTTATTTATGTTCAAAATTTAAATCTTTGTACAATTCAGTGTGTGCGGCTTATATTTGGGTGCGCATAATAGTCCAGAAATTACGGTAAGTAAAAGTAGAGGTACACCAGGTAAAAGTACAAAAGTATTCGGCTTCAAATCTACTTAAAATCCATACAACTCTTTGGCTAATTGTAGCCATAAGATACATACAACATCTTAAATAATAAAAGTTATTATTATTTATAATATATGTCGTAAAAATTATATATATATATATGCTAATAACTATATATTATTAGCATATAGAAGAAGAAGAAGAAGATTAAATTCTATACTAGCCTCTTACTGAAATGAGCTCCATACACACCTTTATCTTTTGCAAATTTCCCCTCTACTTTCCTCTTTTTTCTGAATTGGGCTCCTGAGGGTTTAGAGCTTTTTTCAAATTTAAACTTGAATTCAACTCTCCTTGCTGACGTAATGTCGCCCAAACCCCGCCTCTCTTTACTGAGTGTATGAGTGAGGAAACCTCTCCCGGCGGTGGGTGCGCACTCAGAGTCCCGACCAGGTTCACTGACCGTGACTACTTCGTTTCTTCTTCTTCTGCTCTCATTAGGGGTCGCACACAGCAGATCATCCGTCGCCATACCCCTCTGTCCTCAACATCTGCCTCTTTCAAACCAACTACCTGCATGTCTTCCCTCACCACATCCATAAACTTCCTCTTTTCCTCCTTCCTGGCAGCTCCATCCTCAGCATTCTCCTACCGATATACCCCATGTCCCTCCTCTGCAAATGTCCAAACCATCTCAATCTTGCCTCCCTCACCCTGTCTCCAAAACGTCCTACATGCGCTAATATTCGAATTACATTTACTTTGTTACTGTCCACCACTGGTCAAAACCTGCTTTTTTATTTAGGCTAATTTGTAATCCAACCCCTAAATGCACAAACATAGTGAAAAGTGAATTCATCACTATTAACAATGAAACTCCAAATGATAATAGATGATCTGATGAATACAAAACTTGTCATCAAGAAATGAACGAAAACAGATTCGGAAAATTTGGGCCTTCGAAAAGACAGAGGCCATTTGAACTTATGTGTTCCAACAGTGTGGCAACAACAGGTTTATGCTCACTTATGGGTGCGATTGCCAAGTGTAGTGACATTGAGTATGTCATTATTTGAATTGTGTTGAACAATTACATTTACCATGTGTATATGTCATTTACAAGTAATGACATATATTTTCTTTCTTTTTGTTTAGGTCTGTTACCACTTTCTACTCCCACATATGGATCACTCATCCACTCTGAGAGTACTGACAATAAACGTATTTTAGATTTTGCTAAATAACTTCTGGTCGCAACCATGAACTCTCAGAACTTGCAACAAAATTTCATCTTGTTTCTCGAAAAGAAAAAAGATTCCAAAGAGGCCCTTAAAAGCTTAAATGGACGTCTTTGTTGTGCGAAATGCCGCTTTTCAACGAAAGACACTGCGCTATATGAAAGGCATGTGGCTCAACACGAGGAAGTGACCTTCTCCTGTAATATCTGCAACCACGTTTCATACTCAAGGGTCGAATCTCAACGACACCTTGTGAAACACAAAGGCTCGTTTCCGTACAAGTGTAGTTGGTGCCATTACGGAGCGGTCAGGAGGGACTACATGGTCAAACACATTCAGAGGATACATGGAAAGTCTGCAGATGGAATTTTCAAGAATGATTGTCCTAAAAAATTTGAAGTGACTAAAGGTCTGTGCCTGACCAATCCAAGAACCTTGGGCGGACCTTCTCATGACGTGAAGGCATTGACCCGTTCAGCAGAAAATTTGGCCGGTCTACTTTCTAATACTAGTCAGACAAAAACTAGTGCACCCTACCATGTTTCAAGTACAACTTGCAGCCTACCCGTGATCAAGACTCAACCCAGCGTTGTACCCAATACAACTCATGCAGTATGCAAAGTTAGTCAAGGGATATTCCATCCACCAGTCTCCACTGTTAAAGAAGTAAGTCCCACTTTAGCAGTGGAGTGTATAAAAAATTTGACTGAAAGAGCATCCTTAGAATCGACTGCTGTAACAAGTGTACTTCCGAGAGTTCATGTCAACATCTTTGGAGACCGCGCAGTTCAGCAAAAGCCACCGCTTCAGAGCCAATCGGTAAGTGGCACAGCCAAGACACCAGTTCAGCCCAAAATAATCCCGAAAATTCAAGTTGGACTTCCAGTCAGTACTAATAAACACTTAAAGACACTTCTTAGCAACCAAAGTGAAGCTCCAGTAGCACAAAAGTCGGTTATTTTTGGACCTATGCAAAATATTCAAGTGGCACATGTAGCACAAAAGTCCGTTCCATCTACAGCGAATCCCACTATCCCTGTTGAGCGATTCAGACAAGGGGTACCATCCACAAAACAAGTGACTCAGACAACAGAAAAACAAAAGACAAGACCCAATATCCTTGTGAGGCGACCAGCTATGACTCTTGAGTCAAGTGCAAAGTCAGGGGTGCAAGTGGGACTGCTAGCGCCCTTAAACCAGCCCATCCAGCACAGCCATCCTTTGATGATATCGAGTCCCCAAGAAAGAAACCTTCCCCAGTCTAACGTCCAAGTCGAACTGCTTGCGCCATTAAACCAGCCGATACAACATAACAAGCCCTTAACAGTATCCTGTCCCGAAGAGATTACCATTCCGGCCGGATGCCTCGTTGAATTGGTGGAGGTGAAAAATGTCAACGGTACACGAGAACTGGAGCTTCGGCTGGTCCCACAGCTGCTACCCGGACCGCAACAAGTGGATAAGCAAAGTAATACTGTAACTTCCACAACAAGCCGAGTGGCATTTAAGTGTAGAGTTGCTGCAGATAATGATCAACCGATAAATATGAACCATGAAATCACCCCTAAGGCAAATGTCGTTCCTGAGCATCTGGTCCAGCGATCACATCTAAAGAAATTAGCACTTGACAAGGTAAATGTTAAAAACGAAACCGAGGTAAATAAAAAAGCGCTTTGTTCCAGGAAGAACGTGACACCGGTACCGGGATCTTCAAGTAAATGGTTGCATGCCGTCTCAAAGTCAGAAGTGTCGATCCCGTCAGATTTGCGCAAATTTACAGAACAACCAGGTGGTGCACAACAAGTTGTTGTGACGGAACAGTTTAAGGTGCAGTCTCACACGAACTGCACGGTAAAAAAATGTTCACCACTTACGAAAGACAAGAGTATTAAAGCCGAAGGATTTAAATATGAGAACAGAGCTTCGGAACCATCGCCAAACAAACTGGAAGATGCCGAATTGAGTTATCAAGGACTCCCTGTCATTTCATCTGTTTTTTCACTCTGCCCCATTCCTCAAGATGCTCTGCGCTGTGTTCACCCAAAAGAAATAGAAGCCCAGATGTCTGTAGGTTTAGAATCAAAAGAAAGCACAGACAACCCAAGAGTATGTAGACCTGCTTTAAAAGCAGAGGAGGAAACCAGTGTGTTGCCCGGCAGCATTCAGGAGTCCGGTAAGCTGACTGAAAAAAAGGAGGAGGTTTTAGAAGAACCCCAGGCGCCTGAAGATCTAGTCAAAGAAAAGCTAGATACCATGGGGGAAGAGAAATCTGCAAAAGAAGAGACTAAACCGGAACTCTGTAGATCTTCACCCGATGTTCTACCGACAGATCTGTCTGTTGGCTTATCGTCCAATATAAAGAGTTCATCAGTGAGAAAGAGCTATTCCCCCACACAACCTGAAAAAACTGAGAAAACAGAGAAAACAACGTTGGAGTCAGAGAAGACCTTGCTTGCACAGAATGATGGTCCTCTTGCTTCATCCTTGAATCCTACTGTAGCCTTGATCAGGATGCCAAGCTTGGAATGTTTTTCCGCTTCAGAATCTGCAAACAAAGTTCAAGAGAAACCGGACAGCGAGGAAAGCGTAACCGCTCGTCCTGTTGTCTGCTGCACGTCGAATCAGCAAAACCAACAAGAAAGAACCATCAAGCTGGTTTTGAAGAGAAAACGCTCAGAGACTGAAACTGCTCAAGACCACGCACTAGGACTTGTATGCGTTGACATTTCAGCAACAAACAAGAAAGCTAGAAAAGAAAAGAAGAGGGCTAAGAAACACAAGTCCTCCAAAGGCAACCAGTTGTTGGGAAAAGGTACACTGGGAGAAATGTTCTTAACACCGCTGAAACTAGAACAACTAGTAAAACGTCCAGGACCAAATCAACCTGTGGTGGTTCTGAACCATCCAAATCCACTAATCCGGATGGTCAGTATAGAAGAACATACTCTGAACAATCAGGATTGTAGAATCTCCGATCTGGACCTTTGTAAACAGGAGGGAAGCGCCTCACCTGAACCTTTGGGAACATCTCCTGCATTAAAGATGACACTGAAAAAAGTTCAGGGACAGACATATCAGGTCACAGAGCTTCTCCTAAAAGGGGTCTTCAAAAATACAGTTCTTGGATGACTTGTTTCCGGTTTCTCCTCCATTTTCCATCAGTACACTCTGGTAGTGTTTTACCTAGCTACTTTTCAAGCTAGGTTGATGCTGATTTTGGAACAGTTGGATGTAGCTGGCTGGAATTTCAGTCTCTAATTGGGGTTGATGAAAACTTTTAGAACGCGAGACATTATTATTTTTTTTTTACTTTGTTTTTTACAGTGTTTCCTGGAATCTTTGTTTTTGGGACTCTCATTGAGATTTTCATTGTTATTTAATGTATTTCCGTGTATTATAAAATCTACTCAAGGGATCTTAAACCGAGTCGCTCGTTCATACAAGAAAATGTCATGTTTGTATATAAAGGACTTGGTTTTTATAGAAGTGTTTTTGAACTCGACACGTCCAACATATCGCAGTGTTCGTCGAATGTTCCGCAAAAGAATATAAACCTAACCCCACAAACAATTTAGATCACCCCAAACAGAGACGTAAATGCTTTATATGTCTGAGAGAAGGACGAACGCTCTATTGCGTAATGTTTCAACATCGATATTGAAGTGTTATTAGGTCGATGGCTTGATCAATTGTGATGTCATAGCATTGTCATGGTTCATGTCACGGTCATGGTTTGGATGGTATTAAATAAAGAACAAATGTGCCATATAACAATATAAACATTTTCAGATTGAAGTATCACTATACTGACTACACACCAGTCTATTGCCAGATTACTAGATGAATGTTTATCGTTTTTTTTATTTTTATTATACTTTATTTAAATTTTATTGTTGTTTTTTTTTTCCCCTGATTGAATAAGCGCTTCTAAACACTGGTCAATTTGTAGACCATGTAAATAATTTAGTTTTTTTTGTCAGGGAACTGCATTTATGTGAATTTTTTCAATCATTACTTTGTTATTTGTTTCCAATTAGATCTTTAATTAGTTTCCCACTGATAAAAGCTGATCATTTGCCTATAACATTTCTGCTAACATTGTTGGATTTTGTTTGTTGGATTTGTTTCCTTTTTTTTTTTTTTTTAGTTGCATTTAATATTGTATGTCCACAAAAGAGTTAATTCCTGTTACCACTTGCATTATAGCAGCTATTCACAATCAATTTTGTTCACCAGCCTCTTTATTAACCTTCTGAACAATCGGATTCAGCCACATTGTGGTATAAGTTAAAACAAGTACACGTTTGTCACTATTTTATATATTTAACACTGTGATGCTCCTTTTGTATCACATTTGTGGGGTTTTTTATGACTTCATTGTCATAAGTGGCCCAATTATAACCTGGTCCTCATATTTCAGGTGCAAATGTGGAATGTTCATGTAAGGAATAAAACACTAACTTGAACATCACATGACGTTAGAGCTTTTTGCAATTTCTCGCACCATACCGAATTCCTTTTTTTTTTTCTTAAAAAGCTTTAGCCTATGACCTTTACCAAGCATCGACACTGAAGACTTTTTTCGGGAATGTAAAAATGTGTGAAACCTCTCGACTGCAGCTGTACAATCCTCACATGTAAGTGGTTATCCGTTGTACCAAAATAATCCAGACAAAAGTTGTTAATTTTTGAAAATCCCATTGGACATTTTATCCCCATTTGCTAGTGGAGGATCCCCTCCTAGTGAAGGGGAAACTTCCATGCTACCGCATATACAGACCTTCTACAATATTGTGTGCCTCCAACTGTGTGCTAACAGTTTGCGAATGAATCGCATATGCGTGGGAAAAGTCCAGTGTCCCAATATTTTTAGCATATAGCATACATTTAGAAAGTATTATTGGTGGTACAAATATTCCACTGGTTTTGCACAATGATCCAGTCTCCAATTCCAATCTTATTCCAATATGTGATGACTGTCTTCATCCTTCACTTGTCTGCAGCATTTGGTTAATAGAAGTAAAGCATTTATACAAATGAACCAGCCAAAATATGACACTAGCCAATATGAAACTAGCGCTAATTTTATGTTGCGTGTCACACGTGACATTGTTTTTTGTACAGTGTTGTCTCTGATGACCTAGATGTCATAAATTGAAAAAAAAAACCACCTTTTACATCAAGCCTGTCTCAGCCTGGATGCAGGAGCTCGATGATACACTAATGGACTATTAAAAAAGTGTTTTTAATAAAACATTTACATCTGAATTTCTTGTAATACTAAATAAAACCTTACAAAATAAAAACTGGTCTTAAAAGACAGACGAAATGTAAAATGTATTGCCTTTTGGTCTTTTTTTGTTCTTTCCAAAATTTTTGTTACCACAACAGGGTCAAAAACAGACCAGAACCATGCAGCGGTTTTATAAATATTTTGTGAAATCATATAAAAAAACAAAACACGACTTAAAATATGGAAGTGATTCTGATTATTAAGTACACTACATGCGGCATGCCTAAGGGTTTCTATGTACAGTTTATAGGGATAATTGTTACATTTGTCCCCATTTGGTGTAAATGTATATACAATGTGGTCTGTTGGTGCTTTTCTAGCAAAATGTTATACATAAATGACAAAGATTCTGCTCCCACTCTGGAAACTGTGTATGACCTTAACTGTTCACATCACTTAAAATATAGTTAGGCATCAGGCATAGCGTTATGACCACCTGCCTAATATTTTGTTGGTCCCCCCTTTTTGCTGGCGAAACAGTTCTGACCCGTCGAGTATCAAGCGTTAAAAAGCTCATCTGTTGGATCGGAACAGCCTCCGCTCCCCACATGCATCATTGAGCCTCGGCCGCCCACCGACCTTGTCGACGGTTCACCACTGTTCCTTTCTTGGACATCTTTTGATAGATAATGACCACTGCAGGCCGGGGACACCCCACAAGAGCTGCAGTTTTGGAGATGCTCTGACCCAGTCATCAAGGTGCCATGATGAAGACATAATCATTGTTATTCACTTCACTTGTCATAATGTTATAAGGTCAAAATGGTATGCCTGATCAGTGTCCATACATTGCATTCGGAAAATATTCAGACCCCCTCCACTTTTTTTTATATTTTGGTACGTTGCAACCTGATATCACCTGTACATAAGTATATACAATCTTTGCTCAGTACTTAGTTAAAGCACATTTGGCAGCAGGTACAGGCTCAAGACTTTTGCACACCTGGATTAGGGGGTTTTCATGGCAACATCTCTCAAGCTGGATCAGGTTGGTTGGGGATCATCGGTGGACCGTTAATTTCAGGTCTCTTCAGAGTACATGTTTAATAGGACATTCACAGAGTTATCCCCAAGCCACTCCTGTGTTGCCTTGGCTGTATGCTTAGGGTTGTGGTCATATAGGAATCTGAATCTTTGGCCCAGACTTGAGTGCTGTGAAACAGTTTTTTTTATCAAGGTTATCTCTGTACTTTGCTCCATTCAGCTTTCCCTCAACTCTGACCAGTTGTCCAGTCCCTGCTGCAGAAAAACACCCCCACAGCATGATGCTACCACCATCATGCTTCAGTGTTGGGATGGTTTTGAGCAGGTTATGAGCTGTGCTCCTGACATAACGTTTAGAATTGAGGACAAACAGTTGAATCTTGGTTTCATCAGGTCAGAGAGTCCATCAGGTGCCTGTTGGCAAACTCCAAGTGGAGCTTTATGGGCTTCCGTCTAGCAAATCTGCCATGATGGTGTTCCTTCTGGAACTTTGTCCCATCTCATCACAGGAGTTCCAGAGCTCAGTCAGAGTGATCATCAGGTTTTTGGTCACCTCTCTTACAAAGGCATTGCTGTCCCAAATGCTTGGTTTAGCCGGGCTATCAGCTTTTGAAAGAGTCTTGGTTGTGCCACACTTGTTCCATTTTAAAATTATGAAGGCCACTGTGCTCTTTTTTTTTTTTTTTTTTTTTTTATTAAATTAATTTTTGTAGCCTTCCCCAGATCTGGGTCAATAATCTTGTCTCTGACCTCAGCAGGCAGCTCCTTTGACCTCATGGTTGGTTTTTGCTCCAATATGCATTGTCAGCTATAAGGCCTTCAATGGAGATGTGTGTGCCTTTCCAAGTCATATCCAATCAATAAACCTTACCACAGGTAGCTTCTAGTCAAGGCGTAGAAACATCTCAGCAACGATCAAGAAATTTGGGTGGCACCTGAGCTCATTTTTTAAGTATTGTAGCAAAGGGTCTAAAAACTTATGTACAGGTGATATTTCAGTTGTTTTTTTTATGTACATTCTGTCTCTATCAAACTTTTATCCCCTCCGGCCAATAGTAAAATGTACTGTTTAATTACAGAATGCTTTTCCACATTTATTGAAGTTCTTCTGTAGGACTTGTAGAGCACCCAAGCCGTACTGGAAATAATTCCAGGACTGGCCGAGTCCTTTCCACTGGAATAGACAGAGTGGAATTTCAGAAGTGTGACATCATAATGGGAGCTGTTACAGCAGCGAACAATCAGCTTAGTCATTTTTTTTGTTTCTAATACAATTTCTCATTGTTCCTTTCATTCAAGTCATGAAAATACCACTGTAAAACATACACGTCTAAGAAGAGTCAAGAAAATTACTGCAATCTAATTTAGTCAAATTATGCATAGGGTTCAAAATGTCCAAAAAAACACTCACATTTGTCCTTTTAATTTATTTTTTTGCTTCTGATCCTGCAGCAAGGGGAAAAAAAATTTAGATTTGAGTGCTTTGCTTGTTTCTCCTCATAACCTTTATTAAATCTATAGTATTCATACACTATATGGACCACAGTCTGGGGACACCTAAGCAGAAGATTGAAACAGAAGATTTCCACGACATATTGCAGGAAAAGCCAGTTGTCCCAATACTTTTATCCTAAATGTGTATAATGTGTAAATGTAAAAGTGTATAATGATAATAATTATAATTTCTTTGAACTCCAGTGTGTTTTCTTATGTATGGTATTTTACACAGATGAAGCAGATCTAGTTCCTTAGCATTTCTGTCGTTTTTCTTTTGTTTAGTTGTTCAGATCAGCAGTCGTCTCATGTCGTCTGCCGTGACGGGATACATGAGGACACACTGTCTCTTCTGATTGGACACAGCTGACGGGTTTCGTCCATCGATAAGAAAGATGGGAAATATGGAGTGGAATTTGATGATCTCTGCTACCGAGCCAAACGTCTGGAAGAACAAGACAAAACAAGGCAAAATAAACACTTGTTGAAAATCAACAAAGTATGACAAGGGGGTTAAAAAACATATGACCAACCAAACTCACTTTCCTAAACAACTGCTGCTATTGCTATTTTGAAGATTAGCAAACAGGGTCGCTAGTTAGCTAGATGCTTATCAACCTTGAGTATGGCTACAACCTGTGGCTTAACTTACATATTACAGCAGTGAATAGTATTTATATGTTTTAAGATAAAGTTTCACCACTAATGGTGTCAGGAAATTCAGCATCAAAATCTTTCTTTCTTTCTTTTGGTGCAAGGCCTGAGGCAGCTATCTAGCTAGCACTGCTTGCTAAATGCTACCTTATGCTACACTAACTTTTTAAAGCTTTACTAACTGTTATTATTGTAGTTTTTCATCATAACTTTACCAATTTTTCGTAAATTAGCCAGTTGTCTAACTTACAGTTGTCTGTGAAAAGTGTCGAAACACCTAGACTTTTATGGTTTTTGAGAGACATGTGAATGTTCCTTGTGTTTCTATGCAACAAACTCCTTCATGTTATGGTAATGGAGATTTCCTTTGACTAAACAAATATATAAATATCCACATGTTCCACTTTATTTTTATTGAAATAATGAAATACTTTGCCATGCCATGCTCATTGTCTTGCCGTATGGAGAAGTCGGTTCCGATTAGCTGCAGTCCAGATGGAATTGTATGGTGTTGAAATATAGAATGGTTGCCAATGTTGGTTCAGTATTCTTTAAATAAATCTCCAACCTTCCCTGCTCCAAAACAACCCCAAACCATTAAGCTTCAAATGTCACATTTGTACTCCACAGAACATTCTTCCATTCATTCAGTCCAATGCTTTTATTTTGTTGCATAGTAACAACAAGAACACGCATGTGTCTCTCAAAAACAATAAAACACTAGATGCTTCCACACTTTTTACAGGTTTTCATAGCATACATACTTTCAGCCAATGTATGCATGCATAATGATATAAGCCTATAAGCCATCCAGTGACTGGACATCCTGACACAGTATTAGCACTCACCTCATCAGTCTTGATTCGGGTTCCCAGAGTGTACTTGCAGGTTTCCATACAGAAACGAATCTGCACGTTAAAGACTCGGTTGTCGTAAAATATGGCCAGGACGTATGGCTCCCTTTTAGTGTTCCTGGAGCAGTCACGCACAAGAAAAGCTCCTTCCTGTTGACACAGAGCACAATGCAATATGAAGGGCATGATTGTCACACAAAAATGAGATCGGTATGTGCTTATTTTCAAACAACCAATTCCATATTTGCTGTTATAATATCCCTCCACATTTTTTGGGAAGATGTTCCACTATAGTTCACGAATATTTATGGCAAGTAAGGTAGTGATGTAGGTGAGGTGAGGTGGCCTGAAGTGAGTCAGCATTCCAATTCATCCCGAAGGTGTTCAGTAGATGTTCAGCAGGAGATCTTCCACTCCAACCCATGTCAAGCATATCTTAATAGAGCTGGCTTTGTGCACAGAAGCAGTGCCATGCTGGAACAGATTGGGGTCTCCTACTGTAGTTCTAGGGAAATTTTCATGACATCCAAAGACATCTTATACAATTGAGTGCCTCCAACTTTGTTGGAACAGTTTTGTGCAAAGTAATGGAGAGTGTGTTAGAGAAGTGAAGAAAAGAGTGCAGGCAGGGTGGAGTGGGTGGAGAAGTGTGGCAGGAGTGAGTTTGTGATAGAAGAGTATCTGCAGGAGTAAAAGGGAAAGTTTATAGGACTGTGGTGAGACCTGCAAAGTTGTATGGTTTAGAGAGTTTGAGTAAAAGACAGGAGGTGGAGCTGGAGGTAGCAGAGCTGAAGATGTTTAGGTTTTCGTTGGGAGTGACAAGGATGGACAGGAAGTTTATTAGAGGGACAGCGCATGTAGGACGTTTTGGAGACAAGGTGAGGAAGGAGCAATTGAGATGGTTTGGACATGTGCAGAGGAGGGACATGGGGTATATCGGTAGAAGAACGCTGGGGATGGAGCCTCCAGGAAGGAGGAAAAGAGGAAGACCAAGGAAGGGGTTTATGGATGTGGTGAGGGAAGACATGCAGGTAGTTGGGTTGAAAGAGGCAGATGTAGAGGACAGGGGGGGTATAGAGACGGATGCTCCGCTGTGGCGACCCCTGATGGGAGAAGCCGAAAGGGGAAGAAGATTTCTCATAAAAACATAGTGTATATTACCCCCCCAACCCCCAAATATTAGCATTGTAACTCTCAGGAAATTGTGAGTTCTCAAAGTCACATCTTTTAAACAGTAAACAGCCACACGTTTTACACAAAGCCCTAGCTAACAGATTTGATCACATCAGAACCATGTGACAGCTTCATTTTGTTCTATTTGCAGTGTGTGCAGTAGGAAGAGGTTAGATTACTTCCTGTAAAAAAAAATAAAAAAAATAAGTGTGTGCATGTGTTTGGAAAGAAGTGTTACCCGGTTCACCAGATGAAGTGCATGCTCTGCTTCCACTCTGCTAAATCCTCCGACATACCACTCCTGCTCTGCAGATGCCTGAAACAGAAACAATGACTTGTTTCTTCTGAGCACAAAACCCCACACTGTGTTCACTCAACATTTCCCACTACATACCTTGTGTGCACAAAATAATGGCAAGATGCTAGTTTTTTTCTACACCGTATGGCTTATAGTTTCTGGACACCTGACCATAAGATTGGTATGTGCTTTTTGAACATGCCATTCCACATTTAGTTCCTTAATTCCTGTTATAATAAGCTTCACTCTTCTGAGAAGATGTTCCATAAGATTTTATGGAGATTTGTGCTCGTTCAGCTACAAGTAAAGCCACGTACTGATGTAGGCGAGGTGAGGAGGCCTGGGGTGCAGACGGTGTTTATAGCTCTATGGCAAAATATCTTTCACTCCAAACCCATTTAAATCATATTATCATAGAGCTGGCTTTGTGCATAGGGGCATTGTAAAGCTGGAACAGGTTTGGGTCTCCTAGTTCAAGTGAAGGGAAAGTTTCATTCTAGGGCATCCAAAAACGTTTCATTTACTACTGTGTGCCTCCAACTTTGTGGTTTCAGTTCGGAGAAGAACCACATCTGTGTTGAAAAGTCTGGAATCTCAATACTTTTGCCCAGACAGAAATGTAGAAAAGGAACATGTGTATCTCATCCTGTGTATTCTGTATAATTTATTTATCAGATGTATGGTTACTGTGTGTGTGTGTGTGTGTGTGTGTGTGTGTGTGTGTGTGTGTGTGTGTGTGTGTGTGTTACCTCAGCTGGTTTGTTCTGTCCAGTGTACTCGGCCTGTTCCGTGTCGGCTTTCACCTGTGGCCACTCACGATGCATCTGCCGGACCATATCTATAGCGACAACAACGCAACACAATCAACACACAAATCAACGCAACACACCACTGACATATCAGTCCCCCAGCCTGTAGCCTGAATACACTTACCTCGCATAGCCGACCCTTCCGTGAAGTACCTTCAGGGGACAGAGTGTAAAATACAACATGAATACTGTGTATTTTTGTGTTTATTACACTCTCGAATCTGACTGGCCAGTAGGTGTTTATTCATTCTCTGTGAAGCGTTTTGGCTGTAATGCAAATCACGGATCTAATCAGCAGCTCTAAGGTGTTTTTTAGCCTTCAAATGAGTGTGTGGGTATGTGTGTGTGTGTGTGTGTGTGTGTGTACTTGTACGTGTACGTGTGTGCAGGTGAACTTTTTTGTAGCAGATTTAATGTGTATCTTAGTCTTAAAATGAGTGTGTGTGTGTCCGGTTACTTGTACTGATCAAGCTGTTACTTAATCTTCAAATGAGTGTATGTGTGTGTGTGTGTCCGGTTACTTGTAACTGATCTAAGGTGTTACTTAATCTTTAAATGCATGTGTGTGTGTGTGTGTTTGTGTGTGTGTGCAGGTGCACATTATTGTAGCAGTAGTCGATAAAGGGTGTGTTGTATAAGAGACTGTAATTGATGGCAAATGATTTTGGTACAAGAAGAGCAAAACACGTATTTTTGCAAAGACATACTGTTAAAAGGAAATAATCGAGAGTAATCCGGTGAGTGTGCGTTCATTTCCAACCTATTTTTAGATTTCCTGTTGTGCACTCGCTAGTATTAGAATTTTATTTGACTTTTTTTAAAGAACCTGTAGTCGTTTTACCTCTGTTTTAACCATATCGTTTTCTTATTTGATTACACTGTACATATTGTAAAATAAACTGTATTTACAAAAGTATTGGGACACCAAATTTTGAATGTTTCTCCACAAACTTTCCAAAAATTTTCCCTTCACTTGAACAAGAAGATCCAAACCAATTCCAGTATATGAAGATAAACTTTACATGAGTTGGAGGTGTGTGAAAGATCTTGAATGGCCTACTCTAGAGCTATTAAACCCAATAGAACACCTGTTGGATAAATTGGAACGCTGACTGCACCCCAGGCCTCATCACCTACATCCTGACTTTAATGACACTCTTGTGTCTGAATGAATCTCCAGTGGGTCAAAGTATATATTTTTAGCTTTTAAAAAAATCTTTTCTACAAGATAAATATGTATTCGTCGCCTTATAAGTCCATATAAGTCATTAGTAAAATCACGGACGTTCCATGCAGCCAAACTGCTGTCAGAGCTGAGGGTATAGAAACATCATCAGCCACTTTCGACCAATCAGATTCAAGAACCTGGTAGTAATGGAAAATGCACTTATTGTAAAAATTGGTGCAAATTTCATTCTAAAAATGACTTGAGACTGCAGTTATTATTATTTTTTTATAAACCAAATGAATCAGTTGATCAATTTTTTGTGGATTGTCTTTATTAATACCTTTTGTCCTGTTCATGTGTCTCCAGATCCAACGAGTGCCTTTGAGCCGAGCCACTTCGGAGCCCTGTGAGGAAAAAGTGGGCGGGGTTGAGAAGATGATTGGACCATAAAAGTAACCATAGTGAATCAGGACTCACCTGTTAGTCTGCTGTTACTCACCTGTGCGAGGGAAAAATGACAATTTATTATACGCTGGACAAAGTAAAATATTTAGAGATGGGTGAGAATTTTAAGGAAAAGGGAAAAAGGGGACTCACATTCTCTCTCTCTGGCAGACAAGCACCGCTGCTGACCCATAAACACAACATGAGTGTTAGTGTGTGTATAGAGTTGTGTGTGTGTGTGTGTGTGTGAGTGAGTAGTAAGTGATTTAATTTGTGTGTTTGCTTGGGGGTGCTGGTGTGTACTTGTGTGTTAGACAGTCGGCAGGTATATGGCCCTTGTCCTAAGGACGGGTGTGTGCGTGTGTGTCTGATGTGTGTCGTGAAGGAGTGTTTTTTTATCTTATAATAAATGTGTGTAAGTGTGTATGTTTGTGTACTCACTCTGCTGCCGTGCGTTTTTGCATGTGTGGTGTGTGCATTGGAGCACTGGGTGGATCTCTAGATGGAGGGGCATCATTACTGTGATCGAAACAGTCACGTGGAAGTGATCTCACTGGTCTAGAATAAAAATATGCGCACACACATACACACAATCTGAAAATGCAAGCAGTTTGGGACAGTGTATACAGCCCACGTGTGTGTGTGCATATAATTAAAGTTATCCAGGATTAGACTACAGCGGGTTTACTGCATCCTCCATCACTCATTTACTCAAACATTGTGCAATGTATATATATACACACACACACACCAAGGAAAGGTTTCTAAATGTATATCCATTAATTTTTATGATTGTAGACATGTTTGTACACTTAGTGGAGATCATCAAAAGGTCTCAATCTTTTGGGGACTTTTGGCAGGTCCCCACAAACTGCAGCTTTAACTTCACCAACCAACGAACAATCAAAACCTAATTAAGGGTGAGATTTGGTGTATTAATTAGCTGTGTTTATAAGATCGTCCTCACAATGACAGTAAGAAAAACATTTGGGAGCAGCCGTAAGAAGAAGTTTCTATAAAGTGAAAATGTAATGCAGGTTTGGGGAGGAATCACATCTGTGTGGAAAAGTCTTGTGTTCCAATACTTTTGAACATGTCGTGTATCTGTAGTGTTTGGGTTCGTCCTCTTTACAGACAAGGTGAAATGAGATGAAATGTGACACGAAATGTGCTTACCTTTGCGGGACTACCTTTGTCGTCTGAAAGAAAACACAAATATCGTAAAAAGTAAGTATATTGCACTTTAACGTGTTTGGTTTTATGCATAATAAATATATATATATATTTTTTTACCGTCTCATTCGCGCCTAAAGTCTGTGACCTTCGCTCTAGAAAATTCAAGCAAAAAAAATTATAATTATTCTTATTATAATATTAATATATAGGTGTATATATATATATATATATATATATATATATATATATATATATATATATATATATATATATATATATATGGGTGTTTGTGTGTGCATTAGAGGGAGAGAGACCTGATGTGACCTTTCCCTGTCTCCCTGGTTTCAGATCCCGGTTTACAATCGGTGCAGCACTTCCTGTTTGAGAGGAAGTCAGTTTCACATGTTATTAGAGCACGTGTTTTGCTGTATTGCCTTGTCTACAGTACTGTCCATAGCTGTGGTGATTACCTGGAGGCCTCTTTGGCAGTCGTGGAGGAATATCCAAAATGTTCTACACACACACACACACACACACACACACACACACACACACACACACACACACACACACACACACACACAATTCAACTAAGTGCATAGTATAGAGTTCTCTTTTTTTGTCACTCTCTTTCTCACACACACACTCACACTCACCTTTAAATCCTTGGCTCTGCTGTGAGAAGGCCGTTCCCTCGCAGAACATTTATCTAAACAAAACACACAACATCCCAGTTTGTAAGCCAGAGCTTCTTACAAGTGTTCCTACTTTGCGCACAGAGAAAATAACCCACACACTATTGTCGAGCAGAAATCTGGATCCACTTTTTTTTTGTAGGGAACAGCGGAGCAATGCACATCTGTCCTCTATAATTCTTTTCCTGACCCCTGACACACTTTCAAGTCACACTTACACACTTACCTAATGCTGCTTTCAACAGTCTTATATGGATTAAATTTCCTTAGAAACATCTTCAGCCCTGGACTCTTTCATCATTCATTAGTTGATGTCTCGCAGGGATATTGTAAATTTGTACCTAACTACTGCTGCTATAATCATGAAGCCAGTGCTGTGCTGTTATCAGGACTCTTCTTCACAATATGCTCATAATTGTCTATAAAATGCTGAATCTCTGCTTCCTGCGCTGACTCAGCAACTCCACACGCTCGACACAGGTGTCCTGACCAGCTCACCTCGTTTATCTGGTACAGGAAGTGCAATATATCAGACCGCAGGACTGTGCGGCAGATAGAAAAGAGCACATCACAGGGGTCTATCTGTCTCCTATGCATGATGTCAACATCAACCACAAGCACTGTTCCAGTAAAGACACCGATATAGCAGCTCATGCCCTCAGAACATGTCGGAACACATGTAGAACTGCAGAAAATGGAAATGAATAAACTGTATATTTTATAGGAATATTTTATAAATATGTATGTATATGTATATATACATACATTCATACATACATACACACATACATACACATACATGCATACACACACACACACACACACACACACACACACACACACACACACACACACACACACACACACACACACACACACACACTATTGGGACACCTGATCTTTCCTGCCATATGCGGTTCTTCACCAAACTGTTACCACAAAGCTGGAGGAACACAATTGTATAGAATGTATTTGGATGTTGTATAATAAAATGTTGCGTTCTCTTGAACTTGGGAACCCAAACCCGTTCCAGCACAGCAAAGCGAGCTCCATAAAGATATGGATTACATGGTTTGGAGTGGAAGATCTTGACTGGCCTGCTATATGATACCTTTGGAATGATAACAGCAAATTGGGACTAAACAGCCAAAAAAACGCATACGATACTTATGACCAGGTGTCTGCAAACCTTTGGCAATAAAGTGTATATACTCTAAATAGACAAATGTTTTTAGACACTTGAGCATTCTACCCTCCACTTTTCTGGAAAGATGTTCCTCTAGATTTTGTGGAGATTTGTAGAGATTTATTTACAAGGGTATTAGTAAAAGTCAGGTACTGATGTAGGTGAGGAGGCCTGGGGTGAAGTCAGCATTCCAATTTATTCCAAAGATTCTCAGAGGGGTTAGTATGAAGCTTTATAGTGGAAGATCTTCCACTTCAACCCATGAAGACCATATCTGGAAAAGATTTCAGTCTTGTACTTGTGAAGTAAAGGAGAGAATTCATCCTAGCGCATCCAACGACATCCTATACAATTGTGTACCTCCAACATTGTGGTAAAAGTTTGCTGAAGAACCACACATGACTGGAAAAGTCAGGGTCTCGGGTCAAATCAATAGTTTAATGTGGGATTCAATCCTCCCTATACAACAATCGATTGGCCCGTCCCTACATGGTATACATTTTAGAGCTTTCTTCAATTCAAACCTGGTTTACTTTTACTCTCTCACACACACTCTGTACACTCACACGCATCATTCATCACTCTCAGCTCTGTATCTTGTCCTATAGTGTAAGGGAATAACAGGGAGTTGCTTGTTCCTGTGGATGTATTATAATATTAAACATGATGCAGGAAAAAAATATATATTTTTCACTATTTTATATATAGGAAGTGCTCACAAATCTTTGCTCTCTATTAGGTAGGACTCATGATGGATCACTGTAGCTATAAAAGAAAATGTTGTGTGACATGCCGATAACATGATTTGGACACTAGATGGCGATATTGTAACATCTCTAACAATCGGATTGTTTTCAATATCGCCACCAGAAAAAAGTTTGTGGACACCTAACCATGAGATCTGTATGTGCTTGTGCAGATGTTTTAGTCAAGTCAGGTACTGATGTAGGGGTGAGGTGTTCACTAGGGTTCAACTGCTCCATAGCAGGACACTCATGATCTTCCAAACACATTCAAACCATGTTAAGCGGATCTTCATGGAGCTGGAATTGTGCACAGGGGCATTGGCATGCTGGAACAGATTTGGGTCTCGTAGCTCAAGCGAAGAAGACATTTCATGCTACATTCTATACGATTGTGTGTCTCCAAGTCAGGTGTCCCACAAGTTTTGTTCGTGTAATGTAACATATACCTGAGTATAAAGTCAAATAAAATAATAATAATAACAGTTCATACCATTCGCTATGAATAATACAAATATAGATTAGGGAGTAGTATAGATTTGGTTGTCATTTATCCTAAAGGGGGGTTAGAGGGGGGGGTTGATTTTCAAGCCCCACCTGTCCATCATCACCCCAAAAAAATGGTAATAAAATACTTTGTTTAAAAATATTAAATTTAGTGAAATATCAAGTTATAAATCAATAACATCAAACAGCATCAAGTTAAAAAATAGAGGAAAGCGTTGTGTTAGTAACTGATGTTTTAATGGCCTAATTGTTTGTTTCTGTTTGCTTTGAGTGTATGAAACTTTTGAAAAAATCATAAAAATGAAGATTAATAATTAACACACACACACACACACACACACACACACACACACACACACACACAAAATAAAAAAATGATGTAAATCCTGCCATGTATTGCACCCCACCCGTCATGTCTTTATTCCCCACTAGAGGGGCGCGCCCCACACCGAACCTCTGGTGTAGTGTAAAGTGTGTGGTACGAGACACACGTTACCTCCAAACACTGGTGGCGATGGGCTCGGTCTGGGAAAGCGCATTATGGGTTCCTCCGGCTCATGGTAATCTGACTCGTCTGAGTTGTCAGACGGTTGTTTTAACAGGCCTCCTCTGTTCCAGTGATCCTGAATGGCGGACGTTTATATTATAATGTGCGAAACAGAAGTTAAAAAGAAAAAGAGAGATGAAGATTGGTACAGACAAATAAAAGCAGAGAGACAAATCAACTCACCATGTTTAAAGGAAACACATTTCCATGTGCACTCTGCAAACACACACAAACACACAATGACCTGGATTAGATTTTTCAGTAACCCCATTTCGGATTTAAACACGCTCTCAGCATAGGTTTTGGCGAAGCTGCTGATTGGTCGGGAGCGGTTATAGGTATTATGACATCATAATCTGGCATATTTTATTGAGAACGTATCGGATTTAATCCTGTAATAATGTTTGATGCAAATGAATTTACAGGAACTAAATGAAAGAGTACAAAAATGACTGGAATCATTTGGTCAAAAGTATTGGGACACCCGACTTTTCCACACAGCCGTGGTTCTTCCTCGAAATGTTCCCACAAAATTGAATTGTATAGAAGGTCTTGAATGTGGTAACATAAAATTTTCCCTTCTAGGAGACCTAGACCTTTTCCAGTATGACAATGCTCCTATGCGCAAAGGAATGCTGTCCATGATTGGATTGGAAGATCTCCTGCTATAGAGCTCAAATCTTATTGAACACCTTTGGAAAGAATTTGAACACTGACTTTTTGCACCCCAGACCTTCTCATCTCACTTACATCAGTATCTGACTTATTAACACACTTGTGGAACATCTTCCTAGAAGAGTGGAGGTTAATATGACTATGGAGGATTATGTGTGGAATGGGATATTCAGAAAGAAGAACATACCGATATTATGCTCAGGTGTCCACATACTTTTGTCCGTACAGTATTTCTGATATAAAGTCATTTAGCTCTCATTTTTAACGTTTTAGTTCGATGTGTGAACAAAACTGGATCAAATGCAGAATTCATACTTGAGGTTCGAACTGAATCATGTGGAGAAAATGCATCCATATACATATGGAAATGAAAAGAAATACAAATGTGCAAAAATCTAACTTTTTTTTGAAAAAAAATTGAACAAACTAATATCAGGGTAATACTGTACATTATTTTAGGACTTGTACAGTGTAAGTACCTTTATCTTTGAATGGCGTTCATCGAGGGACAGTTTTGAGCTTCAGGAAAATACAAGGTTTTGCTGAAATACAAAAGATATTAATACACATTTGTAAATTGGTATACTGCAATATATGTTAATATATAATACAATAAAGTCTTGACTAGATGAGAAGTCTTTTGCAGCGTGATGGTGGTTAATACCTGTTAATTAAAAATGAAAAACTACAGTTTAAAATTAATTTTTGTTCTATTTTTACTGTAGTTATTAACAGTTATTAACCACCATCATTGTAGTCAAGACTTACAATCTTATTTTCTAGCAAGATTATTTGTCTTTTTTTTTTCTTACTTAAAGCTTAAAGTTAGTTATTTTACCTGCAAATTAAGTTTAATTACCATCAGAGACGTGATTTGAGGCCTTGTATCTTTATTTTAGTCTGGTTTTAAGGTTGCCGAGTAAAAGAAAATGCTCAATAATCACACTTGTTTATTAGTATTATTTATTTCAAATGCTTGTTTTATGTCGACACCAAAACTAAACTATGTTGAAACTCAAAGAAAGGCCAAATAAAGAAAAAACACAGGAAAATATGGTGACATTCTATTATCTGGAAGGGCGATCTCTCGCTCTGTTTTTCTTGCTTAGACACACACAATTAATCTCACTTGAGTGTCATAGAATGTACTAAGTTGTATACATTATGAACCAAGAAATAATTCATTTTCTAGTTTTTTCTATCACTCGAATTCAGTCTTTTTTTCGACTATGATTGCGTCACTATTTCCATTACGTCTCAGCCATTAAATCTTAACCTGAAAAAAAGAGACGTTTATAATCTTTAGCATTAAAGTTTCATCATGGGAAAGTTTTCAGGAGAGCGTAGCTTTTAGTTGTGGTTTCTCAGAACCCACCTTCGTGTTTTTTTCCTCTTTCATGTTTGCTGGTTATTAACTTGAAGAGGAATGACATAAGTGAAAACAGGAAATGAAAAATTAAATGTGTTGGAAGTTTGCTGTCCGATAAAAAGAATTTGAACTCTAATCAACAGCACCATCATCACCACCACCACCACCATTATCACAATCATCATTATCATTATTAACATCACCAGCATTATCACAATCATCACCCCACCACCATTATCACAACCACCATTATCATGATCACCACCATTATCACAATCCTCATCATCACCACCATTATCACAATCATCATCATTATTATCAACATCACCGCCATTATCACAATCATCATCACCACCACCATTATCACAATCATCATCACCACCACCATTATCACAATCATCATCATCATCATTATTAACATCACCAGCATTATCACAATCATCATCATTATTATCAACATCACCGCCATTATCACAATCATCATCACCACCACCATTATCACAATCATCATCACCACCACCATTATCACAATCATCATCATCATTATTAACATCACCAGCATTATCACAATAATCACCCCACCACCATTATCACAACCATCATTATCATTATCACCACCATTAACACAATCCTCATCATCACCACCATTATCACAATCCTTATCATCACCACCATTATCACAATCATCATCATTATTATCAACATCACCGCCATTATCACAATCATCACCACCACCATTATCACAACCATCATCACCACCACCATTATCACAACCATCATCACCACCACCATTATCACAATCATCATCATTATTATCAACATCACCACCATTATCACAATCATCATCACCACCACCATTATCACAATCCTCATCATCACCACCATTATCACAATCATCATCACCACCACCATTATCACAATCATCATCATTATTATCAACATCACCGCCATTATCACAATCATCATCACCACCACCATTATCACAATCATCATCATCATTATTAACATCACCAGCATTATCACAATCATCACCCCACCACCATTATCACAACCATCATTATCATTATCACCACCATTATCACAATCCTCATCATCACCACCATTATCACAATCCTCATCATCACCACCATTATCACAATCATCATCATTATTATCAACATCACCACCATTATCACAATCATCATCACCACCACCATTATCACAATCATCATCACCACCACCATTATCACAATCATCATCAAAACCACCATCATCACAATCATCATTATCATCACCACCACCACCACCATTATCACAATCATCATCATCATCATCATCATCACCAGCATTATCACACTCATCATCACCACCATTATCACAATAATCATCACCACCATTATCACAATAATCATTAAAAACACTATCATCACAATCATCATCATCATCATCATCAGCAGCAGCATTATCACAATCATCACCACCATTATCACAATAATCATCATCATCATCAACATAGCCACCATTATCACAATCATCATCAAAAACACCATCATCACAATCATCATCATTATCATCAACATCACCAGCATTATCACACTTATCATCATCACCGCCATTATCACAATAATAATCATCATCATCAACATCACCACCATTATCACAATCATCACCACCACCACCATTATCACAATCATCATCAAAACCACCATTATCACAATCATCATCATTATCATCACCACCACCATTATCACAATCATCATCATCACCACCATTATCACAATCATCATCATCATCACCACCACCACTATTATCACAACCATCATCATCATTACCACCATTATCACAATCATTATCATCATCATCATCAACATCACCAGCATTATCTCAATCATCATCACCATCACTATCATCACAATCATCATCATTGTCATCAACATCACCAGCATTATCACAATCACCATTATCACCTTCATCACAATAATTACACCACAATTTTACAATCATTATCATCACAATCATCATCATTATTATCACCACCATTATCAAAATCATCATAATCAACATAACTGCCATTATCACAATCATCATCATCATCATCATCACCACCAACACCACTATTATCACAATTATCATCACTGTTATCACAATTATTACCACCACAATACCACAATCAACATCATTATCACAACGATCACAATTATCACAATAATCACCAGCATCACCACCACCACCACAATATCTCAATCATCATCATCATCATCATAATCGCCACAATTATTACAATCATCATCACCATCACAATCATCACCACCACCATTATTACAATCAGCATCATTATCAACATCACCACCATTATCACAATCATCATCACCATTATCACAATCATCATCATCACAATCATCACAATAATTACCACCACAATACCACAACAATCGTCATCATCATTATCACGACAATCACAATTATCACAATAATCAACATCATCACCACTACCACAATATCTCAATCATCATCATTATCATAATCGCCAAAACTATAACAATCATCATTACCATTACCACCTTCACCATCACAATCATCACAATTATTATGATGATCATCCACCATCACGCTGCAAAACTCCACATCTAGTCAAGATCTTATTGGTCTTATTTTTAAAATAAAATACTATGCAAGAGCAGATTGTATACGAATATTCTGAATGTTTTAAGACTATTTTTTCGAATTGCAAATTGAGCTTAATTGACATCAGATACAACGTTTGAGGCCTTGTATTTTTCAAGATTTTATTTTAGTTGTAATAACTGCTTTTTACTAAGATGTTCACTAGTTTATTTTTTTCAGTTTCTCATGTTGGGTTTAAACTGTTCTATCATGGTGTGGATGGAAAGAAAATGGTGTAGGGGTGATTCTGACGTAAGAGTACAGTAAGAGTGTAGTGGAGGTGAAGAGAGTTTCTGATAAGTTGAAGGGGCGATAATAAATGTCATCAGTGCTTATGCTCCACAAGTGGGTTGTGAGATGGAGGAGAAGGAAAAATTCTGGAGTGAGTTGGATGAAGTGGTAGAAGGTGTACCTAGGAATTAAAGATTGGTGACTGCGGTGGATTTCAAAAGGCATGTAGGTGAAGGGAACAGAGGTAATGAGGAGGTGATGGGTAGGTATGGCTTTAAGGGGAGGAATGTGGAAGGGCAGATGGTGGTAGATTTTGCTAAAAGGATGGAAATGGCAGTGATGAAGACTTATTTTAAGAAGAAGGAGGATCATAGGGTGACGTATAAGAGTGGAGGAAGGTGCACACAGGTGGACTATGTTCTATGTTGGAGCAACCTGAAGAAGATTGGAGACTGTAATGTGTTGGCGGGGGACAGTGTAGCTAGACAGCATCGGATGGTGGTCTGTAGGATGGTTTTGGAGGTGAAGAAGAGTAGGAGGAGTGTGAAGACTAAAAGAAGAATAAGATGGTGGAAACTGAAGGAGGAACAGTGTAGTGTGAGATTCAGGGAAGAGGTCAGACAGAGGCTCGATGGTAGTGAGGAGGTGCTGGATGATTGGGCAACTACTGCAGGAGTGATGTGGGAGGCAGCTAGAAAGGTACTTGGTTTGACATCTGGAAATAGAAAGGAAGACAAAGAGACGTGGTGGTGGAATAAGGAAATGCATGAGGGCAGAAGGAGAAAGAGGTTGGAGAAACAGAATTGGGATCAACAGAGTGATGAGAAAAGTAGGCAGGAGTACAAGGAGATGCGGCAGCAGGTAAAGAGGGATGTGGCGAAAGCCAAGGAAAAGGCATATGAGGATCTGTATGAGAGGTTGGACACTAAGGAAGAAGAAAAGGATTTGTACCGATTGGCCAGGCAGAGGGACCGAGCTGGGAAGGATGTGCTGCAAGTTAGAGCAATAAAGGATGGAGATGGAAATGTGTTGACTAGTGAGGAGAGTGTGTTGAGAAGATGGAGGGAGTATTTTGAGCAGCTGATGAATGAGGAAAATGAGAGAGAGAAGGTTGGATGGTGTGGAGATGGTGAAGCAGGAAGTGGATAGGATCAGTAAGGAGGAAGTGAGAGCAGCTATTAAAAGGATGAAAAGTGGAAAGTTGGTTGGACCAGAAGACATACCGGAAGAAGCATGGAGATGTTTAGGAGAGATGGCAGTGGAGTTTTTAACAAGAATGTTTATGATGCCTGAGGAATGGAGAAGGAGTGTGCTGGTACCGATCTTTAAGAACAAGGCAGATGTGCAGATCTGCAGTAACTACAGGGGAATAAAGTTGATCAGTCACACCATGAAGTTATGGGAATGAGTAGTGGAAGCCAGGCTGAGAGAAGAGGTGACCATCTGTGAGCAACAGTATGGTTTTATGCAGAGAAAGAGCACCACAGATGCGTTATTTGCTTTGAGAATGTTGATGGAGAAGTATAGAGAAGGTCAGAAGAAGTTGCATTGTGTGTTTGTGAATTTAGAGAAAGCGTACGACAGAGTGCCGAGAGAGGAGGGACATGGGGTATATCGGTAGGAGAATGCTGAGGATGGAGCCACCAGGAAGGAGGAAAAAAAGAGGTTTATATGTGGATGTGGTGAGGGAGGACATGCAGGTAGTTGGTTTGAAAGGCAGATGTAGAGGACAGGGGGGGTATGGAGACGGATGATCCACAGTGGCGCCCCCTAATGGGAGAAGCAAAAAGAAGAAGAAGAAGAATGTGGAATATCTGTTCAGTGATGACAAAATACATTTAATAATGATTTTGAACTACTGCGTGCTACAAGTCTTCGTTTGAATAAATAATTGTTGGCAATACGAATGTATGCGTGATCTTGATTTTAATAGTAATCTTGTTTTTATTTGAAATGCTTTGCCTCATTATAAGACAGATTATAAAATGATGACGTTTCTTAATTTAAGAGGAATTTGAAAGGAATTTGGTAGCTCTAGGTTTAAGATCTTTTTACACAAAGTAAGAAAACCAAACTGTGTAAAAAAAAAAAAAAGAAAAAAAATTGTTTTAAGTAAATTCGACCTAATTGACTGCTTGGAAGAAGTGTTTTAATGCTTATTTTAAGACGTTTTGTTCTTTGAGCTAAAGCCTAGATATGTTCTCGTATTTCAAAAAACCTTACCGAGTGTAATTATCTTACCACACTGGCAGATCAATCGACTTGTTTCTAATCTGTATCTTCTTGTTTCTAGTCTGTATCATCTTCACTCCACCACCATTATCACAATCATCATCAGTGAATAATGAGAGTAATGCTGTCTGAAGAATCCTGCTCCAGTATCCAAAACCCTTCCAGTACAGTTCCAGCAAACTGTAGAATCAACGCTAAGGTGCACTGCAGCTGTTCTTGTGTTGGACTTATAAAGACATTTCTTCTTGATCTTTAAACAGAGCTCATACTCAAACCTTGCAAAAAGTGAGGGACAATTACATATTTTAGAAATCCACATTTCACACATCAAACAGACTGCTACAGATCGTCTCTAAAGACCTTGTACGAGCATGTTTATTCGTTCATTTCTACTGTATCACACTCGTACTTTCACACACACAATTTGTAAACTTTTTTTTTTTATCTGTATTCTGATACACAGCTGTATCAGCTCTAATTTTAGTCTTTCTCTTCACTGCGGTTTCCTGCTGCTACGTTTTTGTGATAGAACGAGGAGCAGACGCTCTGAGCACACATTCTCATACTCTCTCTCTCTCTCATACTCTCTCTCTCTCTCTCTCTCTCTCTATATATATATATATATATACACACAACATTGACTTGTATGCAACTGCATCATATGTGTATCCACCTTATTGTATAACGTCAATAGGTTGTGCACATCAGTTTTGGGCTCGAAATAGAGGTCTCTCTTTTGTGCTTCATGTCCATTTTGGTGGTCTCGCACATAGCTTATGTGATGGAGGTGGATGGATGCTGTGTTCTGCTTAAAAAAGAGGGCTGAACCCAGCTTCCTATCATCACTTTGCTTCAACATCCGTATGCTGTAATGTACATGTGACAACTAAAAAGCCTCTTTTTTTTCTTTTCTCTTAAGCTCCTCTCAGGTATGTAGTAGCTCAGTGGTTACGACACTGGACTTTGGTCTGGAAGGTCACGAGTTCAAATCCCAACACCACTGAAATGACCTTGCTGGCCGCTTATACAAGGCCCATAATTCTCGATGGCTCTGGATAAGAACGTCTGCTAGATACCATTAATGTAAATGTTCATTTGCAAGGCCATATGTTGATCTACCTGTCACTTAGATATAAAATTTTGTTGTAAAATATTTATATAATTTTTTTTTCTCCCAGTTTTACTCTGAACACTGCAGGAGTTTTTATTTCTTTTGTTTAGAGCTCTCAAGATAAGAGTGTTTTTTTTCCTTTGCGATTTTTGAGGGATAGAAAATACAAAGTAACTGAAAGACAGTTTCTAATAAAAGTGTTATTATTGCCAGACGACTCAGCTGAAATTAACACATTAACGTTCAAGCTGATATCGTGCAAGGGAAAATGTGCTTAAACGAGAGAATTTGTGTCAAATAAAAAAAAGGATGTAACAGTTTGGTTTCAGTTCTAGCTGCAGTTCTAGAGACAGATCATGATCTGAAACTCATGCTATAAAACACAGCTCTGCCTAACAGACCGTTTTACCACAACTTGCCTTATTAGTATGAGAGGCTTAAAGTATGCATGATGTTAACATGTGTTTCCGAATATTAGCTCTAGAAGGTTTGCAATATCTCTGAATTCAAGCTCTTTACCCAAACTCGACCTGCAGTAGACAGTGATGCATGTTTGTTGTGTAGAAAATGGATAGCGAGTCGGATCTTATCAGTTTGTCAGATGCCGAACAGTGGAACATTATAAAATATACAGATTCACAAACGTCAAACACAGGGGGGGATCTGGTTTCATTTCAGTTTTATGGATTTCAGAATTCCTCACGCCTCCATAGAAAAAAAATCAAATCAGAGGTATTACTACCTGTTTTTTCTTTGATTTTAAAACATGTAATCAGTGTTAGTCCTACCAATTATATAACACAATCATTACTGTTATTGTAAAGATTTTGAATTTGATCATTTTGCATTACACCAACCTTCAAGTACTCTGAACTGAATAGTTTAGGAGAGTTTGTTCCAAAGAGAGCTTTGTTCCAAGGTTTGTTCCAATCTGTCGGATTGATTGCTGGGAAGCAGCCATATTGTTAACAAATCTCCAAATGTTACATTTTTTTTAATAACTAGAGTTTCAAATGATTATAATGACACTGATTTTGTTAAGAAATTGGGGGAAAATTCCCTAATTTGTTTTACGAAACTATGTTTTGCATATTATGCAAACTATTATAAATTTTAGTGTGTGTTGGGGGGGGGGGGCAAAGTTGTCAAAAAAAAGGAACTCGTCTTGGTTTCAGAATAAACAAAATCTGTGTGAGCCTGTACAACAGAAATAGAATGAACGTGTGCAATAGCTTGATTGAGAATACATTGTCTATTATTGCGTTTTTACAGGGACCTTCAAGTTTCCTTGGCAGTGGTGACCTAAATCCTGCAGAAATCTGAGTGGACAATAGAATAATCATTAATCAATTTTTTTTGCAGTAATCATTGATTAGTCATTGATCAGATGTGTGGTTAGCAAGAATTATGATCTGGCCCTAATGCATAATGCATAAATCCATTCATTTCAGCTATCTGAGTAAATTTGACTCCTCCCAGTGTTATTGATCATTATGGAGGTTCAGAATTTACCTCAAAACTATATGGTTTTTGAGTTTTGTTTTGGAAAAGCAAAAGATTTGGGAGAGAATAATATTACATCAGGAGTATGGTTCACGAGCTATGAGCTATTGAAGGTAATACTATCAATTGATCTTTGTAAATGTTATGGGAGAACAACCTTTTGTGTACCCTAAATTAACTGTAGTAAGAAATATTGTCTATGTGTGCAATACGCAAGAACTACAGTATTAAAAACTAAAGTTTATTCATTTTCATTAGAGTCATGATGGATCTGCACAGTATTGCACTTATGTATGGTTCTACCACCTGGTTTTTTGGGGGTGGGAGGAAAACAGGATAACTATGGGGTGAACATGAAAAACTCAACAGTATCCTGAGCTCAGGATTGAACCACAGACCTTTGAATCAGCAATACTACCCGCTATACCACAACACTGCTGAGTCGAGATGAACATGAATTGAGATGCACATGTTTAATGGCATTATGTGCAATAAGCTAAGGTTAGCTACCCACAACTTATTTGGGGGAAAATTCATTTCTGAACATTTCTCAACGTCAACCATGTCATATGTAATAAAAAAACCGCCCCTGTTACAACTTGATAGGTTTTATAGGCAATATTCTTTATTTGCAGTTAATGAGGGTCCAAGCACTAAAGTTTTTTTTTTCCATTTGTGGAAACCAAATCATAAGTCGTAAAGATGAAACATTTCGCCAGTTACTGAGGCAAGTGATTAGGGGTCAAATTTAGGGTTAGAGCATAGGCTTTATCCTCATGTCTCATGAACCATATTACTGTATATCCCACATTGGTTCCATTTTGTTTTTCTGTAATATATTTTTAAAAAAACATTGAAATTTCCATGTAAACCTCCATGGTCATCAGAAACCATTTTCATATCCTGTACACTGTTCCCATTGCTCCAAATCTAATCCCCAACCTACTTAAAGGCACTAATTAAACCCTGCTCTGGGCCACTAAGGTACATGGGATTAAAACTTTTTTTAGTTGTGCCCCCAGATGATTGCATCACCTTTTCCAAACATTTCGACTCGACTTGTGCTGGGTTTTTTTGTTGTTCTTGATCAATGCGATCATCTCGTCCCATTCTTACGCTACCACAATGCCCAATAATGTTACCTGTAATTTCGTTACATGTAATTTCATTAATGTTACCTGTAAAAGCGATTTCTCCTAAAAAAACAATACATGAAAAGACCAACGGATACAGGAACCTGGAATTACGACAGTAAACATTTCGAGCTCTCCAATATTTATTGACACCACTCAGAACCCTTGTCTCTACCAGTATAAATGATCAGAGACTACATTTCCCATAAGACACCAAACCTTAATGTGTCGTGTCACATGATCTCTGCACCTGCCTCACATCTTCTGTTAATTAGCCATTACTTGGCAGTTTCCCCATGGTCTTAACTGGACTCCTTTGCTTTCCGTTAAGGTAAATGGAGAATGTTTGAGTTTAATATGAAATTAATACGAAATGAAATCCACCGGTGCACACTTAACATTAGCTTACTATATATTTTTATATGACAAGGAAACATTTTTAGCAGAAAATTGTCAAAAAAATGTTTTATTTTTTGCCAGAAGGAAACAAAGCAGGATGGAATTTTGACATCAAATCCAAGGGCACATGAATGTATAAACCAATGCTCTCCTGTTGCCGAACCGCTTTTAGATGCTTTAAAACACTTAAACGCGTTGAAACAGCAGCTGCCTATCAACAGTGAAAACGACTTTAGACGACCGAGCATTACTGTCGAATCACCTTTAAATCCATACTTTAGCAGATTTGACGCAATTGCCGCTGCAATTACAGAGCAGCTCCTGACTGCGCATATATTTCTGTACACATCTTAAACATGATTTGGTATAAATGCATGCTTTACCAGTTCTAAACAAATAAAAAATGACCACTTGCATTTTTTCTTCTATCACACAACGCTAATGCTTCTCTTGCTACATATTAGCTTCATAGTGTTTTTAGTTAACAGAAATGGGAATAAGGATGATTCTATAGATGACTATAAAACCGGTCTATAAAATCTGCATAAGGACATCTACCAAATGCTTACAAAAAGAAATAGGAATTTATTTGGTCACCATGGCAATTACTGTTAACTTGGAAATGTAGTTGGAGATATGAAGGGGTTTCACTGTTTCACACCTCCCACTGCTAGGTGGAGTTGCGGGGAATGCCATTAATATGACAAAACGTCGGAACCAGTTCATATCGCATTTATTGTACTGGTATGATTTATGATGTGACCTTTAGACCTACACCTAGCATTAAACAGACCCCGATAACGAACATTTCTGTGTCGAGTTCGTTCGAATTATCGCTGATAATAACCCAAATAAATGCAGTGTAATGAAATCGTTTTTATACACAATTTTAAACGTTAGAGATATGTACAGAACCTGAACGCACACGTCCTGTAGCTGCAGATGAAAAAATGAAAAAAGATAAATAAATTCTACCTAAATAATCCACTTCCTCAATATCAACCAATTCTTGATAAGTAAATGATTTAAGACAATTTGGATTCATTTTTTGACAAAACATTTTTTTACCCATGGCCACTAAGCAAAAACAAATGCCAGTACAGTAAACTCTAATTGCAGTAAAGATTATATATATAAATGGGTACACTGGCAATACAGTACTATTTGATGCACCAAAGACTAGCGCTGGAGGACTTGAGGTATTTCCTTACTATTGAGATGTCATTTCTTTATTTGTTCTTGAACTTATCTCAATCCTAAGCATTGGTGCCACTAATTATAGTTTTGTTCTCAAGACTTTTTTCACACCTAAAAATAATGTCAAATTTAACTAATTAAAAAACAAAACAAATCGTCTTGACCAATAGTAGATGAAAATGATCCATGTAAAAAGAATAAGCTTTGGAGTATCGGTTCGGGTTTTATATTATATACAGCAAAATATGATCCTTGGAAGTAGCATTGGTACGCTACCATGGTGTTCTATTACTCAAACATTTTTATCCTTCCTTATGTGAAAGCGATCCTTTAGCTCGACAAACGTGTTGCGACTGATGATCAGACCGTGGATGATTCGCTATCGGGGTCACAAAAACGTCCTTGGGGGAAAATGTCTATCGATAAGACGATGTATTAATTATTGTGTGAGGAACTTTTTAAAAAGAAAATGATTGGTAGTATACGAAAGGATGGAGACCCTTAACCCGTTAGCCTAACCCCAGAAAAAGCTTCAAATCAATTAGGATTTATTCTCTTGACGCCTTCGCTTTCATTTGGACTGAATTATTGACTTGAGTTTAAATTCCTAAAGCCATGGGATTGTTTTATTCAGTCTAGTCCTGATCACAGCCCTGTCTTGGACTTGCCAACGGTCTTCTCTACAGGATCGCGCTACAGATTGACGGTGAACATTAACAGCATTAACAGAATTAAACAAAGACAAGAATAGCAGCTGCAATACGGTCCCTCTAATGAGCATAACTAAAAATAAAGTGTTAGTAAAAGTGCTTGGAGCATCAGCACCATTAAAATGTTGACTGTAACACAAAAAAAAAAAAAAAAAAAAAAAAGTGTACTCCTTTTTTTGCACACTAGAAACAGTAATGAAACAAAAAGCAAAAACGGGACGCATGAACCGATCGAAAATCAATGGCAATACAAAACATCTGCAAATGATGGTTAATAGTGGTGAAGTGACGGTTCAGGCTAGTTTTATGTAAAAATAGAGATAATTATTTTAACAGATACGGCAAATGCATTAACAAATCAAACGGGTACACTACACAAATCCACTTAAACATAGACACCATTTACATTAAGCCAAAATCTCCAACATCAGTTTCTATGCTAAATTTTACTCCCAAAAAAAAAACCTTTTGAAAAGGCATGCTAACACTTTTACAATGTTTACTAGCTTAGTTTTGTTTTAATCTGAGCTACTTACACAGTCACCAAACGAACACAACGATTAGGATGCCGTGGCAGATTTTACCTGGTTGGATGGAGACGTTTACACTCGGAGAGACTGAGTTTGTGTAGGGAGAAGTCGAATGAACATGAGAACAGGTTTCGGAGGATGTGTAGGCCAGATTGTAAGTGTGTGCGTGTGTGTGTGTGTGTGTGTAGAAAAAAAAAAGAAAAAGCAAAACAGCAGCAGTAGCAGCAGCAAGGTCATTTTTTCGCTCCTGTGGTTTCTCAGCACGCTTCCTGTGTAAGATTAACATCTGAAAACTTCTCCACTTTTAGCTGATCGTCCCCCCCCCCCCCCCCAAAAAAAAAAAACACACCCATGCATATATGTTTGAAAGACATATAAAGACGTACAATGGCTGTCAAAACTGTTTTTAGGGGAGGAAATCAAGAAACAGTTAGTATTAAAGGATTTTCGTGATTGGTGAATGATTGGAAATGACTGGAACGTTCTAGATTGAATCGTTTGAAAGATCTCTTTAGGTCCGTGCCATATTTCTGTGTTATGGCTAATATTAGTGTTGATTTTCAGTTTTTTATCTGTAAGGTTTTACCTATTAAATGTGCTTTCTCTCTCTTTTTTTTACCAGAGGAATTTCCTGTTTTGGAGTTGTCTGTATTCAGCATTAAGCCGACACAGCAAAGTGTGATGTCACACTACACAGTAATGGTTATTGGCTCATATGAATGCAGACACGCACACAAATTTGAACCCTACTACCTTTCAAAAGTCCTAATTATATTGTGAAAGTGTGTATATACAGAAAACCAATAGTGTAACAGTTTTTTGTTTTTAAAGATGTGTGGCTGTAAAAGGATTTATTTTATTTTGATAATGACTGAAAATCCAATTCATTCCAAAGATGTTCAACAGGGTTCAATAACTCTTTGGTGGACCACTCAAGATCTTCCCCTCAAGCATTTGAGAAATGTCATGCTGGAACAGGTTTGGGTCTTGTAGTTCAAATGAAGGGAAAATGTAATTCTACCACATCCAAACACATCCTGCACAAACGTGTGGCTCCAAACTTGTGGAAAAGTTTTGGGGAAGAAGCATCTGTGTAGAAAAGTCAGGTGTTGGAAAACGTTTGTGTTTCGATCACCACAATGAGGCTAATAGAAACAAACGAATGCAATAACCGTGTTAAACAAGTACATTTGCTTAAAAAAAGACCTCACAAATTTTCCTGCAACATGTTTAGTAGACATAAATGGAAAAAGTCTCTCAGTGCTTGGTCTCATCACCCACCATGCGAAAGTATTTAGGACAGAGGGTCTCTTTCTCTTTGCTGCAGTTTCTCAGTAGGTGAGCTCATGGTCATGACATCAGGACCGAGGGGCTGCTGAGGTAATGTTTACAGCCATACAGTTTATAATAAGTGATAACAGGATCTCACATGTATGACATTATAGCAGGCTTACATATATAATATCTCACAAAAGAGAGTACACCCCTCACATTTCAGCAAACAGTTTTTTGATGATATCATTCTCCAGTAACAATATTGTAGAAATAAAACTTGGATATATTTTGGAGGAGTCAATGTGCTGCTTGTATAGCAGTACAGACTGTCTGCTGAAAATAACTGGCAATGAAAGTGTCAAAATTGTGTCCAAAGTGTCTATTTTGTGTGAGCGCCATTGTTATCCTCCTGGGCATGGAATTCACCAGAGCTGCACAGGTTGTTGCTGGGATCCTCTTCCTCTCCCCTATAATGACATTGCGGTGCTGCTGGATGTTAGACACATCGTGCTTCTCCATCTTCGGCTGGATGCCTCAGAGGTGCTCAATAGGGAGACATACTTGGCCACTTTATCACCGTCACCTGTACTGCTTTATAAGTTTCATTTCTATAGGATTGTCCCTAGACAAGATATTTTAAAATGATTGCTGAAATGTGAGGGGTGCATTCAATTTTGTGTGATACTGTACATGTAATAATCATACAGAGAGAGTGTGTATGAAACGTGTGTGTGTGTATACATTATAAATGACTTGTTAGGGTTTGTTTTATTTGTTTATTCTATGCATCATTAAAACATTATAGATACAATTGTAATTTATTAGTACATGTCCTCACTTGTAGTCCATCATACACACATGCCCCATGGCAAAGAAAGAACGAAAGATTGATTGATTGAAAGAAAGAAAGAGAAAGATTGTTAGACAAAAGAAAGCGAAAGAAAGATTGATTGAAAGAAAGAAAGAAAGCGAAAGAAAGATTGATTGATTGATTGAAAGAAAGAGAAAGAAAGAAAGGTTAATACAAATAAGAGAGATTGATACAAAGAGAGAAAGGAAGAAAGACAGAAATCATATCGTATATTATTGTTATTTATTATTTTTATAATAGAAAAGACCCAGTGTATAAGGGGGAGTGGGTGATTGATTGATTGATGGGTAAATTGATTAAAGAAGGAAAAATAAATTGGAAGAAAGAAAGTTTTCCTTTGTGTATGAAGGAGAGAGAGCGAGATAGAGAGAGAGAGATAGAGGACAGCAGATTTCTTCATCCTTCAGAATTTAATCTGTTGAAGCTTTTAATTATTTACATCTCTGTAGTCCACTCACTGCCCTCACTCTCTCTCTCTCTCTCTCTCTCTCTCCTCACACACACACACACACACACACACACACACACACACACACACACACACACACACACACACACACACACACACACACACACACACACAGAGTAGAGCGGACTCACGTTTGCTCCTCATTGACGCTTGTGGCTTGAAAGAAACCATAGAGGAAGTCATCTTGTGTGTTTCCTGTCAGGTTTCTTCCTGAGATGTGTTCATGCACACTATAAATAGCTCTTCAACTCATATAGTTTAGATTTATTTGCATCTGCCCTGCATTTATAGCGAGTCTGATGTACGTATGGAGATGTGTAAAAAAATACAGACTTATATTCAAATATTTACCTGGTATTTGTTGAGCGCATTACGGAATATGTTGGGTTTTTTTTTAATTATATAATGAAGCATCGTAGAAAGAAGTGAAATATACAAATCACTGCTAAACAAACAAATAAAAACACATACCATTACATAATAAATATAAATAAATAATTATATATTAATATTTGATATACATTGTTATAGGTATAATACAGTATTTAGCTACAAATAAACAATTATATTCTTTATAAATAGCAACTAAAGAATTTAGCAAAACATACATACCTGTACATGTAAAATGCATTAATAGATCATATGCATGCATATTGTTTGAGTTTATTATTTTAAATATATGTGGTTTATGCAAATAAATGAATGAATGAATTAAAAACAGTAACACTCTGTGAACCATTTCTAATACAAAATATTAATAAAGATCATACAAAATATAATGATATATAATTACTACAAGAAATTGTAATAAAAATTGCAAAAGAAATTTCCTCCAGATTACTGACATGTAATATATCCATCATTTATTAGTGTTTATGTACTTTTTTAGTCTGTGTATTATGTTGTATTGTTGAATCCAAATTGCTGTGGATCTTTAGAAAACCTTTAATTGTGCAATTGTTTCTTCTTCTTTCGATTTCTCCCATTAGGGGGCGCCACAGCAGATCATCCATCTCCATGCCCCCTCTGTCCTCTACATCTGCCTCTTTCAACCCAACTACCTGCATGTCTTCCCTCACCACATCCATAAACCTCCTCCTTGCTCTTCCTCTTTTCCTCCTTCCTGGTGGTTCCATCCTCAGCATTCTCCTACCGATATACCCCATGTCCCTCCTCTGCACATGTCCAAACCATCTCAATCACACCTCCCTCACCTAGTCTCCAAAACATCCAACATGCACTGTCCCTCTGATAAACTCATTTCTAATCCTGTCCATCCTCATCACTCCCAACAAAAACCTTAACATCTTCAGCTCTGCTACCTCCAGCTTCACCTCCTGTCTTTTACTCATTGCCACTGTCTCTAATCCATACATCTCAGGTCTCACCACACTCCTATACACTTTCTCTTTCACTCTTGCAGATACTCTTCTATCGCAATTGTTTTGATATATTGTATATGTTATATATTTATATTACATATACCCTGTTCACATTTAGTCCCGATTTGCTTTTATAATAACCTCCACTCTTTTGGGAAGATGTTCCACTAGGTTTTGTAGTAGATTTGTGCTCCTTCAGCCACAAGGGTGATGTAAAGTCAGGTACTGATGTAGGTGATGTGTTTCAATTCATCTCAAAGGTGGTCAAACAGATTCAATATCTCAAGATCTTTTACTGTGATGCATGTATTCATGGAGCTTTCACCCATGTGATGCATGTATTCATGGAGCTGGCGTTGTGCTCTTTGTGTCATGCTGGGACAGGTTTGGGTCTCCTAGTTCAAGTGAAGGAAAGATTGGATGCTAGAAGACATTCTATACAGTTGTGTGCCCCCAAGTTTGGGGAGCAGTTCCGGGGGGAAGGCATGTGTAGATAAGTCTATATTAATCATTCATACAGAAGCACTAAGACACATGGTTTGGGGTGTGTGTGTTTGCATTATGAATTAACAGAGTGTGCTGATTGTTTTATAGGTTTATTCTATGCAGCATTAAAACGTTATAGATACAAATGTGTTTGTTAGCAGAACATGTCCTGGCTTGCAGGTACTGGATATAATACTAACACGAAACTGATTGAACGAATGAAAAGAGTAACAGCTAGTTAAGCATTCCTAATACAAAATAGTGATTAGAAAAATAACATGCTGTAGAATTACTACAAGAAAAATATGTAATAAAGAAAAAATCTTTCTGTAAGATGTTTTGCACACGTTATTGCTCCCCCTTTTGCGGTTAGAAAAACCTTCACTCTTCTGGAAGATGTTCCACTCCAAACCATGTAAGGCATATCTTCATGTAGCTGGTTTTGTTTGTCCCTCCAAGTTTGGGGGAACAGAAAAAAGAATGCACATATGGTTGGAAACGTCAGGCGTCCCAATACTTTTGTCTGTGTAGCGCATAACAAACACTGATGAGGTAAAAGAATCGTGTTATGTTCGACTTCCTCAATTTTAATTATAGCATGCATCAATGCCTCATCAGTTCCTTGTATCCTTTTTATATCAGCTTTCTGTTCTCTGTTTGCAGAGGTAAGAATTTGTAATGTATTATATTGTATAATCCTCTACAGTGATGATGATGTATATTTGGTGGAAAAAACCTATAACCTTATACGGAATCAACACTTTCTCCCCTATTACTGTTTTCACAGTGAAAAAGCAACAGCACATTGGCACACAAATACTATTGTGTCTGTGTGTGTTTCTGTGCCTGGTACTGGCACCACCAAGTGATCCGAGTTGAAATCCGGAGCAGATGTGCAGGGCAGAAGGTTGAAAATATAGAGCGAAGAAAATTGCAGATCCAAACAAGTCTGACTTTCTTTCCACACCAGCAATCAGGCTGAGTTAATATGCCCCTGAATATATATATATATATATATATATATATATATATATATATATATATATATATATATATATATATATATATATATGCTGTTTTTTTCCCCCCTCATGGAAACACTTCAACTTGCTTCTTCGCCTTTAGTTTGTCTCTCTCTCTACTGCCTCTTTTCAGAGATCCTCCTCCAGGGGGAGACAACCATTACCGTTGCAGCCTGGGCAGGCTTTCCTAGGCAAGACTCACATGAATATCTCGTGAACACTGGGGTCACAGGGTATCATGGCAACCAACCTCCAGGCCATTAATCATAGCTAGTCCACCTACTCGGACTCCAGGACACCATTATAGACGTTCACTTTTACCGTAGTAACCCAAGGACTGTTCTCTGTAAAAATCTAGGAGGGTTTTATGACCTTTACGTACTTTGAATACACTCTTGTCTGGCGTCGTAGAACAAAAAGCGAGCCATGTATGCGTTTTCTTGTTTGGTCTGTACTGGAAGGAAGTTTTTTTTGTTTTCTTTATGTTGAAGACAAACCCCGCAGCTCGTCTCGTCATCCGTTTAGGTAGCAATGTGACAAAAGCCCTGACGACTGTCTTATTAATTCAAAAGAATGGTTTCGAAACAGGAACAAACACTCACATTAGCTTTACCGATAAAACATTTTTGTCCAGTGGGGTCCAGCCGGGGTCCTTGAAATCACCCACACGATCACACCACCTCCCCACAAGCTTGGGTGTCTGATAACTATCACTTTTGATTGACATTATCTGTTCAGTAAACTGATCTCTATTCACCACTGAGCCTGGGGGTGTCTGTGTGTGACACTGTAAGACAGCACTGTCTCACACACACACACACACACACACACACACACAGAGTCACACAGAGTCACACTTACACTCTCTGGTTTGCCGTCTGGGCCAAGAAAACTCCTGCTGTCATCATACACCCTTCAGTGTGTGCGTGTGTCTCAAATATGTTTCTATGGAAACCTGCAAAAAGCTGTCAAGTTTCTGCAAAAACTTTCTCCCCAATTAGACTGTTGTAAGCCATCGCTCCTTCATATAAACATGATTTCTACACTCGGTACGGTGTGTGTGTATGAGTTGGCACTAGGAAACGGAGTGAGAATGAGCAAAGAGATTAGAGCGATAGATAGGGAAGAAGTGATAAGATCTCGTATCATCAGGGAAAAATTACACAGGTTATTCTATTACAGATGACATTCACGGACCCTGACATCAACAGAGAAAGAGAGAGAGGAAGAGGGAGCGAATCGTACACATTCTGTAGTTCTAATAAAGATGCTTCGAACTTATATACATGGTGAAATTGTGGGTTTTTTTATTTCACATTCCTCATAGGTACATGTTGTATATATTATATATATGTTATACATTCCTCTCATTCCTATATTGTAATAGTAAATAATAATTTAAACACTTTGTACAATATTGAAAATATAATATTTATGGGCCATTGGATTTTATTAAATATCCAAGATTCAGGTGTGAAAAGTTTGGAAACAGTAAGTCTTCATTGTTTTTGAGAGACACAGGCATATTCCTTTGGTTTTTATTCAACCACTATAATGGTATAAGAATTACAGCTTTACACACACTTTGCATTCAAATAGTTTGTTTATCCAAACATTCAGCTGAAATACTTGCGGGCCATGCCTCTTGAAAAAATCTTGCAGAAGGTGTTCTTCACTAATTGGACCTTGACCTTCCTCCCAGAGCAGTTCAATAGGATTTAGGTGCGATGACTGGGCTATTGCATGATGGATAACAATCCAGCTAACTGCTTGTTCTCTAAATAACACACAGAGCTTGGAGGTACGCTTCTGTTCATTGCATGGTGATGAAGTATGGAATGGTAGCCATGTTGGTTCAGTATTGCCTCCACCTGGAATAAATCTTCAACCTTCCCTGCTCCAAAACAAGCCCAAACAATTAAGCTTCCACCCCCATGTTTCACTATGGGTGTAAGGCAGTCTACTAACTCCTGTTTTCACTCTAACTTCCAACAACAACTTCTGTTACAGCCACAAATGTCAAATTTGGACTCCTCTGTCTAAAGAACAAACTTTCAGTCATTTACTGTCCAATTCTTTTACCTAGTTTGATGCATAGAAACAACAAACATCCATGTGTCTCAAAAATCATAAAAGATTCAGTATTTTCGTACATAATTGTCATTATATATATATATATATATATATATATATATATATATATATATATATATATATATATATATATATATATATATATATAAAAATCCAATAAAATACATTTTTAAGTTAATAAAATATAAAAGCATAAATGTAACACGATGTAATACATTTGCATAAAAAATACTGCATTGATTTATTTAACAGAAATGTAAAGAAACAATACGTTGTGAATGCATGTGGCTGATTTAAAAATAAAATAAAAAAGAAGCATTTTTACTGCTGTATAAAACGACAAATATAAATGTAGCTTATTTAACGTAGCACATTCGGTTCAGTCGCTGACTCGGTATAACAGTAAAATCCAGTAAAATGCTTCAAATGAAGAATAAGCAATGAAAAGAAAAAGCAGCTAGCGAGAACGCAGCTTGTTTAGCTAATTTCGTGCTAGTTTGTAAAAGATCTGTTTATTGAAACGCTGAAGGCTACCGTCGATAAGCAAATTGTGCCCGGAGTTCAAAATAAACACACAGCGCATGTGGTAGAATTGATGTGATTAACCCTTGAGCTAGCAAAACAACTCACGGTATTGCTAGCATAACTGTTTAACATAGTACATATTTATTTTCTAGCTTCCTGGTTATGCTAGCTGGTTTATTAGTTGTGTATTTACTTTAATGCTAGTTTGGGTATTAGTCTCTTTATAAAATGCTGGTTTTGTGCTAGTTTTAGGTCATGTAGGTCAAAATGTTGACGGTTGACCGAGTTCTGTTTCAGTTCCGCCCTGCTTTACAGATTAGCCGCGGTGTCTTTATTTCTGTCTGTCCGTTCTTTCTTGTCAGCAAAGAAGAAACAACTGCACACTGCGTGTTTCTCATTTCGAAAAAGTGCTGCACTGTGCATTTATATTTACTCTTTATACCGTGTATTCAATATCTGAGAAACGTTTCCTTTGAAATGCGCAAATAGACTTCCACCATAATGGGCATCATTGTGTGACCAGCGCCTTCATGCCATTATAGACAGGGGGTATAGACAGAGCAACCGGTAGTATAATATCGTTTCACAGTGCATAATGGTGAAATTAGATTTTTGATTTAATCATCTTAATTTAATCTATTATTATTGATGATGTATATAATTATACATTTATTCTAATTATTAATAATATTTATTAATAAAATAATATGTAACATTATTATACAATATAATATCGTAGTTATCATATTTATCATCAATATTATTTTTATTATACTGCAATTGGCTGCCTACTTGTTGCTTTCCATGTTTGTAAAATGTTTTTGGGGGTTATTTTTTAATCCCTTTGGAAAAAAAAGCACAATATCATGAGGTAATAAGTTCATATAATAAAAATTATTACAGAATAATCACAAAAATTAAAAACGTCTATAAATCATTATGTTGCATTGTTTTCTTAACTAATGTGCTAAAGCATATATATTAAAAAAAATAATGTTCATATTAAAAATATAATAATAAAAAATGAGAGGTGGGGGTTTTGTGTGTGTGTGTGTGTGTGTGTGTGTGTGTGTGTGTGTGTGTGTGCGGGCTTTCCTTTTGTTTCACACCCCAGTTTCAGCTGATTTTATTTCCTATGACGTCTACATTGTGTTCGTGTAGGGTGTCAGTCAGCTGTATCTGAAGGTCAATGAGCATCGATTGTAATAAATAATGTTGCTTAACTCTATTCTTAAGCCGAGATTAAATATATGATGTCATGCTCTGACGGAACGTCCCGCATGTTCACTGTAGCAGATTTTCACATTACAGTCATTTGTGTGCAGTATTTATTTACTGACATTTCTTCAATAAGTGGCAGAAACCAGATGTAGATCGTAGATCTTTTCCAGGATTCTGTCCTGTATATCAAAGGCAAGCTGTTTTTTTTTCTTTTTCTAGGATTTTCTAGTTTTGAGTCACACACTCAAAAGCCTTCCTGTTTGTTTCGTGAAAATTGGAGTTCTTAAAATTGTCCATTCTCACAACTGGAGTCAACCTGAAGCCTAGTGGTTTTCACAGTATGTCACAAAAATGGTGTTTCTACAGTACAAGTTTATAGAACAGTTTGCATGGGTGGGCAAACGAGCTTTTGTATAAAACCTTCCACCCCGTCCCTGCGCCACGTTGCGATCGTTTCCCCCGATTCGCCCGTTCTCACTTCCAATCAAATGTTCTTCCTACGAGTTCAAAGAACTTCCTGTTTGGCTCCTGAAAGTATTTACATAATTTCTGCAGGACTTCTGGGGCCACGTTGGGATGCGTCCGTCCTTTCGATTCGTGCAGGCAGTGCTCGTGGCCTTGTTCCTTCAAACAGTAGAAACCTTTCGTCCGATTGAAGTAAAAGTTCTCTTCGGTAATCTGCGGCTCGAGGCGCAAAAAACTTTCGACTTTTTTCATTTCCGAGAAGGGGTCTCTGATGAGCGCGTCGCCGTCCACTATGTGGAAGCGGTCGCGGGGGAAAACCTGTAGCCATCGCTCCATGTGTGGGTGATACATGCTCCGGTTCACGGCTTTGTAGTTTAGGTTGAGGTCGCCGTCGCGAATCAGGAGGTCCTCGATTGGCTGAGGAGTTTTGTGCTTTTGGAGCTGATTGTGGAAAACCTGCGTGTAATCCGACAGAACGCGGTCCACAGGGTCACGGACAATTAGCAAGAGCCGGACGGAAGGGTTCATGCGAAGGATTCGCGCTGGCGCGTCCAGACAGGTGAAGTAGGCCGGGGTCTTTTCTACGGTCAGCTGATCAGTTCGAGACAGCGGCATCTGGGATACGTACCACTCGAGCCCCTTCTGGTAGTGAGCATCCGAGTCGAAGAAGTGAACCTCGCTTTGAGCCGCCGCAACAGCGCGGTGAAGGCTCAACATCTCCAGGAGCGCTCTTGTCCCACCCTTTCTCACTCCGATGATAATGATATCCGGCAGGTGACGTGTAAGGGTCCCGTCGCTTTGACCGCTTTCGCTGGTGTTTTGCTTCACTCTGTGGTTATTTCGAGCAGTACTGCTTTGATCGGCCTCTGGTTCGTTTTGGTTCAGATTGGTTTCCTTTGGTCTTACTGCGTTCGAGCTTCGAACCTCATCGCCTCGGGACTGGACGATCGCGATGCCGCTGCCGACGTTCCCACTCACGTCCAGGGTCACCTGTGCCTCTGCAAACGGCCGTGAAGGAAGCGACGGAGGAAACGAGAGGAAGAGGACCAAGGTGAAAAACATGGCTGCCATAAGGCACAGATTTGATGTCGCCGCTTTTCTGCTGAACAGATGGTCTTCATCCAGTGAAGCACATATCCGTATACAGAAGGAGTGTTGTAGATCTCTGCAAAACAACCCAGCAAAGGGCGGCAGGATTAAACAGTGTAAGAGAAAGAAAAAGATGAGACGCAGAGGTCATAAGTGTGCAATTAACATTTCAAATTCAGTTGAGCTGGATAATCCAACACATAAGGCACACATGCTCACGTTAAATTGTGCAATGCATTAAAGCAAAAAGCGTAAAAATATAACAAACACTGTGTGATTAAATGCCTCTCTACAGAAATATGAAAAATTATTTCGGAATCGTTCATAAACGCAAAAAATGGGCTCTATTGATAAATATTTACCCCCTCGGGACGGCTCACATGACTCTTTGAGCTTCGAAATAGTTTAACTTTGGCATTTCAGCCCATTACACAATGCACATCGTGTTCAACTTGGATGTTACATCAGAGGAAGAACATTGAATTCTTTTAGATTTAAAACTCCTGGCTTTGACTGTGGGTTTTTTCTTTCGTTTTGGTATTTCTTCAAGCCATTCCTTTAATGTTTCGACCAAGTGCTGTGGCTTATTAGGACCATGAAAACATACATATTTTCCTTTAAATGCAGATGTCTGGCTGATAGGACCAAGTTTTCCCTCAACATCTTGCTTTCATTTGGCTCAATCTAGGAAGATCCATGTGTTGAAAAGTAGAGCGCGAGTCTTCCGCCACCGTGCTTTATCACTGGGACCATTTCGCTTTGTCTTTAGACCAAATGGCTTGACGTGTAGTCATAGCTGACTTTCCAAATGTTTTTCAAAAAAATCGTCTTCCTTAAAACTGCCTTTCTTCTGCTCTCTCTCCCATCAAAGCCGAGTCTGTAGAGAACTGCTGATGTTTGCACATACGCCTCTGTAAACCAGTGAGCTCTGTAACAGCTGGCTTTCTGCACATTATCTTCCTTGTCTAAGACCGCAGTTTTGCTTTATCTTGGCAGTGTCTGTTTTTTTGTATTTTTTATAAAAGCTTTTATAGTGTGTCTTGGTAAACAATGGCAACTTTATTGGTTTACCGTCCGAGCAACTGCATCTCAAAGCTTCACGGGCAGTTCTTATGTATTCACAGAATACAAAAATGACACAAGTGTACCTACAATTGACCAGATTTGCTAATTCAATGGAAATATTACTCCTAATTTAGAGTGTGGACAGAAAGAAAATGGGTGAATCTTTACCAAATATGCTATTTCAGGCCAAATTTTGGAATCATTTATAAAAATCTACAGCCTTACGTTCGTTTTCCAAGACACTTTATCCAGATCCTGCAACACAGTCACGGAAAAGGTTTCTAGATAACTCCAGGTAGTGTTAATGCGATCCTATTTCCTTGTAGTTAATCTCGACTGTAAGCACACAAATATCACAGGAGTTCACTGGGACAAGTGACTCACCCTTAATCCACAATGTGCTAATGCCAAAGTCGCTTAAGACCAGCAAGATTCTCTATTAGACCCAATTAAAACAAGCCGGTCAGGATTCAGTCACAGTTCACCTTTAAATGTATTCTTTTTATAATAGCATTAGTACCACAGTTGCACTCATTCTAATGGGTTAGGTTTAATATCCATAGGCAATTCAAACAGTAATGTTATTTAACATTAAAACATCTCAGAAGTGATGTTATAGAAAAAGCCACTGGTAAAATGAGAAGCTGTGTTGCTTTGTTCTATTCAAGTAATATTAGGGGAAGACTTGTGAGGATGATAGTTTAGATCAGAGTACTGGGCCACGGGAGAGATGCTACCGGGTTGCAAGAAAGTCAAGTCAAGTCAAGTTTATTTCTCTAGCGCTTTTCACAACAGACATTGTTTTAAAGCAGCTGTGTGTGTTTCTATACACACTCACTCTTGTCTCTCTCTCTCTCTCTCTCTCTCTCTCTCTCTATGTGTATATATATATATATATATATATATATATATATATATATATATATATATATATATATATATATATATATATATATATATATATATACACACTTTTATGCATTTAACTATTTTTTAGAAATGATAAAAAAAACAAATAAATGTTAGTTATTATGAAGGTTCATTAAAATCAAGCATCAATGTTAGGAACAGAATTATATAGACCTTATAGACCTTACCTTAGACCTTTTTTTGAGACAAATATATTGAATTCCCTGAGAACAGGGTTTTACCAGTTTAACGAATTTCAATTTGACAAATGGAAATCAATTCAATGAATAGTGCTAAAGAAAGTGAAACTATTTTGCTAACAAAACCCAAAGCACAGTTTACAGCAGGTGAGTGTGCGTCACTAGGTGATCATTAACAGTGCGTTTTTTAAAACCTCTCTCTAGGCCACACACACACACACACACACACACACACACACACACACACACACACACACACACACACACACACACACACACACAATCATTTACACACTGTATGTTAAGATGTAAATGCTCAACAAAATGTTGCAGCAATATTATTATTATTAGTAGTAGTATTAATAATATTGGTGGTATTAAAAAGAAGTAATACTAACGGTAGTAACAGAAGCAGTACCAGTAGCAGCAGTAGTAATATTAATAGTAATGGTGGTAGTAACAGAAGTAGCAGAATTTTGAACGGAAGTATTACAAGTAATAATGAAATGATAATAGGAAGCTCTAATAGTGGTAACAGTAGAAGCTGTAGCAGTAGTAGTGTAATAGTTAAGCTAAGGCAGTAGTAATAGTAATAATAGAAGTAGTAAATGTAACTGTAACTATATGTAAATGTAACTATGTAACTAACTATATGTAACTAAATGTAACTGTGAATATATGTAAATGTAACTATATGTAACTGTACATATATGAAATATAACTTCTTGGAAACAAATGTAACTGTAACTATGTAACTAAATATAACTGAATATATGTAAATGTCACTATATGTAAATGTAAATGAAAATAAATGTAACTGTAACTATATGTAACTAAATGTAAATGTAACTAAATGTAACTGTAAATATATATATAATGTAACTATATGTAGGCAAATGTAACTATGTAACTAAATGTAACTGTAACTATATGTAACTAAATGTATCTGTAACTATGTGTAACTAAATGTAACAGAAACTATATGTAACTACATATAAATGTAACTATAGGTAACTAAATGTAAATGTAACTAAATGTAACTGTACATATATGAAATGTAACTTATTGTAAACAAATGTAACTGTAACTATATGTAACTAAATCTAGCTATAACTATGTGTAACTAAATGTAAATGTAACTAATTGTAACTGTACATATATGAAATGTAACTTATTGTAAACAAATGTAACTGTAACTATATGTAACTAAATGTAACTGTAACTATATGTAATGGTAATTAGAAGTTGTAGTAAGAGTGTTAGCAGTAATAGTAGGAGCAGTATTAATAATAGTAGCAGTTTAAGTGGTAGTACAATTATTAATATTAATAGTGATAGTAGTAGTAATTGTAATGATAGTAGTAGCAGTAATAGTTATGATGGTAGTGGAAGTAATAGTAGTAGAAATAGGAATAGCAGTGAAAGTAGTGAGAGGAAAAGCAGTAGTAATAGTAGTGAAAGTAGTGATGTAATAGTAATAGAAGTAGTAGCAGTAGTAACTGTGGCACTCGTACTGATAGTAGTATTCATAATATTAATAATCATGTAAATAGTAGTAACAATAGTAAAAGCGGATGTTACCTGTACACTGGAGAGGTGTAGGAATGCTCACGCGTTACAACACACACACACATTCCATCGCTGCACGCTGATAAATCTTTTCCTTAAACACACACACACACACACACACACACACACACACAGAGATGTCTGTCAGGTTGACAGATCCGTATAAACTACACTCCTTTGTTCCGGTGAAAAGTTTTAATCAGCTGCTTCCACTAGGTCTTTTCATTTATATCAATCCGACACGCCCCTTTCTGTTGCGCACACATACAAGACCACGCCCATTTCGAGAGAAAGGTCCGAGGTTCATCTCCCTCCCACTTCCGAGATGTGAAACGCAGGTACGGTGGCGTGGTTCATATTTACATGGAATTTCTCTAAAACCACTCGATGGAAATCCGGCGCTTTCTAGTAACTTTGAGTGAGAGAGTGAGTCGTTTAGAGATTTTGACTCTCTCAAGGCTCGCAGGTTTTTATAAAAAATTATGATGAGGTTTGTAATTATATAATACAACAATCAAACAAAAAGACATTGTATTTCATTAATAGGGAGGTTTAGTGATGACGTCACCACTACCTGGGGACGTCACATTACAAACCTCATCATCATTTTTATATATTACTCTTATTCACATGATGTACAACCCCCTTTTGGGGAAATTTACAAACTTGCAAAATTCTGACTTCCGGTCCAGATGCATTTTGTCATTTTATAGACTTCATGGTTCACTGTAGATTTAGGGGGCGTGGCTTCAGGAATTTTAACGGGAACCATTTGGAAACTAATGAAGCCAGAGGAGGTCCATCTGACCTTCCAAAGAAAAACTTCACTCAGCAAGACAACATATGAGTTTATATTTAAATATTTTGGGAAATTCTGGTCAAGAGCATATTGTACTTTTTAACCGTTAGTAGCTACTGTATTTTCCGGACTATAAGCCGCTACTTTTTTCCCCACGTTTTGAACCCCGCGGCTTAAACAACGAAACGGCTTATTTATTTATTTTTCCTGGGTTTTTCCCGGTTTCACAGACTTCAAGCCAGAAAACTGAACCCCATAACATTAGACCAATGAAATTTCGAACGGAAACGAAAAAAACGCTCCTCACCTGTGTTCTGAGCTGTATGGTAGAAAAGATAAACTCCCGAGATAAATAGTTGTGAAAGGAAGGAGGAAGACAGTAAACAATGACTTTCTTGGTCGGCTACTGTTTAGATACAAGCCGTTGTAGCACGTTGAGTCTGGGTGAAGGGAGAGCTCGCTAACTTCAGCAACAGAAATCATATAAGCACAGACAGGTTTCCAAAAGTCGTGCTTTTTTATTTTTCTTGGCAACAGCGTTACAGGTTAGTCAAAGAAACTTAGAAATGAGCATCAGAAAATAACAAGGACATAATCCTCAGTCTTACACACACGCAGTAATAGCGGCAAAATGCAGTGGCAGGCTATTCCCAAAATACCGCTATGCTCCTAAAGGAAGCGCAACATATTTCACCTGTTACACCGTGTGTAACGTGTCTTTCGTTAAAGCCTGTGTAAAGTTCATTAGTGTAGACACCTGTGGCTTATTGACAGGTGCGGCTTATATATGGGTGCACTTCATAGTTCGGTAATTACGGTACATTCGGTACATTAAATGATTCGCCTTTTAAAACGTACTGCCTAAATGCCTCGTTCATGAATGATATTACAAAACTATTTATTATTTTTAAGCACTCGAGCTGTAAATCCCTTGGCAGCTTGATATGCTAGTTTTGTATGCTAGTAGCGTGAGTCCATTTAATCAAGCCTGTGTAACTGTTTGTCGAGAACAACGTGGTTCTTGCTTTGCGTTTTGAAGTGAGATGTCTTAGATGGCTGTTCTGTTTCACATTTCTGTGGGACTTCCTAATGGACCATATAACAATGCCATGCAAGACAACACATTAGTTGTGTGAGAGAAGCTGCTCAAAACAAAGTTCTGTTATGGAAATCTTTCCGTGTTTCCACTCGTCGTGTTCTGTTTTGGGGCTGAATTTCAGATGCTTTACTCGACAGCTTTTCTTACACACAATCTTCCTCACGTTAATACTAGTCGAATAAATTTCTACACCCTCTTTCATTTCTGTTATTCGTTAAAAAAGAATTGTGTGGTCACCAACTTCTAGACACAAACAATCAACAAACACAGTCATTTATTTTCCAAACTATAAACCAACAATTATTTATTATTTGGAAACGGCCTTATAACCCCTTACCTGATTGTAATTGGCAGCATTTGCCTCTCAGAGGGTCATGGCTGATATCCATTTTTCTTGGCATGATGCAGACACTCACGTGGGCTCCACAACACCAAAATACCAATAGTTATGGTTTTATACAGTAGTTACACTTCTTGTATGTTTTATTAGTAACACTTGGCAGTAACAACACTCTAAATGATTGTGAATGTAGGAAGGGTGTAATTTTATTTATTTTTTTTCTTCTTCTAAAAGATTGGCTTCTTCTTGTGGAAAAAAAATCAGCTTTTTTGGTATGTTTGTTCATGGAGGAAGTGAAAACCACACAATTGTTATTTAGGCCCTGAAAAGTAAAAGAAATGCTGCATGTGCCTTATATTTTTTTTTACCACAAACTTATTTATATCTTTTTTTGTTTTGATCAAAGATTTACTTAACGACTGACGGTTTGTTCGTTCCCGGTGGTTCCTTTTTGTTTTGTAAACTTTCTCTTCTCTACAAATGTCCCATGCCAAAGTCAAGCATTATATTTATGTGAAACAAATGAGGGATGTTTTTTAATGAAACATACCACCGACCATCCCCTAGTCACTTGGCATCTGTCCAATCACCTCAGTAACCATGAATATCTATTTACCATCAAATAACCCTTATGAGGGAGTTGTAAGGGTCAATAGAACTTGCAGAAATGAAAGAATGCTCTTCCTAAAAATAATTATTGAAGATAAATTGAAATATGAGAGCCTGGTGTCTGCCCCATGCACTAACCTGGGAATGGGAGCAGCCACTAGAAGGCCTTGTAGAAATTTTAACTTCACCTTTGACTCCTTATGAAGATGCGCACTGATAGATATTAGATCTCACCCGGAACAGACCGGATTCCCAGTTAAGTCTGGTTTCCCTCAAGTTTTTTTTATTTCTATGTCGAAGAAATCAAACGATGCAGGCATCATGCAACACCACGGTGCTGTCAGGCTATCGTTGTATTTGCATACCAATCAATGATAGAACGTTGAGTCACCTGTTATCTAAGCCTGCTTTGTGTAAACATCTCGAGAATGTGCAAAAAAAAAGAGCACGAGGTTGCGCACTCGGCCACGTGTCTCAATCTGTAGTGTTTATTTTGAGGATAAGGTGTGAGATGAATTGTCTCGGAAAGACGTCCAGGAAATGATTATTGCTGCGAGTGTGCGAGTAAATCGTACATGCCGTGTTTGCGTTCTCAAGGTGTGTGTGTGTGTGTGTGTGGATTCCAGATTGTGTGTGTTTTACGATCAAGCAGTTGATTCGAAGTTCCAGTGAACTGTCTTATTTATATCCTTCTTCAGAATAACACTGAATCGATTAGAGGGCATTTCTAATAAAAAGCACATGTAACACGCACACATTAATTATTGGGAATGAGAGGAAGGAGGTGCTCACATGGTGAACTAAAGCACACAAGCACACACAGGGTTGGAGTCTAAGATCTTAAGTGGCCTGCTATAGCATTATTAACATCTGGAACATCTTCCCAGAAGAGTGGGGGTTATTATAACAGCAAATGGGGATTCAATGTGGAATGGAATGTTCAAAAATCTTATTCTCAGGCGTCCACAAACTTTTGTCCATATAGTGTATTTATAAATGTACTTTAAATAGTTTCAAGGCAATGCACTAGACACTTTGCTGGTGACTGTATGTGTGTGGAGATATATATACGGCAGTTATCTGAATTTTAGGAAACAACAATAACATTTTTGTTAACTGATGTACAAATTGTGTGTGTATATGAGTGTGGGTTGCACATATGATTCTAATAATGTAAACATGTTTGTCTCTGTGCACATAAATCACGTCACTTAAAGTGGCTGGGGAGGATTTAAAGCTGTTTTTCCAAAATTCTGGAGTACACACACACGCGCACACGCACACACACACACACACACACACACACACAGACAACTTAACACTAGTCATTTGACCAAATGTGGCCCCATCCGTATGCATAAACTATGAAGAGACATTTGGTAAGTGCTGTGCGTCATCTTGCAGGGAAAGTGTTAGTAAGAAGTTCTAATAAAAGGTGGTAAAAGGGAGAGAGAACAGTCCTAAGACAAGGGCAGAAGGTTTTACGGTTTCAAAATGAGAAAATCCGTTTACGCAACAGCTATTTTTTATTAACGATGGACATATTGTGTGGTGCAAATTGTGTTTGTGCTGACACACACACATATACACTATTTGGACAAAAGTTTGTGGACACCTGACTATAAAATTGTGGGTTTTTTTTGAGAATTCTATTTTTAGTTCTGTTATCATAACCTCCACTTTAATGGGAAGATGTTCCTCTAGATTTTGTGGAGATTTTTTAGATGTTCCTTCAGCCACGAGGGTGTTAGTAAAGTCTGGTACTGATGTAGGTGAGGTGAGGAGGCCCGGGGGTGCAGTCAGCGTTCCGATTCATTCCAAAGGTGATCAGTATGGTTCAATAGGTTTTAATAGCTCTATAGTCGGAGATCTTCCATTCCAACCCATGTAAAGCAAATCTTTATGGAGCTGGCTTTGTACACAGGGTACGTCATGTACGTCATGCTGGAACAGTTTTGGGTCTCCTAGTTCAAGTAAAGGGAAATTTGATGCTACCACATAAAAAAGACCTCTTATAAAATTGTGTGCCTTTAACTTTCGCTAACCATATTGTGCCTGGAGCAGGAATGCCGTCCGATGTAATCAGAAACACGTGAGACATACGAGATCGAAGGTGTCTGCAGGGTGACGCCTTGCCGATAAGTCAGAGGTAAAACAAATGTTTTAAATGGTTTGAGCTTCCAGGAAAGGTATAGGAGCTCATATCATCACTCATCATGCACAAAACAAGTGTTGAGGTGGATGGGCTGCAACAGCAGAACAAGGCCACACTGGTGAAGACTCCTGTAAGCCAAGAACAGAAATCTGATAAAAAAAAAAAATAATAATCTGGTCTTTATGTGAAAAATAGCTTGCACGGACCTCATAGCTCAATTTGATGTGTTTATTGTGGCGCTTTTGAGGAAAGAATCTCCACTTTCATGTTATATTACGCTGTCATTTAAGCAAGAAAAATGTGTTCTTCGGTACAGATGTTTCTCAGTAACATGGCGAGCTTCATTTTTTTTACTCCGTCAGAGAGTCCTATCAGACCTAAAAAAGACACCCCTAACAATGTAGAATCCAGTCCAAGGCCAGTCAAGAATACTGTCTTTTCCGAACTACTGAGTGACGATGTAACGCCAGAATTCCTAGAAGTCTTAATTTTTCATTATTTTCCAATTTTAGATTTTCTTTGTGCACGGTTACAAAGTTAGCAACAGAACGGATATCCCATTCATTTATCGAAAGAAAGGAAGCGATGGAGCCGACGGTGCAGTGAATCAGGCCTGAGTATGTTCTATGAAATGATTATGTCTATAGTATAGTAATAGGAATAGCAGCTGTTATTTAGGGAGTCAGACCTTTGGAGTGAATCATTTATTTAGACCTACATTTCTGACATTTAACAGACGTCCTTATTCAGAGAGACACGTTGGATTTATTTATACAACTGAACAGCTATGGTAGTTAAAGGCTTTGCTCAAGGGTCCAGAAGTGTCAACTTAGTGTGGCTGGGATGTGGCAATAAAAAAAAAAACCTGATACACAATCACACAGGAAGTGTTGAGAATTCCAACGTGTCCAGACGACATAGTAGGGATGAGGAAGACAATTCCTTATGAGTAAACTGAATATGCCTTTTTTAGCAGACGCCCTTTTTATTTACATCCACGGCATTTGGCAGACGATTTATCCAGAACGACTTCCAATATAATTTATACCAGTGGTCCCCCACCCCCTGGGTCAATTGGTTCCTGGGCCGCACAGAAAGAATACATAACTTACAGTATTTCCGTTTTATTTATTATCTGATTCTGAACGATGTTTTATGTTGAAAAATGACCGGATTCTCTCCTCCACATCTGTCTATGACTCACTCTTGATGCATGTCAAGATGCCTCGGTCAAATGTCTTACCTCCATCCACTACCTTTTTAAAGGGGCTGCTCCGGCCGCTAACACATGATACATTACCGCTAAATTCAAACCCCCAAGCGATCAAAATGAACAAAAAACAACACAGTGGATTCACGTTAATTATTATATTTAGAAAATACCAGTTTTTATGCCAGTCGTATCATTTTATTTTGATGTATTTATCCACCACATCTTAAAGGCCGGTCCTTGGCGCAAAAAAGGTTGGGGACCGCTGATTAATACGACTGAGCACTTAAGGGTTTGAGGCTTTGCTGAAGTGTACTTTTGTTCAAAGTACGACATCATAACCACTGAGCTACTTCTCCACTCTCTTGGATGAGAGACTTCTATTGAGTTGTTGCGTATTGAGTCGATCATGAAACTCATTGTTCTGGTCCCAACACGCTAAAGAAATGAATGATCATGGAGTGAGAACAGGATGTTCTGATGTAATTACAGTTCAAACATGGCAGCAGAAGAGAGAGAGCACATATTTGATGTTCACTTGACAGACTCACACAGCCAATTTACTAAATAATAAAGAAAGCATTGCTGAATGAGTGGGAAAGACAGAACACTCATGTTTCAACATTCATCCTGGTATTTGTAATGTTTTCGCAGATTTTCGCTTGACTTCCTGTATTCTTTTTTTTCTGCCACCCTTTTCTTCTCCATTGCAGTAATACCGGAGTAATGACTCTCACCGTCCACTTTAACAGGAAGATCTTCAAGTACGCAATTCATAAGTGAACCAATCATGTGGCACCAGCACAGACCATTAAAATCCTACATGTGCTTCAGTGAACATCAAGAAGGAGAATAAAAAAATGAGATCTCAGATACGTTGGTCTCAGTGTGGTGTTGGTATCAGATTTTCCAAAAATTGTAGGAAAGATTTATCTAAGGTTTGGGTTCATGACTGCCAGGAGGGTGTGTTTATTATCTGCTATGATTTATTATTCTGCTCACCATGGATGGAAAGTGGTCATTTAATTCTCTCTGAGACTCGGCAGATTTGACTTTTTTATTATTATTGTAAACTCTAAATCCCAGGTCCCATCTAGGAAAGCTAGGAATATTCTGACTCATGATGAAGTGTCTGTAAATGTATTCTTTAGTCTTTTTTTTTTTTTAAATAAAAAAAAACACTATACCAGTCATTCTTTGACTAACTGTAGTGCAATCATTAATACATTGAATTCTGTGAAAGTGTCCAGATTTGTATTTTATTAATTTATTTGCATATTTTTCATTCTTAAATGCTTTAGATCATCAAAACCAATGTTAATATTACACGAAGAAGGAACAAAAAACTGCCCAAAGTTGCCTGGTATCTAATGCTGTATAAACGTATAGCATGGCAAAGTGCATACTACTGCAATGTGATATCACATTCCTAAGATGCTTTGGGAATGTAACCATGGTAACCTCCTTTTATTATTATTATTTTATTTTTCCTCTACTTTTTTAGACTTATTCAGCACCAACCCATTTATATTCTCTTATCCGTCATCGTTGTTGCTAACCAGGATGTGCTACTATGACCTGGTATTGAGTTGTGGTTTCTTTTTTTTGTCTCTCAAAGAACAAATGCTGAGTGTTTTGCCAAAATTCAGACTTTTTCTTGTTCCGTCAAGTCTACGCCTTGAAAAATCCTGTGCTCTGGGCTGACATTCGCTCATCAAAACAAATCCATCTGGCATTGTTTTTTTTCAGGGAATCCTGGCATTTGCAACTGGAAATCAATACACTCCGGGTATTTGCACACCTGGTTCATGTAAACAGTAGGTTATTAAAGTGAGTCGGATGTGTTGTTGGAACTGAACAAAGCTATGACCTTGTTTATATTTCTTTTGGGATTTTAACTGGGAATTGAGTGTGGTCTAGATTGGAGAGGTTGTCATTTATTTCGATTGATTTATTGAACTTGAACAGTTTCCAAACTTTAGCTGCTTCGCTCACATTCGGACTCAGGTAGACACTCTTTGGAATTTGCCAAGCAAACTTTCTATCCTATTGAACAAGGTAGAAAACTAAACTAAATCAACAACAGTATTGGGACAGATTGGGACTTTTCCAGCCATATTGTGTTTCTTCCCCAAACTGTTAGCACAAAGATGGAGGCCCTCAATTGTAGCATGAATTTTTTTTCCTTCACTTGAACTTGAAGAACCAAACTAGTTCCAGTATGAAAATACTCTTGTGCACTAAGCCGACTACACAAAGATATGGCTTACATGGGTTAGAATGAAAGATCTCCAGCATAGAGCTCTGACCTTAACACTATTTGACACCTTTTGAATAAATTGGAACGCTGACTGCAGGCTTTCTTGGCAACCCAGGCCTCCTCACATCACCTCCGCCAGTACCTGACATTATTAAAACCCTTGTTGTTGAATGAGTAAAAATCTCCACAAACACACTCTAAAACCTAGTGGAACATCTTCCCAGAGGAGTGGAGGTTATAATAACAGCGAATGCGGACTAAACGTGTGATGGGACGTTAAAAAAAAATCACATTCCGATCGTATGCTCGGGCATCCAAAAACTTGGATTTTCGATTTGGAATTTTTTATTAGACAAACACAAATTTTCTCATGGCTTCAACTAAATCTCACACATAAAAGCTTGAAGCTTGTTTTTGCGCCGAAAGGAACGATTTTCCACCACAGACTCTCGCGCACATACACACTCTTGTGCTTCCACCTTTCCTCCTCCTCCCTTCCTGTCATTTGTACTCCTCGCACTTTTCTGGTAAATCAAAATGTGTGTGTGAGAGAGTTTGAGGTGGAGTTTTGAGGGGGGGGGCGGTTGATGAGGGATCATCTTTATTCTGTCCGGTACACAGCAGGATGTTTGATGGATGGTGTTCCTATAAAACAAAACCTTCTTAACACAATGGGCCATTAATCCAGAGTCATTAGTTCGTAAAGCCGTGTACACAGGAAGCGCACGGCATCACAACACACCTGCGCTATTGAGAACGCCAGTGACCAACGCGGTTTAGGTCATCGGCTTTGACTATAAATACAGAGTGTGATTCAAGTTTGGACTTTGGCTATAAATCAAGAACCTGCCTCATAATGGTCCGATTGAATTGATTTTTAATAAGATTCTTTAAACTTTTTTTAATGTAATATTTATATATATATATATATATATATATATATATATATATATATATATATATATATATATATATATATATATATATATATTAGTTAATTTGTAGCTTACTTGCTAGTCAGCATTAGTTCAATGTTAGCATGGAATTTTCCATTCACTTATCTAGACCCATATCTATTTCCAGCGTGACAAATGCCCTTTTACATACAAAAAAAGCCAACTCCATCGAGATATTCTTTACATAAGTTGAAGAGGAAGATCTAATGCTATTGAGTTATTGAACCCTACTTGACATCAATAGGATGAATTGGGCTCCTCACCTCATCTACATCAGTACCTGACTTTAACACCATTGTGACTGAATGAATCTCCACATCTTCCCAGAAGATAGGATTGTATTAGGGGGACAAAATGTGGAATATGATGTTTAAAAAGCTATCATAAGCTCCACAAACTTCTGTTTATATCTATATTAGTGTACACCTCATCCCTATCTCTCCCTTTCATTTTCTGTCATTATTACTTGCTCCGCTTTCCCACCACTTATCTGCGTTTGGCCATCGTCGTCGTTTAAAGAAACGTTTAACCGAACGATGAACTATTTGATTAATGTGGAAGTTTATCTCTTTGCTGCCGTAAAACTCTGAAGGACACATCTGATATGATCCAGCACTCTTGCATCTAAAATTTGCTAATGGTATTTTTGGACTGAAAAAGAAAAGGGACATAGAGAGGGACATGGGAACAAGAGACACAGGATGCAGAATAAATCATACGATAAAACAGCAGTGTAACTGGGGAATGCTTAAGTTCATATGAATTGGAGTGTGTGTGTGTGTGTGTGTGTGTGTGTGTGTGTGTGTGTGTGGGTGTGTGTGTGTGTGTGTGTGGGTGTGTTTGTCTAGAAGTGTTTGTAAAAATTTGGATGCGGGTAAAAAAAAAACGTTCTCCAGATGATGAAGTTTCAAGCGAATTTAGGGATTTGGGAATAATGTGTTTTTAGGGAAACTGGACACGTGTTGAAATTGTAACTCGACTGTACGTGTGTGGGTGAGGGGTGGATGGAGGGGTGGATGGAGGGGTGGATTTCCCATGCTCTAGGGTGCAGGGGTATAACAACGCTGAACTTTCCACCCATTTTAACAACCTGTTTATTTATAAGAGTAAAAGTCGGAACCGCAGCAGTGCTAAATAATGTTTATCCTGAATCACCATCAACTCAAACAAACCGAAAAAGAGAGAAACGGAGTGTAATGAAAAGGCAGAGAGAGAGAGAGAGAGAGAGAGAGAGAGAACTAAAACAAAAAATAATTGATTTTAAATTAAATGTCACACATAGCCTTAAAAAAATATATAAAATGCATATTAATTTTAGTCATAAATATTATGCTTGGTTTTGTCTTCTAGAACAGTCTACTAGCATTAGGTGTGATGACTTTCATTCCATGATGGATAACACTCTAGATGAGTGTTTGCTTTGTAAATAACGAACTTGGATGTACGTTTCGGCTTCTTGTTGGTTCCAATGAGCTGCAGATGGAATTGCATGGTGTTGTGTGGTTGGTTGCCATTTTGGGTAAATTTCTCCTTTCACCTGGAATAAGTGTCCAATCCTCCCGGTTTCAAAACAAACCATTACACTTCCACCTGCATGTTTGACTGAGCGTGAAGCAGTCTGTTAGCATCTTCTGTCACGTTCGCCGTCATACAGAAGTTCTTCTGTAAGACAAAATTCTCATTTGGACTCCACAGAACATTTTTTTCCAGTCACTTACTGTCCAGTTCTTGTGTGTTTTTTTTACCTTTTACCCAGTTTGTCACTTAGAAAAGATGAAATGCACGCGTCCCAAAAACACTTTTTACAAGCACCTTAGACTTTTACATATAGATGCATATTTTCAGAATATTATTACAATTAAAATTGAATCGCAATCACATTTAAATAAATCTAATTAAAATAATCTAATGATATGGGGAAAACTTTTTGTTGTTGTTTTTTTATCTACTTTAACAAAAAAAATTAGGATAGGAAATGACCATTAATTGTATTGCTGAGCAGTTTATTTGCATTTGCTAAATAATAATAAAAAAATTATTGTTGAATTAATTAAATTAATAATTCAATTTATAAAAATTTGAAGGAATTAGATCATACTTTTTACATCATTACAAATACATCATTTATTCATTTACATGAAATAAAGTACTTGGAAATGCACCCCTTTAACCCTTGGCCAAGTGTCTAGCGAGATAAAGAGTAAGTGTGTGTGTGTGTGTTCCCCACCACACAATATGAGGATGTTATCATAATGTGCCAGTGCACGAATACACTTTTACAGCACTCATAGGGCCAATAACACACACACACACACACACACACACACACACACACCGCACTCTGTGACCTCTCACACAGCATACATCAGTGAAAGTGTGAAAGTTTTGTATGCCCATGGCAGACTCAATGATTTTCATATTACTAGAATGACTGCGTTATTCACATCGTATATCAGGAGTCTTTGGTTGTATTTACAAAGGACCAGTGTGGATTCAGGGGTTCACCCCAAAGCAGGATCCACACTCCAGGATCCATGTTTTCACATTAATCAATCTGTAGTGGGCTCAGTTAATTCTATCAAGTGTTGCTGCGGCTTGGCTGGAATTAAAACATGCAGATTAAAGACCCCTGCCTTACCTGAGATTCTTTTGGCAAGTGGGATCTCTGACAAAGCACTGGATCCTTTTTTGAATAGCTCTATTTGATCCGGTCTAGTCCTCCATGAGACAGGAAACCCACTTCATCAGCGATAAAGATGAACAGGATAAGATTTTAGTGAAAAGAATTCAACCAGGAAGTAGAATTCTTTTCTCCTCCACTTATTTTCCTGAAAGTTTCCTTCTGTTCCTTTTGGCACTGCCACCCTATTTACTACACGTCATATACTGTTCTTGCTTATGTACTAAAGCTACATGGCTTCTTGTGGTAATTATGTGGAGATATATATAAAATGTCTCACTCTTCTGGGAAAAAGTTCCACTAGATTTTGTGGAGATTTTGTGTTCATTCAGTACTGATGTAGGCGAGCTGAGGAGGTGCAGTGTTCTAATTCATCCCAGTGGTGTTCAATAGGATTGATAGCAGGAGATCTTCCACTCCAACCCATGTAAAGCATATCTTCATGGAGCTAGCTTTGTGCACAGGGGCATTGTCATGCTGGAACAGGTTTTGGTCTCCTAGTTGAAGGAAGGGTAAACTTCATGCTATCGCATCCAAAGACATCATGTACAATTGAAATCCATACACAAAACTTTAAAGAAAGGGTATAACTGAATTATGACTCCCACAGACCCAAATTAGTCCTGTGCTTTTAAAAAAGGACTCCTAATATCAACTCGTGACATGTATAAAAGACACCCGTCACAGAATCAACATCTCCACCACCATAGGCAAGACCAATGGAGAGCTGTCAAATAGCAACAGGGACAATATTGTAGACCTGCACAAGGCTGGAATGGGCTACAAGACCATCAGCAAAAAACTCGGTGAGAAAGAGACGACTGTTGGCCTCGATAATTCAAGAATGAAAAAAATAAAAGATAAGTCAATCACCCTCGCTCTAGAGCTCCATGCAAAATCTCACCTCGTGTTTTTTTTTTATTCTGTCTCTCCCTGTTAGAATACACCTTCCATAAAAATGCTAGACTGCGCAGTTCTTTGCAAGGGAGTGAACTCACAAAATCAGCATGGGATCAAATAATTATTCCCCGCACTGTGTATATATATATATATATATATATATATATATATATATATACAGTATATATGCATGCATGCAATTTTCTGTCCATGTGCAATTTAAAGTAAGTCGGAAAACAATTACTCGTGTTTGAGTTGATGTAAGTCATCTGGAAAATCTGGGAATAGTAATTCCCAAGTAAGACTCACATCAGAGCTGTCACGACAGATTTTTTTTTTTGCGGTTTGCTACACATCCGTCATAAGCTAGCCAAGACTTGTAAACCACCGTCACGTCCTGCGCCGAAGAAATCTGACTATGTGGTGATGAGGCAAAAGTCAGTAAAAGGAAACAAAGGAACACACGGACCAGCAATTCCAAATTATTTCGAATGTTTACTGCTCAAATATTTACTCTTGTGACTCACTTTCCGCCAAAGTGAACGATCCCATATTGATCATCTAAAGATGTGCACATTTCCAAAACAGGTTATGAATTCATAATTCTACTTGAATTCAGTAATAATGCTATTGTGTTCATAGAAAATGGCAGTATTTTATGCACAGTATAATCCTGCTTATATAAGAAGTAATTGGAAAAGCGGAGAAAGAGCTTAGTCATTGAATTTCAGAGGGGATTGGTGGGAAGACAGTGTAGAATTTACAGGTTAATGAGGAGTAATAAGGAATTCTGTATAAAAGATTTTGAGTAGCCTAGAAGTCATGCCAGAAAACCTCAAAATGCAGGAAACCAGATAGGAGAAAACGCCGCAATCGAGGTAGCAGAAAACGCAGTAATCTTTCTGGTGTTTCTGCTGGTGGCAGAAAGATGAACTGGAAGAATGGAGGACTAGAGATGTCCAGGTTAGGACTAAGAGATTTAAAAAGTCTTGATTTAGCTTCCATTAGAAGTGTTGGAGTTTAATTGCCATTGAAGGAGTTTCAGGTCCCGTTTTGTCCGCTGAACAAGTGTAGAGATTATGGGAAAGGTAAATGTCTGGGCATCCAGCTGACCTTCTGAAATTTTATCTTGTCTCCACACAAGGAAAATATAATTTGATGCCATATAATGCAAGTAAAGGAAAGAATCTTCTTCTTCTTTCGGCTTCTCCCAATAGGGGCCGCCACAGCAGATCATCCGTCTCCATACCCTTCTGTCCTCTACATGTACAACTACCTGGATGTCTTTCCTCACCACATCTATAAACCTTCTCCTTGGCCTTCCTCTTTTCCTCCTTCTTGGTGGCTCCATCCTCAGCATTCTCCTACCGATATACACCATGTCCCCCCTCTGCACATGTCCAGAAAATCTCAATCTCACCTCCCTCACCTTGTCTCCAAAACGTCCTACATGTGCTGTCCCTATAATAATGTCATCTCTAACTGAAGGAAAGAAAAAAAGAGGATAATAAAAAAACAAAACAAAAAAGGACCCAAGATTGATCTCTGAAGAACATGTTTAAACAGTGTTTGTTCAGGAGAGAATAGGGGATGGTAGCATACATAAGATTATTGGTAATCTTATCCAGTGTATTATTTTCGTATTGAGAAGACAACAGAAACCAGTTCGAGGCTTAGATGTAGCAGAGGTTGGGTTGTAAAAGAAAAATAATGAATTTTGGAAACATTGGATAGGCTTCGGATCCGGCACAGACGTCTCAAGGATGTGAGGTTCTGGCAGTCATTGTAATAAAGGATGAGAAATTTTCTGGAGATTTTCTGGTATAAAATTCATAATTGAGTGTAGGGTAGTACCTTCACCTAGACACTTGTGGGTTCAGTAATTGAGTAGGGGATTTTAAACAGTGATGTCCTGCCTAAATCAATCCATCTCCTAATACTATCATTGAGACTGTGGCTATAGAAACCATCAATATCGTACAGAAACGCAGTACAACAGAGGGCTGCATCACAGACCGGACTCTCATACAGTGTAAATGAATGTCATTACTAAAGCAAGAAAACCCAATAAACACATTTCAGCAAATCTTCCTTTTTATTACAGCGACAGCTGCATTGCCTTCGTACATCATCTGTATCAGAATCATCAATATTAACCTTATATAATGATCCCGGGTTTTTCATGCATTTTTACAGTGCATTACCGTTTTCCGAGGGATTTGAAGTGAAGGCAAATTATATGTCTTAGTCAAAGTTGTACAGGAAAGAAAACTCAAAAGTATAAACGCTTCATGAAAAAGCTTAGCAACTGTTTTGGCTGACCAAGCTTCTCTGTAAATGTCCTTGTAAGTGTATCTGCGACCAAATACATTTCTTCTCCTCCGTCAGCTATTGTAGAAAGAAAAAAAAACAGTTATTAAACCCACATGAACATATTTGAGCTTGTGCAGTTTGCTACAAATGTGGGTTGCGAGCTCTGACTAGAGTCTGGAGCTGACTGTGAAGAACTTCCAGGAATTAATGTGAGAGCTGAAATCTGTTTGGATTGGAACTCTAACCCAAAACACTCTGATGCGCTTTGCTGAAGGCCTTGCTGAAACTGTTGGCCCACCACTAATTTGAGAAGATATGAAATGTGAAATCTGGAATCCTTTATGAATGGGACCTGATTAAACATGGAATCCTGAAGTATTTGTGTGAGAATATTCTTTCAGTAAACTAAACTAAGTGCCACAGCAGTTCAGTAAATGATTCAGCATTGCAGTTTCTAAAATTCTGACTCAGAATTACCACATGGAGAGATTTTCCCAGTTCATTAGTGGTAATTACGGGTATGACGCAAATGTACGTTATTGCCAATCGATTTTTTGGGGGCCAAGACAAATTGACTCATACAGACTACTCCCAAAACACACATACACTCTAATGTGTTCTCTATTACACACAAAATCTATTCTATAGCAGACCACTGAAGATCTTCAACTCCAACCCTTGTAATGCATAGCTTAATGGAGCTAGCTTTGTGCTTATCCAGTGGCATCCTATACATTTGTGTGCCTCCAACTTGGTGGGAAGAGTTTGGGGAAGAAACGTATATGGCTGGAAACGGCGGGCGCCCCAATACTTTTGGCTGTACAGTGAAGCTTGTCAAATTTGATAACCTGGTGTATTGTATTGTTTAATGAAGCAGTCTGGTGGTTTTGAATGTAGCTTCTGGCCATGTCAGTTGCCATGGTAACCACTGAACGCTTCACTGTGGTGCAAAACTTGTTTCTAGATTTTTGTTTTATTTTTAATTCTTTTTAACCAATGCTATAGGTGGAAACGGTAGTATTATTAAGTGGTTTGGGACACAGCCCAAGACTTCACCATAATTCCACAAATGATTGTTTTGCACCCCCCCCCCCCCCCCACACACACACACACAAACACACACAGACACACACACACACCCAAAATACAGATCGTGTTTCACTACATAGGATGATATTTACTGAGGTTTGCATTTTTTTTGTCTGTTACTGATAATGTCTGCACTCATAAGGTGTGTGTGTGTGTGTGTGTGTGTGTGTGTGTGTGTGTGTGTGTGTGTGTGTGTGTGTGTGTTGGTGGTGTCATATGGTTTATTTGGTGTCATTTTGGCCTCCGTTATAATGATGGTGCAATAATGATGCTGATTTCTACAGAACAAAAAATAAAAACAAATACATGATGGGAATCAAGTAAAGCGAGATGTAGCAGATCGGGCATGTAAGATTCATCGTCATTTATTATGGGATGTAAATTTATTCAGGATAACATCTGATTACAATCATGGTTGTTTGAAAGCCAAGGTGAATTTGGAGTATTTTGCATATTGATCAGTACCTGCTGGGATTTCATTACTGGCTAGAACACTTCACACTCCAACTCTCTCTCTCAGGGAATATCTCAGTCTCTCACTCTGTCTGTCTTTCTGTCACTTACAAACACCAATAAGAGAAGTAGATTATAGCTTCTTAACAGTGATATGCAGTACACACAGAGACAGGACTACATCTCCCATCACCCCCCGTGTGTCACATACCACTGATGAATCGCTCACACCTTTCATGATTCTTCTTCTGTGTGTACGGGAAATGACTAATCAAATGCAGTGAGAAACAATAGCTTGTACTGGATCAAGTGCAGACAAAAGTATTGGGACACCTGACTTTTCCATAGTACCTGGATGTTGTAGCATGGAATTTTCTCTTAACTTGAACTAGGAAACCCAAAACCTGTTCCAGCATGACAATTCCCCTGTGCAGAAAGCTAACTTCAGGAATATATGCTTTACATGGGTTGGAGTGAAAGGTTTTGTGTGGCGCTAACATTCTTGTGGCTAATTGAGCACAAATCTCCTTAAAATCTATTGGAACATATTGGAAAGAAAGCACATATCTTTTGCTCAGGTGTCCACAAACTTTTGGCTGAGTAAGCAGTACAAGCCATAATGTTGAATGAAACCAGGTTGAACACCGTGATGATGATTAAAAATAAATAAATAAATAAATAATTAGTACTGTTCAAGCAGCAAAATAGTAGATTAAATATTTTTGGTTCATTTTTCTTCTTTGTTTTTATTTTCAAACGCTGAAGAGCCAGTCTCATTATTTTTCTGCCAGATTTTGTGTGCTTGTGTTCAAAGTAAAAAAAAAAAATCTTGCAACTTAACACCTTTTATAAATAAAGTTGCATAATTATTTACACTACTTTAGTCACTTTAGCTTTAGCCACCAACTCTGAATATGGGGGTTTTATTTGTATTTTTACTGGTTGCCTAGCAACAGTGCTCTTCGACAATTCGCCACAATTTCCATGTTACGTATTTTCCGCATTTGTTCGAACTTAAAATTCGATTCAACCAGCTCGAGAGTCCAATAAAAACTCTTCCACAGACAGCAGTGTCACTGAAACAACAACACAGTGTCGCTGTAGAAGCCTTCCTGTCAAAACATGTCTGGAGTGTGTTTCTGTGTCACATTGTGTAACTGTGTGTGTAGATTTCGGCTGTCAGCCGCGGCACTACGCTGCACAGCGTATATCTTTCGTTGTAAACACTAACACGGAGGAGGAGGCGTGCAGGGGCTCCTGAAGTACACAAATAGCAAATATATAACAATAAACAATACGTTCTAATAGACAAAACAACTTGACACACGTGTTCAGGACACAAACGCATGATTAAACATTTTCAAGCAGAGTGACACTTTTACATGAACGCCCCTATGAACTGTGCTAAAAGGTGATATCTCATACACATGCGCTTTTCTCTTAGCTGTGTGTAAATGTTAGGCCTTCTGAGGTGAATCAGGTGTGTAAAGGCTTCTGTGTAAATAATCTGCTCTAGCCTCTAAACTGTCCCTGATGATGACGATGTGTGTGTGTGTGTGTTGTTTTATAGTGGGTGATGAAATTAAGCTGTGCTCCAGTAGAGGTGTATGGGGGGAAAAATAAACAGACAATAAAGAGACAGGAAGTTAAACTAGGGCAGATGTATCTCCAAAATGTGCAGCACATTTCAAAAAAAATCTCATGGGCTCCATCCAAAACCACACCAAGGGCACAAAGTAGCATCATGGTATCCATGATGCAAAGGCCACAATAAAAAACGGTTAGCTAGCTAACAATATCGCAGCCGCAGCGTTCGCCTGGCTTTGATACCAACGTTGGATTTTCTGTAACGACACGAAACCGCAGTACTACTCCAGTAAATAGCGTGTCGAAAAAGTACCTGAGGTTTGATATTTCACTCGTTACCATGTCAACTGCCCACTTCCTGTAACTACTGCAATCGATGGCACTTATCACAATTGGCCATAACATTAAAACCATTTTTTCAGGTCAAGTGAATAACACTAATTATTTCATTACAGTGGCCCCTGTCGTGCTGTTCATGTGTGTGTGTCAGAAGAAATAGCACCAGGTTGCATTATGGGGGAAAAAGTAAGCCAGTGGAGGCATTGTGATGCTCTGGTTGATGATCTGCTTGAAAGTCTTGGGTCGTGGCACTATTGTAGATGTTACTTTGACATGTGCCACTTGTTAAAACAACAGTATTCCTTAAAGTCATTTAGCAAGAAAATGTTCACTGCTCTGTCCACCCTGCAAAATAGTTCAGGAATGATGGTTTGAGGAACATGACAGAGTCTTGTTGACTTACCCTCCAAATTCCCCACAGATTTTAATAAAATCAAGGATCTGTAGGATCCGTAGTTTAATCCGTCGAGGCCCCAGCTCGGAGCTTACTGAATATAAAGGATCTGTCTTGGTGCCCACACCTCCAGAGGTCTTCTAGAGTTTAGGGATTTATAGGTCACGGCTGTTTTGGTGTCATGAGGGGATTATTCATCATATCAGGAATGGTTTAATGCTATGGCAGATGGGTGTATGGTATTAATGACCATTTTGCTAACTAGCGCTCTCTCTCTCTCTCTCTCTCTCTCTCTCTCTCTCTCTCTCTCTCTCTCTCTCTCTCTCTCTCCCTCCCTCCCCCTCTCTTTCCACTGAAATACACCAGATGACTTTTTAAATTGAGATGCATTACCTTTCTGATGGTTATTCTGTCATTACTTTCATTTTTAGTTCTGTTTGTGTTTGTACAGAATGGACTCTAACAGAACACTGTGTGTGTGTGTGTGTGTGTGTGTGTGTGTGTGTGTGTGTGTGTGTGTGTGTGTGTGTGTGTGTGTGTGTGTGTGTGTACATATTGTTGTAAATATGGAATGGAGTCTGGAGTAATATAGACATAATTATTACAATATAATAATATATAATAATTAATAGTTTTTTAATACTCGTTTTATTTTTGCTTAGAAATTATTTTACTACTCTTCAGATTTCTCCATTTAAACAAGTAAGTGCTCTCCTGAGAGTTGGATCAGGTTTGTGTTTGGAGGGGGGAGTCACCTTGTTGCCACGGTAACAATGAAAGTAAGGGAGAAAGGGTAATAAAGTTTTAACGGCTTGCTCTGAGCATGATGAAAGATAACGATTTCAGAAATGAGCACAGTGTCTTCTGGGAACAGATGCTGAGTGAAATTAGCGGATTTGACTCAAGTACATGCTCTGTCTTTTTTGCTTTCATCCTCTGAAGATTTGCACTCTCTCTTTGTTTTCTTCTCACTTATTTGCTGTTTTTTTTTTCTTCTCACTTATTTGCTGCCCACACACACACACACACACACACACACACACACACACACACACACACACACACACACACACACACACACACACACACTTCTAGCTTTAAGATGATAAGATAACATAAAAAATGTACCTTGCCAAGTTACCTAGAAATCACGGCAAGCTCATTTCTTATTTCTACAAAAGTTCCTGAAACAACTTTTACCTCAGACTGTTGAAGAGATCTTTCGTAACAATGCTAATCTTTAATCATCATTAATCTCAATGAAATTGTGATCAGTGAGACTAATTGCAGTCGTTTTCTTCACTGCTATGATGCTAATCCATGACAGTAATCATCAATTTCCTTAGTGTCATGGTTCATTACACAATTCCAAAGAACATTGTTTGGCATCCACAATTTAAAGAGTATTGGCACATCTGGCTGCCACATGGGTTTGTCCCCAAACGTTTCCCATAAAGTTGGAGGCACACAATTGTATACAATGTTTTTGAACGTGATAGCATGAAATTTTTCTCTTTTGCAAAGCCGGATACGTGAAGATATGCTTTACACGTGTTGGAATTGAAGATCTCCTGCTATAGAGCCATTGAACCCTATTGAGTACCTTTGTGATGAATGTGAATGCTGACTGCACCACAGGCCTCATCACATCATCTCCATCAGTACTTGACTTTACTAACACACTTGAGTCTGAATGAGCACAAATCACCACAAAATCTGGGGGAAGTCTTCTCAGTAGACTGAGGGTAACTATAACGGCAAATGGGGACTAAATGTGGAATGGAACGTTATACCAATCTCACGAAATTGTAAACATTACCACAAGTTTTTCCTCTTTATGACAATAGTATTCCCTAATGGCAGAGCGGTGGTCTCTTTTAGCGGGATAATGCTCCCTGCTAGACTGCAAATAAGGTTCAGAAATGGTCTAAGGATTCAAACAACAAAACCATTCGAGACTTTTGTAAATGCAGTGGAATATATTGTTCAGTTAAAAAAGGGTCCAAAGTCTATAATGCTAATCCCAGATCTTTAAAACCAATAATACATCCAGTATCATGATGCTAATAACATTACTATTCTTATAACTGCTATATCATCTGTGTAATAAATTATCATGTTTGATTGCATGAATGCCAACATTTCACAGGAATGTTCAATGTTTACAGGGATTATGCTAATCACTGTTATTCCAAGGCAACGATGCTAATGCATGTTCACAGATGGTGTTTTTCTGCCCTGAATATGTGAAATATGTGGTATAGAACTAGTATGACTCCAGATGGTAAAGCAGGATGGTAAAGGATACATATGTGAATGCTGGAATGTTTGGAGCAGATCTACCAGCTGTCATTTATTAGCAATAGCAGTAAAAGGAGTACAGAGGAGTCTTCTTCTCTTTCACATTTTTATGTCTTTATCCACTTTTAGTCCTCTGTGTCCATCAAGCACCATTGATATGGTCTATTTCTCTGTTTTTGTATCACTGTTTAATCTTTTTAATACCACTATTACTCCCTGTTTGTCTACAGCAATTAAAGCTTTTTTCCCCCCATTTGTATTTCTTAGTCTTAGTTTTTTTTTTATTTCTATTACTTTCTCTCTCTCTCTCTCTCTCTCTCTCTCTCTCTCTCTCTCTCTCTCTCTCTCTCTCTCTCTCTCTCTCTCTCTCATCAGCTAGCTAAGATTAGCTTTTACTTAACACTTTCTGTCCATGCATCCATCCATTCACCCATCCATCTGCTATATCCATATCCTCGACTCCCAGTACTTCAAATGCTTCTTTTCTGTAATCCTTTCTTCATTCTTTAATACCTTATTTTATCTTTTTCCTTTCTTTTCCAATTATGCCCCCCCATCTAATATCTGTAGTTATATATTTATTTTTTTAAATTTTTCTTTGGCATTATTTTTCTACGTTCTAAACATTTCTCTTTTCTTTTTTTTTCTCCTTTTTTTACTGCATATACTTCACATATCCATATTTTTAAATCCCAGTACTACACATGCTCCATCTCTCTCATTCTTTCTTCAGTCTTTTATACTTTATTTTATAATTTCCATTTTCTCTATTTAATCCCATTTTTTTTCTTTTTGATCCATCCAATATCTTCTTACCGTTTCTTTTCAGCTTTGCTTGTCAGTATTTATGTACATTCTAAACATATTCAATTTTTTTCATTTTTTATTATTACATCATCTTTGGTTTGTATTTTTCTTAATTTCAAATTTTTCCCTTACACACACACACACACACACACACACACACACACACACACACACCAAAAAAATTACAGTTTGGTTGTTTATCTTTTACTTGATTGTGCAATGTGTACTCTTTGCTTCACCTTTTGGTAAAAAAAAAGAAAGAAAAAGAAATTGCAGCCTTTCCACCCACAATTGTATTTTATAAGTGCTGTTTTAATAAATTGTGATGCTGTAATATAGAGGTGTCAGTGAAGCGGTCTGAAAGAGTATTTAAAAAAAAATATATATATATATATTTTTTTTACATTTGATGTAATAAAAACATAAGTTTAGACAATTCATGGAAGCATAACCCAGGTCCCTGAGAGCAGGGGTAGATTGTATGGTTGTATGGTAGAAAAACAGGGAAGGGGAATGAAAATGACTGGTATGGGAACAGGATGTAGCTGTAAGAGTAGCAATCTCTGCCATTCCCACCCCACACCTCCACCATGACCACCACATGATTTTTTTGGGGGGGGAAATGGAGAGATACTTAGCCATGTGTACTCTCTACCCACCAACAGGATAGGTCCATCCAGTGGTCAGAGACATTGAAACCCCCCTGGTCAAAGTCATACAGTTATGCATCTCAGCAGACCCCGAATTGTAGCCAAAGTAAGCCATTGTGTAGAATGTATTGATGTAAAGTGCTCATGAGGCCAAGACATCTTGGGCCTTCTGCTCATAGAGAACAAAGAGAAACCTGTGGAGAGCCTCTTGAGGGGGTTAAACCACCTCTGCAATTGACGTGGGGGAACGTGCACTTTAGCCAGTAAATAGGTTCCTTGTGAAGAAACCACAATATTTTTGATGCTCTGATTAAACAGTTCAGCCATTTCATTGGGGGGATTCGATAAAACCATGAACATCAATTCAAATCCAGTTCAATCCGGATCCTTTCCAGTCTAATTTAGAGGTCCAACTAAACCAGAGGTTTGCTTTCTTCTAGTTCCAATAGACATATCATTTTGAGTGTACGACCAAAGCAAACAGATTCTCCAAGTGTTGCATAAAAGCTCTTGTTGATCAGTGTTGTTCTTGCTAGCGATTGAAGACGGCTTGCTGTTCTTTTTGGTATCAGGCTCGTGAATATTATCCTCTCTCCAAAGGGAGATGACTCCATTCAAAACAGTATGTTCTTTACCAGGTTTTTTGAGCATTGTGACGCCCTGGTAATGTTTTTGGGGGCTGTTGCAGAGAATAATGGATTGTTTAAATCTCTGTGATGTAATTGGGATCAATTTCTAGCTGGATCTAGTTGTAGTTATTGGTTTTATTGGTTCAAAGCTGAACACCTGTGTTGTCACACAGTAGAGTTTTTCTTTTAAAGAAACTTTACTGCTGCTTTATCTATAAGGTTTCTGTTGATCGTGTAGATCGTGCTCATGCACTCCATCACTCATCTCATGGGCAGGTTTATGAGGTTATTTATTTAGGAAAAAAATATATGAATGAAGCAGGAAATTAAAGGAGTGGCTGTATATGCTTTAGAACCATGTTTGGGGTTGAAGGTGCCATCCTGAATAACATAGGGTCATTCAAAAGTCAAATGGCACACTTTCCTGTGCTGATAACGGAGAAAAAACACACGCTAACTAAATCAAAAGATGTCATTTCACATGTCCTGTAGTGCTATACATATCTTTGTGTCAAAGTGCTCTTCCTTCGAGAGAGGAAATGCTAGGCAAAATGTAGACAATAGACAAAGCAGGGTCGCCAGATCAATGGAGGGATATACCCAGGAGGGACTCGCTATAGGTTATAGACAAAGGTATGTTATTTGTAATTTTTTTTTTATATATATATATATATATATATATATATATATATATATATATATATATATATATATATATATATATATATAATCAGCGCAGTACAAGAAATCTAAGAATGACACTTTCTTTTAATTAATCAAGGAATCAAAGTTATGAATCATAGCAAAGGTTAAATAACATGGAGGCAGGCTAATCCCAAGCACATCCATAATTATAAACGATAACACATGTATGAGTAAATACACAGGAGTAAACTGGTACCAGAAGGGTGAGCATAGAAGATTTTCACTACCGCAAATGAGTGTATATAAAGCCGTACAAATCCAGGAATGCTTTCTGAACACGTGCACTAATTATTAGATTATGAGGCAGGTGCAGAGAACACGGGCATTTGAAACAATGCATCAAAGTGAGGGAGCTTTTTTTAAGCTGCACCACATTTGATTTTGGATTGTCTAAAATAATTACCACAAATCTAGCTACTTAAAAATAGTAGCAAGGAAGTATTTTTTTAACTTCTTTTTGGACTTCTTTTTCCACATTTAGGCTGCTATAATAACCGCCACTCTTCTGGGAAGATGTTCTACTAGATTTTGTGGGGATTTGTGCTTATTTATTTACACAGGCATTAGTGAAGTCAGGTACTGATGTAGGTGAGGTGAGGAGGCCTGGAGTGCAGGCAGTGTTCCAGTTCATACCTAAGGTGTTTAATAGCTTTACAACAGGTGACTCGAGATCTTCCACTCTAACCCGTGCAATGTATATCTTCTTGGAGTTGACTTTGCCATAATGGAACAGGTTTGGGTTTTGCTAATTCACTTATTTTATATTTAATGCTACTGCATTGAGATATATACTTTATGACAGTTTGGGAAAGAACCACATATGGCTGGAAAAGTCAGGTGTCCCAATACTTTTGTCAATTTAGTTTCTTGATTTCTGAAATATTTTATCAGCATATTTATTTATTTTGTTTTGGGGGACATTTTGGCTTTACTACATATGAATACGTAGTATAATACTTTACATTACATTACAATACACCATGCCATCGCTCTGTATAATGACGTAAATACATAAACAACATTAATTAGAAGCTGTGGTCCGAGCATGAGCCTACATTCTTGGTGAGAGTGTGTGTGTGGAGTGAAGGTTCTTCACTGTGTGTGTGCATCTACAGTAAACTCTTCTTATAAAGGTCTGATGTAGAGGAGAAGGGAACACTTACTGCATCACTACAGCACGACTTTTACTCTTCATACTCAAGTCTATTCCAAAGCAAGAACTTCTAGCACTCAAGTAGAAATGTAAAAGGAGTACAATTACTTATAGTGGAATCATATATGAGTGAGCTAGTTATTGGAATGGTGTCCTTCGTCCAGTAATGGTGGATAATTACAAAGTGGAGGACACTTATAGTTGATCATTCAAATGAGGCATTTGTCATTTTAGTCAAGTCAGGGTACGAGCACACACACACACACACACACAAATCCGGTTACAATATGATTAACAACATGACGCCAATCTACCTCAGCATGAGTTTGAAAAAGCCTGATTATGATGTTACATTCAATTTTTCATTGGATTGGATTCTTTGTCTGGTTTTCTGTATTTCCTTCATCCATGTCATAGGTTGCTTGGTGGATTTCATTGTATGGTGTGCCAGTCAGTTTCCTGTACATATTACAAACTCATGAATCTCTTAAATCTAGGTATTTTCTAAGCTGTTACTGGGTAAATATAAACTTTTTAGGGCTTATCTCCTTGAACACCTGTTACATTTCTTTTATTTAGAGTTTGTTACAAGGAAGAAAACGCGATCAGCAGTTATTTTATCTGCATATCTTTCTGTAACAAGTTTCACTGTACTCGTAAACGCACACGCCGAGATGATCTCAGTGTAAAAATATGTATGCTATGCTGTCAGTTTACATTTTCAGAACCACACAAAAAAAAAAAAAAAACAACACAGCCCACAACTACACGCAAATGGAAAAGACTGCTGTTTAATATTACTGGTGTAAAAAGAGCAGGGTGACGTGAGTCTGCAACACAACCCGCCCTCCATCTGGATACAATTAGCCCAGCAGTGAACAACAGGAATGATGCTTATTACTGATAAATCAATAGGATGATTTCCAAAGTTTCTGAGCCATCTTATTAAAAGCGGTTTAGCAATTCCAGTCCACCAACACGCGCTTGCTGGAGTCCCTGCTTGCACTTTGATCACACAACTATTTTGTAACAATACAGATACCGTATAAGCCATATTTCCCTCGCTTTCTCCTTCCCCTTCTTATCCTCGTTCGCTCTGTTCAGCTAAACATGTTTCGGACGTAGCCGCGATCCTGACACCATCTTTTTTCCGGGCTTGCCTGATCCTCCATGATCTATGAGATTACTGTTTAGGAACCATAAAAAACGGATTTGGAGTGTAATTACTATAAACAGTCTGCGTCAATGGTTTAGAGCTGCCATTCAAATGTCCCTCATTTGGAGAGCAGTTGATAACCTCAACAATGATACAACTGTAATGAATGGATGTTTGATGTCACCTAGATGAGGTGGTTTCCCATTTGTGTTTGGTTCCTCTCAAGTTTTTTTCCTCATACCAACTGAAGGTGATTTTCCGTGCCATAGTCACCACTGGCTCACTCATTTGGGATAAACTGATTGGAATACATTTCTGAAATGAATTTTTATATTTGCAAACGATTTCTGTAAAGCTGCTCGGGGACAATATTTATTTAGTGAATATTACATTTTCATTTACAAATAATGAATACGATCAAACTGAATTGCAATGAATTGTTTCTTTTCCTGCATTAAATGTGCAATTCCAGACTATTCTCGCCATTTGACAGAATGCAGTTAGAATAAATTCCACCTCATCGGGGAGTTTTTCCTTGCCACAGTTGCTCATCAGGGACAAACATACTTACAAAGAACATATTTACATTTAATCACCACATTATCTGTGTAAAGCTGCTTTGAGACAATGTTCATTGTTAAAAGCGCTATACAAATAAAAATGAATTGAATTGAATTGAATTGAATTATTAAAACATTTTTTTTTCATCAATTGTTAGCTTTATTAGCTACGGAAGTGCATTGCATTCGCAAAGAGGAAAAAAACTATTATAGAATAGATAGATATTAAGTCATAATTATGAGATCCTAAGTCATAATTATGAGATAATAAGTCCTAATTATGAGATAATAAGTCGTAATTATGAGTTAGTAAGTCATAATCCTTACTGTGATTTCTTTTTTTCTCTTTGTGGATGCAATGTGCTTCCGTATTTAGCTTACTCCTTCTTCCGAGGAAACCGAAGAAGCAAACAAAGCATGTCCCGAACAAGTGACCCTGTTTTGTATAAAGGGGCATTGATTATAATGGAGTTGATTATTTGCTAAAATGTTCCCACTTTGTTGTCCTGTATTGTTGGATTTTGTCCTTGGAAACTTGTTTCTGTCTTTGAATGCCATCATTCAATAGGCTTCTGGGACTCGTTCCAACACGCACACACACACACCCACACACACACACACACACACACACACACACACACACACACACACACACACAGACAGTGCATTAGCCCAAATGGTCCCAAAAAACAATCCCAAAATCGCTTTTAATGCTGTGAAAAGTTGAAATGTAACAATGCAATAATGTGTCATTTTCATAGATACAGCGTCAAATTTATTCCCTAGTAGAAAAAGGATTGCTTTATAGATGCTAACCACTGGCAAATTTGCCTTCAGGTTCCTCATAGTTTTCTGCCACTTTGATTTATGTCGTATCTTCATGATACGATTGCTTAAAAACAGGAAGTTGTTGAGTGAACCAGTGGTGAAGGGGAAAAAACTCCCTGAGATGGTATAAGAAAGAAACCTTGAGAGGAACCAAACTCAAAACCTCATCCTCATCTGGGTGACACCGAATTTTCATTTATTATATTCCATCATTGTTGAGGTGGACTGTTTACTAATGGAGACCCTAAAACTGCAATACTGTTCAATACACGGCAGCAGATTATATATTATTTATAGTCCAAATCCATCTTCATGGTTATTGATTCAAACCATCCACAGTAACCAGTAAAAATATTTTTTGGCAAATGTTTCAGTGCAATAATAATAATAATAATAGTAATAATACGTGCCACATGTTTAATAACTGTATCATTGTATCTGACTTTCTCTGCCTTCTGTTTCACCACTGCTACACATTTCATACAGTGTATTTCAATACGATTGGAAATGAATTGAATGTACAACATCTATACTTTATATATATAACTTTATGTATATTTCATTACTATTTCACTTTAAATTTGATGGTAATTTTACTGTGGGCCACTGCATCCCAACAATTTCCCTGTGGGATCAATAAATTCTGATTTAATTCTGATGATTACCTCATAGATCTTGAGGCTGTTCATGTGGAGCAGCAGCGAGTGGTTTTCAGTTGAAAAGGACTCTAGAAGAAGGCATCAGCATGGGGCTTAACCATGTCCAGTCCAACCAACCACATGTAAATCAACCAGCCACATTCCATTATCCAAGTTAAGAGTGAATTCTTATTAATTAATCTTCATTTTATTTCTCTTGTGTTTATTTTGGTTTAAATTGTTGGCACATAACTAATTAATGCAAAGTAATAATACAAAAAAAAGATATATTAAATATTTAGTCAGAAATGCAACGATTATACATATAAAACAAATCTTTACCAAGTGCACACAGAAATCACAAAAGTTCCAGAGTGCAGAAGCTCTAAATTGGCGATTTATGTCAATATTTATTTCGATAATTATATAATATGTCAAATATTTACTTTTTTCTTTTGACCTAAGTCTTTAAATGACCACATTTCTGCAGCTCTTCAGTGCTGGCCACAGGCTCAGTTTAGTAAACTTTTCTTGCTCCCAACAGAAAAATGCTGCCTTCAGTCCAAAATCTGTAATATTTGATTGACTTTCTTCACTTTGGGTTAATTCAGGGTTATATCGTGTCCTCACTGAATCAGAAACGGAGCCAGACTAAAGCTATGTCAATCAGATAGTTGGATTGATTTTGGTCTGCAAGCAGGGATGTTCTCACTTAACATATTTACACATTCTCAAATAACGACGGTTCTACTCTTGTGGGTCCACACCAAGATAAAAATACACACACATACACACCAACCATAATTTACAATAGCCCTGCCATTCGCTATCTGTGTTTTACCAGGCCTGAAGAGGTGGTTTCCCTACTGCCTAACACACATAAACATTCCATTTCTGGGTGTTTCTTTAGATAAACTGAGTATGACATAGACCACTTTCCTTTTACGTACCGAGCCAATAATCACAACACATCATTAGAGAGTTCTGGGTTTGTGATTTTTTTTAATCCACACTTACAGGAAATCCCACAAATCAAAACAAAGAATCTCATTGTGAGTCCATAAAAACACTAGAACGTTCCAGTCCAAATGAAGTTCCAAGCGCTTCGAACTGTCGCGCCGTTATGCAGGTGATACCGAACGACAGAATCATTATATTCAGTACAACTACACGATTGCAATCCTGCTTTTATAGAACAGTTCTATAAACAAAGGAAGTGACAAAAATAAGGACAAAGGTGTTGATGGATTTTTCTCTGCTAGCGTTACACCTCGCTTGCTAGCTCGCTCTAATTTATACGTTTCCTACTTCCTTTTCAGGCTCATCTTTCATGTCCGGAGTTATATTTCTGAAGAGTATCATCATTCGTGTGCTTTCATGATTTAGCCAACGTTCCTATTGTTTTCCAGTGCAGTTGTAAGAAATATGGGGAGTCTTGAAACTCTGCTCAGATTACTCAAACTAGCTGTCTAACAATACACTGGTGTCTTCAAATACACTGTTTCACTACTAAAGGTAATAAAGGTGCCTTTTAATTGTACACATGTAATTCTTTTGCAGAGCAATGAGCTGCTTTCTTCGCCTATCCAAGCGATGTTAGGAAGCTGGGGTCAGAGCACAGGGGCAGTCATGAAACAGCGCCCCTGGAGCACAGAGGGTTAAGGGTCTTGCTCAAGGAGACCAAGAGGGGCAGTTTGGTGATGCTGGGGCTTAAACCTTCAACCTTCTAAGTTGTATCCCAGAGCCTTACCCACTGAGCTTCCACCTCCCCTCTATTATCATATGAAGAAATGTTTAGGTTATTAGACAGATGCAGGTTCAAGTTTTCAGGTAAAAGTTAAGCAAAAGGTCATGTGATCAGCAAAGAAACAAACTGGCTAATCCAGAAGCAAACAAATGACACAAACACAGTAATATAGTCTGTGTGTGAAACAAACAGCACTAATACTTTTGCAAATGAGAGTCCTTTAATCAGATACCAGCTGGAGTAAGTGTGTAATTAGAAGTCTCTTTGAGGATGTTGGGAGTTTGCGGCAGCCATACGGGTAGGAAAATGAAACATGTATTCGAGCATATCATGGCTGTGTGGCTGTTTTTCGCAATATAATTCCATAACCCAACAGTGGGAAGTGGTTTAATGATGTGAACGATTGGAAAGAGGCATCGTGGAGTCTGATGGCTGATTCCCAGAGCACCATCTAACTGTTCAAAACACCATAGGAAGATTGTTGTAGTTTCCTTATATTTGAATGTTTGTACGTAATTGTAAACCTATAAGGCTCCTCAATGACAATTACATGTAAGACAACAAAAAAGAGTGATTTAAAAAAAAAAGGTTTTACTAATAAAACTGGGCAGAGGTGCAGAATACTGTAAATGCCTAAATGATCTTTCCTCATGCTGTTACATCAGACATGCAATGAGGCACATGTTTCGAATTTAACAGCCTTGTAAGTCTGTCCAACTATAAGTACGTGAGTGTAATCCGTGCAGAATTAAAAAAAAAAAAAAAACAGTCCTTCCCAAAACAGCCCTAAATTCACACACCAGTAAAAAGAACACAATGTTCACATTGTAGTGGGTGTTTTATTTTTCCAAAGTAGGAATGGGTTTAATAACATGAAACAGACCACAGCGAGTTCTTTTTTGTAGGACAGTTGGCCGAGATTTGTACAAGAAACTCAGCATGTTACATTATATAGGACAAAAGTATTGGAACATCTGCATTTTCCAGCCATATCGGGTTCTTCCCCGAAATGTTCCCACAACCTTGAAGGCACACAGTTTTATAGGATGTCTTATACATGGATGTGGTAGCATTACCTTTAATTTTGTCACTTGAACTAGGAGACCCAAACCTGTACATGACAGTACCCCTGTGCACAAAGCCAGCTCCATAAAGATATGTGTTGGGATGGAAGATCTCCCTCTATAGAGCTATAGAACCGTATTGAACATCTTTGGGATGATTCAGAATGCTCACTCCACCCCAGGGCTCCTCATCCCACCTACATCAGCACCTGACTTTACCAATTCCCTAATGAAGTACAGAAGGAAGGAAGGAACAATTGAATGAAGTACAGAAACAAGGCAATACAGAAGGAGATCAGAAACGAAGTTCAGAAAGAAGGAAGGAAGGAAGGTTGTACAGAAGGAACTAAGAGGAAGGAAGGAAGGAAGGAAGGAAGGAAGGAAGGTTGTACAGAAGGAACTAAGAGGAAGGAAGGAAGGAATCAATCACATTTTCATCACTCAAAAAAAATGAGACGCGAAAGACATTTATTCTATGGTAGCATTCCGTTATTAATTATTGAGTAGATATCACACTACTATTGATATTGCTCTATAGAGCAGATATGCAGACCAGACATGAATTTCTTCGAAATTTCTTTCAAAATTCACAAACTTTTCCATAAATTGTAGTTACATATTAAATTAGTACTTACATTACATAATAAATCGAAAATGAATTTTCTCAACGTATTTCCATAAAGCTGAGTTGCTTCAATTTTCATTGTTAAAAGGTGATGTGCAAACTGAAATTGAATGAAATATCAGTTGTAGACGCATTTCATGGATATATTTCAGTACAGAGTTCCAACACACAATCGTATCAATGTTAGCCGATATTTATTGACTAGTTATACCACTTCACTTCATTTGCTATCATTTCTAAAATTATTGAGATTTCTTTTACAGCTAATTTAAAGTTGTTCATATGGTACGCTCCAGTATACGAGCATTCTGACTAGATGTACAGTAGTTTTGATCATAACTAAACACAAAAGGTGTTCCATCCTATGTATAAGTAACACTGACAAATCAAGTTAACCACTGTGGGCTGTCAAAACCACACCCCCCACGAAAAAGCTGTTGAAGAAACCCACATAAAATAAGGCTTTGTGGGTGGTGTCCTTTTACTTGTAAAGTCGCACCTAGACCATAAAACAACTCATGCATTTCTGAATGACTTCACTATTATCTCGTGTTACGACGGCTGCCAAGGCGACATTCTGGTGCCATTGAGATTGCTGTAGATTTAGGTGGAAGGTTACAACGTCCGCCTCGGTCACCAGAGGTGGCGAAAATATACACATCTTTCACTTTAGTAGTGCAGATACTCGTTTAAAAATATTCTGGTAAAAGTGTTGACTATGCTTTTTTACTCAAGTTAAAGTAAAGAAGTTTGGGCTCTGACGTGTGCTTAAGTAAAAAGTAGTCTTTACTACAACCTGTTTTAGTGTCATGCTGGTAACTGGACCTCACGCTATATTAATATTGGGGCTGTCAATCAATTTAACATGGGCATAGACAAATATGGACGCTTTATTAAAATTTCTGTTTATTAAAATGATGAAGCTTCTTAACAATATACACTGATATCAGAAACTGACATGAAATTAAAACAATTTCCTAAAATCATCCTTCTGCAGTTTCTGCTCCACTGTGTAGATCTTACAAAGTAAATAAATAATCGTTACAACCATGAAGATTCTTTATAGACCTGACTTTATTTAAATAGGGTGTGTCGTGTCCATGACATTCAGAGGTGGAGCTGCAGGAGGTTCAAGTTCAAGGTCAACACTCTGTGAAGCCTAAAAGTAAAAACTAAACTACAATATTTATGCATTTGTTTTCTTGTCACTCATTTTCGTGCATAAGTATTTTTTTCTTGTCCAGTTTCTGTGTCATTCGCTCCACAGCAGGTATTCCTTATTTTATAGAAATTAATCGCACGACTTTGCTATGTTTCCACACGGACGGTTAATAAGGTGATACCGAAGAAACTTGAATCTATTGTCACTTATATACAGATTACAAAATTAGAGAATATTTGTTTTCGTTGTTACGATTTTGGTTGATTTAAAAGCAGACATTTTGAGCTTTCTATTCATATATTTATGATGTCTTTGAGGAAAGTATTCACTGAGATTCAGGTTGTTTTATTTGTGTCTGTGAAGAGAGGAGACAGTTTTCTTTATTTCACAAAAGCACAGCGTTTTGTTGTTATGAGTCTATAAACAATTGAGGTATGAATAATATATTTCTCTTATCTGTACGACCAAAAAAGACATTTAAGAGGTTTAAGTTCGTTTCGGTGTCATGAGGGGAAAAAATGCCGCGAAACGCGCAGGCGAGTTTGTCGACCCCAGAGGGTAAATTATTCACATCATGCCAGATTTTGGTGCCGATTCGAGAATTGGAACATCAGTAAAACAAATGTTTAGTGATTAAAACGTTTATTTTCGGTGGAGTTTATGTATTTATTTCCTATCTAAGTGAAGAAAGGATGTCGTGAATAAACCTGTGTTGAGGTTTTAATTTCGCCTCTTTTATATTTATTTCCATTTTGATTGGAAAAAAATGTTCAAACAGAAATGCACGTTAAAAAAAAAAATTGTGCCTGTTAAAATGAATTTTTGCATTAACAGCCCTTATTAATATAGTAACACAAAACTAATTAAAAATGTATTTAACTAATGCATGTATCCAGGCTGAACAAACACCATATAGAACACAAGCAGAGAAAAGATGATGATGATGATGATGATGATGAACAGGTGGTCAGGAATGTCTCTGTTCTCGGTCATGTTTACATCGCTGACTTCCTCTGTTTCGTCTACATTAACCCCAGTCTTCTTGCTTCCTTTTGACTTGCTCATTGTTATTTTCGAAAATTAGTACATCTGTGGTGTGTGATAGGAAATGATACACCAGTAGTAGAGTGAAAAAGCCGCACAATGACAAGAAACAGGTTGGTGGGCTGAAAAATGGTGCGCAATGAGAACAATAAATATTGATCATATCACCAAATAGATTGAAACTAAAGTAACGAGTCTGGTTTAAAAATGTAAGAAGTAGAAAATACAGATTTCTGTGTAAAAAAATTAAAACATGAAAGGAAAAAGAAAAATTTGTGAAGTTAAATAACAGAAAAATCTACGTAAGTACAGTAACGTATTTGTACTTAATTACTCACACTTCTGACTATTAGATCCATCCTTATACAGTACTGCAGTACCAGCAACCACTTGGAACCTTGTTGTGCCACGATTGTTGCATGTTTTCCCTAAAACAAAATGTTTTGGCACCGTTCTAAGCGTTTGTCTCTACGTGTTCATCTGTTTTGGCTTTTAGTCTACTTTGCCTTTATAGCTCCCTCGTACCCTGTTTTCCTGCCCAGCACTAATTTGATTGTCTTTGTGGACTACAATTCTTGGAATGTGCTTCGGGAAAGTGTTCACTGGTTGCCCTTTAGTCCCCAGTACATTCCAAATAAACAATTACATAGATCCTTTGTAGAATCCAGTGGCATACACTAACTCTAATGGGACATCCTTGAGTAAAAACACTAACTGGAAGAATCAGGACAAGATCCAGTTACAAAAAGGGAATTGGTGTGATGCCTAAGAGGCCATGCATTATAATATTTTCTCTTTCTTGTTTTCAAATGATCACAACTTCAATTTCCTGATGTAACAAAAGTTGTTTTCATGTTATCACGACTTAATTTTTCCATGATCTTTACATAACAAACATCAGAAATCTTAACAATAGGCCTACTTTAGCTTTGTCCACTTTCTCAAAGCGGAGATAAATCCTGTATTTGCTATGGGTAGTGGTGGACGCAAACCGTGTAATTAAAGTAGTTAAAGTACATATACCTGAGGTAAAACATCATTCCACTAAAAGTAAAAGTGCTCTCTTTAAGCTTTCACCTGAAAGGTACTTAAGTATCAAAAGTATTATAATTTATTATGGATATAATGTTATAATTTTTTATGATTTTTGAACAAAACTTTTGCTTTATCAACTCAGTTTATGTGAAAAGATTTGAATGTTACTTTTAGCACACCGATCTATAAATAGAATGATATCAGTGAGTCAAACACTTGAAAATTTTTTTTGCAAAAATAAGGCAACGTGTGTTCGAGTCCGAGTCAGGAGTTTCTTCCATTTCTTATTGCTTTAATAAGTTCTGCTTGTGTTGTACTGAGGCTGAACCGTATTGTATGTATATGTATTGTAACTGTATTGTGTGATTGAGGCCATTCGGAGTTTAAACCAGGAAACACCCAGGATCTAGTACTGGACCTAAACCTTTTTTTGGATTATTATGACACCTTCACTCTGGACTTGCACAGCACAGTGTCACTTTATATCACATCATACTGCACATGGACACTTTAAGGACAATCACTTCTTCTTCTTCTTCTTTTGGCTGCTTCCATTAGGGGTCGCCACAATCACTAAATCACTAAAAAAGGACAATCACTAAATCACTTTAATTTGTATTGTCAATAGCTGCCATACTGTTCATGTGTATATATATATATATATACATATATTTTCATATATTCCTATATATTTATTTTTTATATCCTTAAATTATTTTCCTTTTGTACTTGAGTGCTAGACAGTAGTATGTGTATGTGATGAATAAAATTTGGATTTAAATTTAATAAGTAGATACCATCAAGCCGCAATCAAATCGAGTTCAAAACAGATTGATTTTACAAAATGTCGAGTAAAAAGTACGATATTTGACTTTGAAATGTAGTGAAGTTTAAGTTAAAGTCTCCCCAAATGGAAAAACTTCAGTAAAGTGCAAATACGTGTAAAAGCTTGAGTACAGTAACGAATTACATTTACTTTATTACTGTCCACCACTGACATTTTGATAGAGGTTTCAGACACTAATGCATACTGGATGATATTTGGCAGAAACATACACAAGGCGTGAGATTTTGCAATATAATTCCATCGTAAGAAAAAAATAACCTGTTATGTCGAGAAAATTGTGTCGTAATCACGAGAAAACGACAAGTTGAGGTTTTTTATTGGCTTTAACACTAATAAAACTCTTCAAAATTAAACCTTCGGTCATACTTATATACATATTTTATCTGTCCTCCAACTTACAGATTTTAATAAAAGTACTTAGGCACACACTTTTATCCTCATAAAGGATGTGAAGCTGCACCACTAAACACATTTACTCAGACAATTCAGTCCAAACCAATGGTCTCGTTCATTCACAATAAATTCATAGCCTTTGTCTTCCTCTAGTGGTCAGATGTGGGAACTGTCTTATTCAGTCTCTGGTACATGATTTCCGTTTTTTTTTTTTTTTTTTATCATTTTTAAAATTTTACAATAGTTGTTCTAACACATTACACTTTTAGATAATGTTAATCCAGATCAAATGATAGTTATAATATGCTGAGGAAGTCACCATGGATTGTTGAGCAAAATCACAGCATTCACTAGGCCACAGAAATCTTGAATTTGATTTCTGAAAACGTAAACAGTAAATGAACCCCAAACTAGTCTAGAAAACTATTAAAAACTTGCTAGTGTTAGTGTTTATCAGTGTAATTGATAAATGAACTAACTACATTTTAGGCATAAAGTTATGGCATGCTATTGGACTTGCTGCTTTTTCTTCTGATGACAGACACAAATTGGCTAAATGCTAATGGCTATATGCTAGATTTGTGGCTATATGCTAGACTTTCAGCATGCACAATTTCTCCATAAAAACATCTCTATAATAAATGCTTCCTTCATCTTGTATTTTCTTAAGAGAAAATTTGTCACGCCGTGAAACATCATTCGCTTTCGGTCATTCATTTGCAGGTTGTTGTATGGTGAAGTCGTTTCCAATGAACTGCAGTCCACACAGAACTGCAATGGTGTTTAACTTTGGAATGGGCACCATGTAGGGTTATCGGGTTAGAGGCAGAAATGTCAAGTTTGGACAGTCATTCACTGTGTTTTCGAATTTTTATGGTGTGAAAAACCACAAAAGACTTTACAAACTTCAGAGAGGCTCTGTATCATCCACTCACTGATAAAATAAAATGTTAAAATGTCATAGTAGTTCAAAATAATATCTGAAATGTAAAAAAAATGCAGGATGATCAAAGATCGGGACATTGTGGCCTAATAAGTTAGAGTTCTGTTCTAGATGACATACCTGTTCTACAGTCTTTCCATTCTTTTTTTTTACATTTATCACTAACACCGATCGGGCATAACATTATGACCACCTGCGTAATATTGCGTTGGTGTTCTTTTGCTGCCAAAACAGTCCTGACTTATAGCTTTAGTAATTGTGTTCATTCTCGCAGCGTGATCCAGTGCCGCCGGCCAATCAGAAACTAGAATGCTGTGATATGAAAGCATGGTTAAAACTCTTTTTGGGGACATGTCAAGCTAAAAAAAAAAAACACCTTTTTTTCCTAAGCAACAGTGTGTGTGGTGAACTGTTGGTGTCAGTGTGTGTGTTTTCTGTATAAGCATTCCACTTTGGTAGGATAATATTTGTTCCTTCGGGAAATTGAACATTTGCACTGATGCGAGAGCAGCGCTGTGGGACTTCAGCTCAGTACATCAGCGCATGCATTTATCACACACACACACACACACACACACACACACACACACACACACACACACACACACACACAAAACACTTGAGAATTCCGGACTATTCATCTGTGCGGTTCTGTTATTTCAGCTGATTAGTTAAAGAAGAGGTCATTCATCAGTCTCTCTCTCTCTATCTCTCACTCTCTCCATCTATCTTTCTCTTTCTCTCTATCTTAGACACACACACACACACGCACACACACTCACACACACACACACACACACACACACACACACACACACACACACACACACACACACACACACACACACACACACACACATTATGATGTCAATAGAGATACTTCAGTGAGTGAGATTATTAACCTTGTGTGTTTGTGTGTGTGTGTGTGTGTGTGTGTGTGTGTGTGTGTGTGTGTGTGTGTGTGTGGGTGGGTCTGTATGTTGAGCTGTTCTTTCATGATCCTGCTGGGACGAACAGATTTACTAGTTAATTTTGACATTGTGTTTGTTTGAGTTACTTGTTAATAGGACCTGGGAGAGGGTGTGTGTGTGTGTGTGTGTGTGTGTGTGTGTGTGTGTGTGTGTGTGTGTGTGTGTTAATAGGACCTGGGAGAGGGTGTGTGTGTGTGTGTGTGTGTGTGTGTGTGTGTGTGTGTGTGTGAGTGAGAGAGAAAGAGTGAGGTCCTCAGACATGCTCCAAACCTAGCAAAGGAAAAAAATTTGCACTAATTTGCATAATTAGTGATTACATGTTTATTCGAATTAATAATGGGCCTGCTGGAGTGTTATTATCATTATTATTATTACCCCCAGCAGTAGTGAAGGTAGTAGCGCATTATTACGTAGCCCTACCAGCTGTAATCCTCATTCGTTGTTAGCACCAGAAGTAGCATTAGCATCAAGAACAGCACAGCATGAGCTGCTTGCTGTAGGTCGCTCGAGTTCAGAGCTCAAACACAGAGGTGCTAAAGAGTATAGAGTGTTTTGCTTTCTCCATCTGTTCTCACTCTGGAAAATGGCTCTCCCTGGCCCGTGTGTGTGTGTGTGTGTGTGTGTGTGTGTGTGTGTGTGTGTGTGTGTGTGTGTGGTATTCTTATACTGTGGGTGGTAGCCTTCTCTCTTCACTACTGTTCATGGTTCAGTTGCGATGACTCCTACCAGCAGGCCATCTCACCAGCCCTCTAACTCTTTTCTTTCTCTGTTGGCTAATTTCCGCTAGCATGATGTTGGTGGGGAGGGTGTGTTTGGGGGGAGTTTTAGAGCATTAGCGATGGAAGATTAGCAAAATAAAATAGCTCTAACTATAGTATAATATTTTATGCATATTATTGTTATGAACCTGTAATGATACATGCCATGCCATAACCATAACCTTGTGTACGTGTTTTATGATTTTATGAATATTGTCACACGTAAAGAAGCAGAACCCTCATCTAACAGCAGTTTCATTCGCTGAGTTGGCATTTCGAGTTCTTGGCAAAGTAGTAGGGGGGCTTGATTTTGGGATTACTTCACAGACAGTTACAAATATTTTGTTTAGGAACGTAATAAAATGTGTAAAAGATTTGTACGAATACATATTCACTGATTCGCACGGGTTCATTTGCACAAGACTTGTGCGATGTGATGCAAATGATTTATTTATAAATTTTTATTAGGAAAGGCGCAATACTTTGATCAGTTAGAAAGTAGCCAATAATTTGTGAGCAGTATTTTGTATGTAGATTGATTTCTCCTCTCTACACTGTTTCGCAGGGAACTTCCTCGAGACAAACCAGGAAAAGAACGGCAGGTTTTAAATGATCTTTTTTTTGTGAAAAGGCCATGCGTTAAAAGTCAGAAGTATCTCAAGTCAATTGACGATTTGCTGTCTGTCTGAAACAGAAATAAAAGCGATCTCTCTGTACTATATTGAATAGCTGAGCATCATATTTTTTTTTAATTGCATCGTATTGCATTGAATCGCATGGTGCTGAGTCGAGTCAAATTCGGATCGCACTGCATCATAATAGGGGTGTATTGTATCGCATCGAATTAGTGGTTGCTTTGGCTATTCATCCAGATGTGAATCGCATTAGACTCAATTATACAGAGTACGACATGTAGTGAAATGTTTTTTTTTGGCTGTCCAACATGAAAAATAGAAATATAAAGTAAAAGAGTAAAAAAAATGAAGTATAAAAGTATATTAAAAGTATAAGTATAATTATAAAGTATGAAAAATGTTAAGAAGAAATATATATATATATAAAATACACACACACAAAGAAATAATATCTTTGTACTTGTATGATGCGATACACTGAAATTGATTGTAGTCAGTTGACAGGCAAAAAAATCTTTCATTTAAAAGATGTTCAAATCTGAGACTGGTGTGTGTGTGTGTGTGTGTGTGTGTGTGTGTGTGTGTGTGTGTGTGTGTGTGTGTGTGTGTGTGTGTGTTGATTTATTCATGTTAGACATGTTATTCACTTGGACCTATATAAAATTTCTGTGTGTGTGTGTGTGTGTGCTGTGAGTATTGAAAAGGCTCTCAATGTTTCTCCTTCTTACATGTCCATGAAAACACGTCTGGTGCATGTGTGGTCTACACGGACGACAAAGATGAAGCCCCATCCTTCACTAGGGTACACTCCACTGCTTTTCCAATCCTTCCATCTCTCTCGTTCTGTTTCACACACACCCCAGTGTTCCACAAACACTCCCACGTCTTTTTTTGTACTAGGCTTTCTTTCTTTCTTTCTTGCTTTCTTTCTTGCTAGCTGTCAGTTCCAATAGCTAGGTTAATCTTGCTCCTTTGTTAGCATTTCACTCTGGATCAAATTGGGGCTGCTATAGATTGGTATCTTGTGCTTTCATAGCATCACCTACCGCCAGGTTAAACATCTACAAGCTTACAGTAAAGCTGAACTGGTGCTGCTATCAGAATTGGACTGGTGCATTACTCCTGTTTTTACTTTCACATATCCAAATCTATCAGAGTTCTATGGGATAAAATGTCTGCATTTCTGTGACTTGTGGTCAGTGGGCCACTTTACATTAGCCTCACCCTGCAACTGGTTTGTCCTCGTGTATCGTCAAGTGCTTGCGTCTTTATCGTGTCTATGGGGACTGATACCTTCTGGATTTTTTTACCCTTCAAATGTATGTGATGACCAAGCGAGTGTGTCACTCTGTATCCACACCTTCCCCACAAGTCCCTTAGGTCCTCTTCAGGGGTTTCCTCTGAAATGGATATCATTGAAGACTTCCTTTCTTGTGTCGAGCAACTCAGCGAGAAGCCTAAAAGAGTTGTGTCCCTTGCTTGCTTTGCATGCCTTGGTGGCCAGATGATTCTGGAGGAACCATATGGCTGAACTCTGGCTTCCTTTCTAAGGTCATGTGTCCGAAGTTTGTGAACCAGGCAGTCAGCCTATAAAAAACGATCAGCACAACAACTCTTCATTGTGTCCAGTACATACATTACAGTTTTATCACCTTCTAAAGACTGAATCTTGAACCCCATTAAATCACCATGAACATTCATCTAGGTTATGTATCTCCTTCATCTTCTTCATCTTGTAACCAAATTCTATCCACAAATATTTGCTGATTTGGTTCCTTATAATCTTTGTGGCTTCTCATGTGGATGTTGTAACTGGTTAAACACTCTGCTTCTACAATACTTACACACTCCCTTGAATCTGCTGTTGACAAGTCCTAGGGGTTTTTAGGCGATGTACACTTTGAGTAAGTAATGCATCACCATCTTAGAACTCTGTGTGTGTGTGTGTGTGTGTGTGTGTGTGTGTGTGTGTGTGTGTGTGTGTGTGTGTGTGTGTGGGAGAGAGAGAGAGAGAGAGAGAGAGAGAGAGAGAGAGAGAGAGAGAGAGAGAGACACACAGACCTATCAATTTTTTAAGAGTGTGTGTGTGGTATCACCCACAACACTGGAGAATGACAACAAACGGAGTGGAACCCAGAGTCAGGGAATGTGTGTGTGTGTGTGTGTGTGTGTGTGTGTGTGTGTGTGTGTGTGTGTGTGTGTGTGTGTGTGTGTGGGCTGCAGCTGAACACACAGCTCATCTCCAAAACATCGACATTCCCTACTGAGGCTGTTTAGTCTCTGTGCAGCTGCAATGCAATTACCCGAAGCTCACTACTCTTGACCTTTTTTCTTGCACATCTCGCACATCTGGAACTAACCCACACTCACCACACACTCTCAGCAGGCACAGCTCCTGTCCATCTGACCTCTTTCAACAGATTAGTATGTAAGAGGGTGAAATAATTGTCATATCAAGAGAAGGAAAAGAGATATACAGACACTTATCATGTTTCAATATTAAACTATACAATTTCACGGCTGACCCATGACCTCTCTCTTGTTCCACCTTTTTAGTATCTCTTTCTTTCTTTTTATCAAACTTATGGCCACTTGGCTTTCTGCACCAGCGCATGTTCCCATTCCTCCATCTTATTCTTTCAACATTCATTCCTCCATTCTTCTTTCCTCGCATTTCTCATCATTCCACCATCTCTCTTTTTAATCTATTCCATCATGCATGTCTAAGTCCTAAAATAATACTTATGTTATATGTGTGAGAAGGGAAGTATGGGAAAAGTGTTTTTTTTTTTCTTTTTGCTTAGTATTTGTGATTCATTTTTTGTTGTTTTTATATTTCTCTGCTTTTCCTTCTGTTTTGTTGGGACACTGTTCAAAATGTAAATAAATTTATTTGAATCATTTGCAAATCTCATAAATCTGTATTCTATTCACATTTAAACAAAAAACATACCAAATAATAAAAAAAAAGAATATATATACAATTTCAAAGGGGGGACTATAAGCTCATATTTTATTTGATGGCTGCAACCGAGCTAAAAAAAAAAAAAAAAGGTTAGGTCGGGTCCATATTAACCACTGTGTAGCATCACGTCTTCTGTCCATGCACATCCGGGAATGGAGGTGACCAGTTGCTGAAGTTTTGTGAGAGGAATGTTGTCCCATATGTGTCTGATACAGGAATCTAGCTGCTCAACAGTTCTGGGTGTCCTTTGTTGTGTTTTTCAGCCATTAAATTCCAAATGAAATAATTTCTGGCCTTAAACTGGTACATTTCCTCAGTTTAAACATTCGATATTATCTATGATCTGTTGTGAATAAAATATGGGTTTACGAGATCATTGCATTCTGATTCTATTTACATTCTATTTACAGTATCTTACAAACGTGAGTACTGTACACTCCTCAGATTTCAGCATCCATTTTATTATATGTTCTCAAGGGACAATACTATAGAAATATAGATATATATATGGATATATTTTAGAGTAGTCAATGTGCAGATTTACTGTCCTCCGAAAATAACTTGTACAGCCATTATTGTCTAAATAACTGGCAACAAAAAACTTTCTTTCGGCTTCTCCCGTTAGGGGTCGCCACAGCGGATCCTCCGCACGTTTGATTTGGCACATGTTTTACGCTGGATGCCCTTCCTAACGCAACCCTCCCCAATTTATCCGGGCTTGGGACCGGCACTGAGAGTGGCTGGGGATGGTTCCCTGACCGGGAATCGAACCCGGGTCGCAGCAGTGAGAGCGCTGCATCTTGACCACTAGACCATCAGGGGAAATAACTGGCAACAAAAAACTAATAAAAAATAAATAAAAATAAAAGAAAGCCCACAAACAGTTTACTGAAGACATCCTGTCCAAGAGCATGATTTACTAGAACCATGTCCTGTGGTCTGATGAGACTAAGATAAACTTGTTTGGTTCAGATTGTTTGGTCCAGCATGTGTGCCCTGGTGAGGAGTACCAAGAAAATTGTGTTTTGCCTACGACTGTAGCATGGTGGTGGTAGCATAATGGTCTGGGGCAAAGTGAGTGCTGCCTTTAATTGAGGATTAAAACATGGATTCCAACATGTACTGTGACATTCTGAAGCAGAACATGATGCCCTCCCTTCAGCAACTGGGCCAAAAGGGCAGTTTTCCGACATACTAACGACCCCAAACACACCGCCAAGATGACAAATGCCTTTCTGAGTGAGGTGAAGGTGATGGAGTGGCCAAGTATGTCTCCAGATCTAAACTCTATTGAGCACCTGTGTGGCATCCTCAAGCGGAAGTTGGAGAAGCGCCATGCGTCTAACATCCAGCTGCTCTGTGATGTCATGAGGAGAATCCCAGCAACAACCTGTGCAGCTCTGGTGAATTAAGGCAGTGCTGGATATCAGTGGTGCTCCCACAAAATATTGACACAGTTTGGACATGTTCACTAAGGGTGTACTCACTTTTGTTGGCAGTTATTTAGACAATAATGGCTGTCTGTTGAGTTATTTTCAGAGGACAGTAAATCTGTACTGCTGCACATTTGACTACTCTAAAAATAAATCTGAGTTGAGAAGATATAAGATGAGGGATTCTTTCTGATGAGGTATTGTACCTCTCTGGCATTACCAAAAAGCTGTTTATGTGCACAGTGCACTTCAGCATGGAGTTCTGTTCCAAAGTGTGTGTGAGAGAGAGGAGTCTAATGGAGTGTGTGATAGCCCCTGAACAGCCTGGATTCAGCTGTCAAAACACACACATATCTTTACACACTCTGTCCGTTAAGTAGCTCGTCTTCTCCACTTCTTTGTTGCGCAATCAGAATTTCCACTGCTTCTCCTTTCTTTGATCCCATTAGTCTCCCTTTGGGTCTCAGTTTGTGTTCTCTCCTATGTCAAATTCGAGCATTTTATGTAGCGCGATTGTATGGAATTAGAGTTTAAATCATGTCCGTCGCAGAGAGAGTTGTCTTTTGGTCTGGGTTTTGTCGATGGTAATATTCAGAGTAATGTGAAGCACCACAACTATACAAAACATAACCACTTTAATATATATAAAAGCAATGTGCTGATCACTACAGGTCATCGCATCAAATGATACCTGATTGAACAGAAATGATTCTGTAACTTGCTTATTTTATGTGGAAGTAACTGGGCCTTCACAAATTTCACTTGATCTACACACAGTATGAAATTGATCACTTTCACTACCTCGTTGTACCCTGGAATTTCAGTCAACAGGGTGGTCTTTTGATTTAGTCTCACAATTTCTTATTTTTGTTCCTTTCTTGGTAAAGATACGGTGGAATAGAAGTTCAAAACACATTAACGAATCAGAAAACTAATTAACAAATTAGAAAACAGTAACAAATCCAAAAACAAAACATCAAATCCGAAGACACAACGACATTTCAGACAAACCGGAAAAGGTAGGTATAGTTTGTGAATGGAAAGCTTATTGGAAAACTTACTTGGAAAACACCTGTCATTCAAGATATACAGGAAGTCTGAAATCTTATAACTTTGTTTCTTGTGTTTTCCGTTTACTTTAAACTATTTTTTATTTCGATTAGTTTACCTTCAAATATAAGAAAATAACAGAAGTAAACAGTGGCAAACAAGGAGAACAGGTGCATGAAAATACAAATATATACACATATATTTAGGGGAAAGAGGCAAAATAAAATAGATAAATAAATACAATTTCTAATAATAATAATAATAAAATAAAAAGGATAAAAATAAACAGGGCTATGGTTTATTCTGTAAATCATATTTTTTCTATAAAAGACAAAAGATTCATTGCATTTTTCTTTTTTAATCACTTTTAGGGCTTTTGTGAAAGAAATAACTCATTATAAAATGCAAAAAAACGTTGGTTTTAGTTTCAAGTATTTCGATTTTGTGTATATAATATTTTCCCATCAGAAGTATTTTATTAACAAGAAAGTCGTCTTTGTTATTGTTCATTACAAGTCCAAAGATAATGTAATACAGTCTGCGGCAGGGGAAAGTTGGAACGTATGTGTAAAAGTGTACAAACTAATCCTTATGTCATGATATACTGCAGCATCTCCAACATCACTGCATATGAATGTCCTTCCTCAAAGTAGATTTGAATTCATTAATTTTTCTCCTTGATTGCTTATGTTTACTTCTGTTATTTTTTTATATTTAAAGGTGCACTAATCGAAATAAAAAGTAGTTTAAACTAAACGGAGAACTTTACACATGAACAAGATACAAAGTTATAAGATTTCATACTTCCTGTATATCTTGAATGACAGGTGTCTGGTCCAATAAACGGTAAGTTTCCATTCACAAACTATACCTACCTTTTCCGCTTTGTTTGAATTGTCGTTGTGTTTGCGGATTTGTTATTTTGTTTTTAGGTTTGTAATTTTGTTTTCGGTTAGTAATTTTGTTTTTGTATTTGTTAATTTGTTTTCGGATTTGTTATTTTGTTTTTGCATTTGTTCATACGTTTTTTCAGATTTGTTATTTTGTTTGCGGAATTGTTATTTTGTTTTCGGATTTGTTCATTTGTTTTTTTCATTTGCTTATTTGTTTTCAGATTTGTTATTTTGTTTTTGCATTTGTTCATACGTTTTTAGATTTTTTATTTTCTTTTTGGATTTGTTATTTTGTTTGCGGAATTGTTAATTTGTTTTTTCATTTGTTCATTTGTTTTCAGATGTTATTTTGTTTTCAGATTTGTTATTTTGTTTTTGGATTTGTTCATTCGTTTTCAGATTTGTTACTTGTTTTTGGATGTTACTTTTTTTTCTGATTTGTTATATTGCTTTCGGATTTGTTATTTTGTTTTTGCATTTGTTTATTTTTTTGTTGATTTTGTTAGTATTTTTTTATTTGTTAATTTGTTTTCTGATTTGTTAATGTGTTGCGCTTCTCGGCCACCGTAGTAAACAGCTGTCTTAAACTTTCAAGTTTAAAGATTAGAATTTTGGTGAAAGTTTATTAGATAAATCTCTCCTTCTTATGTCGCCATGTCCTCGCCCACTCGCTCCATCGTGGGTCCACTTTTTCCTTTACTTTGACTCCTACGATACCATGTGTGTAAGAATACACAAAAACGCTTCTGTTTCTGCTCACATTGGTTTTGAGTAGGTAGAGGGTTAAGTGGAACTGTAGTGTGTTTTGTTTTTGTGTATGCGGGGGTGTGTTTTAAACATACGTTGTTCTGGTTTATTTGGAAAAGATCCATTTCAGGAATTCATCTTCCCAAGTCTGCTGCCCAAGCTGTGAACCTTTTCCCTTCTCTACAAAGCAAGGCCTTAGAAGACCTGCCTTGAATGGACATTTTCCAGTGCCACCCAGATGAGGATGAGGTTCCCTTTTGAGTCTGTTTCCTCTTAAGGTTTCTTCCTCATGCCATCTCATGGGGTTTTTCCTTGCCACAGCAACTGGCTCGCTCATTAGGGGCCGAACTACAATGATTAAAAACAAACTTAGACATTCTTTTATAACCACTTTATATCTGTACAGCTGCTTTGAGACGATGCCCATTGTTAAAAGTAACATACCAATAACAATGAATTGAACTGAATTGAAGATGCTTTCGAACTAAGATTGGTAAAAATTGGAGTTGCCTGTGTAAAACCCCTGACCTCGACCCCAATGAATACCTTTGGGATAAAGTGGAATGATGACTGTGTGCTAGTCCCGACTTTTTAGTTCCTGACCTCCTGCGTTCTTGTCCCTAAAGGAATGCAATTCCAGAAAGCCACATTCCAAAATCTAGTGGACATGCTTTCCAGGAGTATGGAGGTTACCAGCAAAAAGGGGGTGATATCTGACTGTTTAAAAAACTTTAATGAGGATCGCACATCTGTACACCTGCTCAAACCTGGAGTTAGCCAGCAGGACAGTACATTACAGAGATGCAGATAAAAGTCAAAGGCTTCAATTAATCCTTACACTTCCTAACACTAGGGACAGTATAACCACGATGGAGTTTTAGCATGTAAAAGTCCTCTTCCCTCCAACAGAATTAAAGCTTGACGTGACGAGAACGCACAGCACATGGCTGCTTTTGGTGACAGATTCATGGTGTCGTAACGATGCGTCCCAAAGAAAAGCAGCCAGTGGCTTTTGTGACTGTTAGCATTGGAGCCCGGGCTGTTTTCACACTAAACCATTAAGAGCTCTACTGACGGCTCCAGGATTTATGACTCCTTTTTTCATTTGTATTTTTCTTTCCATTTCGTACTTCCATTCTGTCGTCTCTCGTTAAGAGTTCAGCGCCGGGAAATGGCGATGAAGACTGTGTTAACATCATCGTCGTCCTCAGGAAGGAGCGGGAGGGGGGGGGGGGGGCGATTTGTGGACGTGATGAGTTATTAAAAAGAGAGTTAATTGGGCTTTTCAGAGTTGAAGACAAACAGCTTATTACTTTTTTTGGTACGTCAGGAAATGTTCATATATTTTGGATGTATAGTATAGTACGGTATACATCCACATACATTTATATAGGCAGACTTCCCTGGATAATCCTGCTCCTAAATATAGTGATTCCTTTTTGTCTTCATTATAAAGTCAATGGATGGCCCTAATCCAGAGCAATTTACAGTTATCCCAGTCATACAGCTGAGCAATTGAGGGCTAAGGGACTTGTTCAAATCCCAGCACCACCAAGCTGCCCTGAGCAGTGCCCTTAATGCTTAAAGCTCTTAAGTCGCTCTGGATAAATGCATTCGCCAAATGCCATCAATGTAAATGTAATATAACAATATGGCCCCTAATGAATGAATAATACAGTCTATTGACAAAAAGGAATCACTATATACAGGAGCAGGAAGGTCATGGGTTTAAATCCCAGCACTGAGCTAGGATAGGAATTGTGGTGTTAAGAGCCTTGCGCAAGATCCCAGCAGCTTGGTGGTGCTGGACCCTTGAACAAGACTCTTGACCCTTGTTTAAGCACTGGTATAATGCTGGGATTTGGACTCGATCAACAAGTCTAACGTTCTATCCATTTCCCAGATGAGTTTTCAGATCACCTGAATGAGGATGGGTTCCCACTGATTCCTCTTAGGGTTTCTTCCTCATACCATCTAAAGGAGTTTTTCCTTGCCACGGTCGCCCCTGCTCAGGGATGTTCTATAATTCATACGTTCTGTAAAGCTGCTTTGAGACGACGTCCACTGTGAAAGCGCTATAGAATTTCCCCATCCCACATGAATGGTGGCGCTTCAATTAGGTGACTAGACGTGTGTGTCTTGGTTACGAATGTAAAGTGAAATATGGTATACGAGGACTGTTATTATGAACCGCCAAATAATCAACGCAAGCGTATTATAAAATTAATCCGCATGTAATCATATAATAATTGCGATTCATAAGAAAAGAAACCGAAGATTTACGATACTTAGTGCATTGTTAGAAGGTTATTTTAATGTTATTATATTAGTCATTGGGTTTAATAGGTCATGGTGCATTTATTGACATGCAGGCACCTGGTGGCAGGAGTGAAAAGGGGGAAAAAACGTGATACTGGGCAGCGGCGTAACGTATGCAAACTGCATCTGATAGTAGGTTAATTTAGTATCTGGTGTATATACATGATTCTCCACTAGAGGGCGACATAATCAGTTTGGAAATCAGTACACACTTATCAGTTAAATTTTCACCATTGTTTTTTTTTTTTTTTTACTGTAGAATGAAAGGTTCATGTTAAGTATTTTCTACTTTTCTAAATAACAATATAATATCTATAAATAGGCTGAACATTTAATGGTTGCTTTATGTAGATTTGCAATCATTCACACCTCAGAAAGGTGTTAGTAAAATCTGGTACTGGTGTAGGTGCAGTCAGATTCCAATTAAAGTTGAGATCAGAGCTCTATATCAGGGGGTCTTCCAGTTCAACCCATTTAAAGCATTTCTTCATGAAGCTGGCTTTGTGCACAGGAGCATTGTAAACAAATCATCATGCATATTCATATTCTATAATCAATTTCTACATCTCATTTACTCTTACTTACTCTTTGTCATTTATACAATGTAATCGTGCAAAACGAAATAAATAATAATCATTACACAGATTTATCTGTATAATTGTAAATGTTCATTTTCTTTGCTTCAGGTTTTAAGTGTTTGTCATGAGACTTTGTCACCAATAGGGGGCAGTAGATCACTGCTGTCAGTCCCTTATGACACGGTTAAAGCTGGTAAAAATGGAGTTAAACACTTATTTAGGCTCGGATGCACATGTTGCCACTCAGTGTGTGTGTGTGTGTGTGTGTGTGTGTGTGTGTGTGTGTGTGTGTGTGTGTGTGCGTGTGCGGTACAGAGTTCACACATATGGCTAGTAAGGTGACATGGTTGACAGCGCTTTAAGATTAAGCCAGCTGTTATTAGAGGTAATGTGTTACAGATGTGAACACACAGACACACACACAGACACTACACACAGATACACACTGCCTTACACAAACAGCCCACCCATCTAATGCCTGAAAATCCACTATTAGATAGAAATTATAATTTTTTTATTCATTCCTTCATGTAGTAACTAGAAGATGATGATGATGATGATGATGATGATGTCTTTTTGGATCATTTTTGAGTTGAGGTTTAAACATTATAACACTGACAGTCTCCAAGATTACCGACTCAGTCACACTGGCATGTTACCGGCACACTTAAGACACTTCTGACAGGAAAATACTACATTAATGATGCAAGCACACATGATTTGACAGAGTAAAGACAAACAAGTGTCCCACAGTTACTGATACACTACACACACACACACACACACACACACACACACGGGACCAGTATCTTCACACAGCACCTACTGTAACAAATTAGCACGTTACTAACAAACAACACTGACAGAACCACACAGTTCGAATTTAAATAAATACTAATCTGGACCAATTACTAGTTACTATTATAACTAAAACAAAGGCTTATGGGTTACAAAGTGATATTTAACATGGATAAGGTACGTTTCTGTTCCTTGAACCAATGTAGCATCCATGCTACTCACACCCCAGACAGTCCTGACACAGTGATCACCATATAACACTACTGAAAAGATAATAATACTGATATATTACTGGCACACGACTAACACACAAGTCTAGTAAAACCCCTTGAGATGAATTAGAAAGCTGACTGCATCCCAGGTCTCCTCAACGCACCTACATCAGTCCCTGACTTAGCTAACACCCTTGAGGCTAAATGAGCACAAACCTCCACCAAATCTAGTGGAACATCTCCCCTGAGAAGCGGAAGATCAGTGGAGTGATAACAGCAAACAGGAATATTATTGTGAAGTGTCTACAAACTTTCATCCATATATATGTATCCTTAATCCAATTACTATAATATAATTAAACCAAAAACGATCATGCTAGCTATTAGCGCTTGTAAATAAGGTCGGCGGGTCATTGTGTGGTCCGGCAAAGTAAAGTATGTCGAACTCGAACTCAACACCATCAAATACTCGTGTTTGACGGCACAGAATGGAGACGAGAGAAATCTGAAAAGTGTCGTGAATGTGAAAAAAATTCTCCAACTAAAGCAATGGGGATTGTTTATATAAAAATTAGTGAACATATTGGTGGAGATTTTATCACAAGTGCTCTTGTTTGGGTAACGGGTGGCACTGCCAGTCTTCTTGTGTGTGTGTGTGTGTGTTGTGTGTGTGTGTTGTGTGCTAAAAATATTAACAAACTCCTGAATTTCGATCGGAGTGAAGGGAAACCATCCAAATGCAGGAAAAGGGTGTCTGTGTTCCCTCACTCAGGGAGGGAGGGAAGTGGTTTCTCTGTGTGTGTGTGTGTGTGTGTGTGTGTGTGTGTGTGTGTGTGTGTGTGTGTTTTATGTATGATTTTGGCTCACTCCAGCAACCTGAAGTGGAGAGACAACATAAGAAGGAAACACAAATCAGATTTACCTTCAGTATTAAGCTACATTTAGAGGGAGACCAAAAAAAGAGAGCGATTCATAAATAATCCAAATTATAGACCTTTAAATGAGAATTCATCAAAAAAAAAAGTATTTGTTATTATAAAGATTTTTTTTTAGATCGAATGAACTATTTTTTGTGAAGATAACGAGAGATAATTATTATGAATACATTATGTTCTTGTGTATATGATGTATAATAATGTACTATTTTTGATTTGTTGTCTACTTTTATTTGACATTATTTCTTATACATATGTGCATTAAAAGAAAATTATATGAATAAAAATAAGACAAAAAAATGATTTCGCATAAACTCCATAGATACATTTCATATATATATATATATATATATATATATATATTTTTTTTTTTTTTTTACATTTTTTTTATTTTACCAAAATGTTTACTGAAACTTTTTAAAAACTCTCCCTTTATAAAAAATTAGATATAAAATAAATTGAATTAATTGAAATATTTAAATAAATAAAAAGCATTTTGCATCATCTTTCGTTTAATAGGTACCTAAATGTAGATGAATAGGTTGAAGAGGATGCTGAGGCAAAAAAAAAAAAAAGAAAACTGTATTATTTATTAAGGAATAAAAAATTCAAACATTTTATGGTACGTATTTATTTGATTTAGTTCAGATTGATACAGTTTAGTTAAATTATGTAGATTTTCTCAAATATCTGAGAAGCAATATGTCAAAGAAGCAATATCATTCAGGTCAGGAAAAGTCTAAGCCTCAGCACCACCACTGTTTGGCCCTTGAGCAAGGCTGTATAAGGCCCTCTTCGCTGTATAATGGCTGACCCTAATAGGTATAAGTTTGGGAACTGGTAGATCAGAGGATAAGATGATCAGAAGGCTGTGAGTTCAAATCCCAGTACCACCAAGCTGCATGTTACAATTATAACTCAACTGCCAATTTCCATAAATCACATTGTAGAGAAAAGGTCCTTCATTGATTGTTCCAGTCGAAGTTTCTCAGGAAGTACATTTTAGAGGCATGTGTATGACAGGAGTCTCAGAGTCTTGCGCTCTCTCTACATGTGTATTTTTGTGTGCACAATATTTTGTTTGCTGGCAACTCAATTACTATGATTTAGCATACTTTCTTCACTCAAGGCTCTTACACAGAGTTTCTGCATGTATTATTCAATAAAAATTAATTCCATAGTTCATTCCACAGTGCATTCAGATGACCCCATCTTAAAAATATCATCGAGACATGGCCTAGCCTTCCCAGGAGTCTTAAAGAATGGTGATCAGTATGTGGTAGTATGTTGTAATTTGTTAATACTTTACCAATTTACAGTACATCATTAAGCAAAACAGAGCGATTTACAATACAGTACTGTATAAACAATACAGTATATACGCATGTGGCAGAGGGTGGATGGACGCCTATGCTTGGCTTTCGCCAACAATTTTGTAACGCAATCGTCATCGTAAGATAGAAAAAAATTGTAAGTCAAACCATCGTAACTCTTGGACCATGTATTTAATTCTGTCTATCTATATATTATACCTTCATATAATAAGCATAGTGTTTTAATTGCCAGCATACAAATACAAACCCATGTAGAGACTCCTGTCACGCTCATGCCTCTAAAATGTACTTTCCAAGAAGCACTTCTAGAACAATTAGGGGGGTTTTTTTATGTAAAAAAGTGTATATCCAGATGTCAGTCGTACAGGGAAAGTAAATTCCTAGCTTGTCATGCATTTCATAAAATTTCCCCCAAAAAGCTAATCCTACATGGTTTTGTGCTTCGGGAAAAAGTTGTTACAAAACATCAAGCCATTGTACGATTGTACAGAGATGTTAGCAAGTTTTTTTGTTTTTTTAACTAAGCTGAAAAATCAAAGCTGGATGGTAGCCATGTATTGCAATATTGCGCATATAACCACTAAGGAATGAGAAGATTTTCTGTTTTCATTTCCGTAGCTAGCGAAACACTCGACGATCAACAATCACCAGAAAGACAGATCCATCAGATTAGTTTAGATTCCTGACTGGACTACATGGATCATCTGTTTATTGCTGAAAGCGGAGGTTAGATGGACAGCTGAATATCACACAAACACACCCGCACACACACACACACTGCCACGCACACGTGCACGAGTATCTATTTACATAGAATTAGCAACCAATACACAGAGAGCGTTTGAGAATGTAAAAGGAAGTCAGGGGTCATTAAAGGTTTTTAAGACACTGAGGGTGTCAGTGTTATAAGTGTGTGCATGTTTTCTCCAGTGAAACATTCACCCAGTGGCAGTGCGCAGGGGTCGGAGGTCACCGGCTTCACGTTAAAAGGCTTAGGGCACACCTGCGAAAATAAAATGGCCTATCAGACACGATACATGGACATTTGGTTTCTTGGTTATCGCTGTATATAGATACCATGTTTAATAATGACGAGGACGATTATTAAAATTCAGACTAACGTTTGTGCTTGTTAGTTTTGCTGAATCTAGCCAAATATTATTTATATTACATTTGAAACACAGAATAAAGGTTTTCAACAGGTCCAAATGTTTTTTCGGGGCATTGCAGAAAAATGAGGTGGTACAATAAGTACTGACGTACCAGAACTCTAGGAAAAATACATACACAACTTACTCGCATACACAAATACTGAACTGGGTACCACAGCACGTTTGTATCATTCTGACATTATGAAAGAAACATTCCCTTTTCAGACACATCCAGGTAGTAAACACACAGAGAACCTTTATAGTGTTCACACCCTAAACACCACATTCTTACATACACACACACACTACGGCGTATTACAGCAGGCTCTTGTCATTTTGACAGTGTAAAAGGAACACATGCTCCCAAAAAAAAAACAAAAAAAAAAAACATTGCTACACACACATACTCGCAAGGAAGTGCATAGTGAGCGCTTACACAGTGTCAACACACACTTTATCTCTCTCCAAGAAAAACTCTTACATAGCTTCAGACGGGGCTGAAATAGAGAAATCTGTTGAATGTCACCGGTCGGTTCGCAAACCACACGCACATACACTCCTCTCGCAGCTATTCCTATTTTAAAGACTGAAGGCCAGTGTGTACTTTTTGCAGTTCAGCCAAGGATGATTTGCATGTCCGTTTTAATGTGAATTTTCAGTTCAGACAAAAAACTAAAGAAAACACAGTAGCTGCGCTCCATTTCGGTTGTAGTTTATATTACAGTTATTGTTTATAGTTAGATGTAATGCTGCAGATTGTCCACAGCTGGAATTGGAAGACATCACTGGTGCACCAGTTCCCTAGTCAATCTCGCTCGCTTTTTCTCTCAGCGTTTTTTATTTAATATTTTATTAAATTCAATATTAATTTACCGGTTTCTGTTTGATTTGCCTCCTGATTTTCTTATGTTTTTTTGTTGATTTTAGTTTCTTTTGCAAAATATACAGAAAAAACTAACAGGATAAAACGATCTAAAAAGTTACCTATGGACACATTTTTTTTTAAATGATATATTTGGTAAATGTAAAGGTATTTCTTTGAAGTTTTCTAGCTCATTAAACTCTTCACAGAAAACGACTTTCTAGTAATGTGATTGACAATCGCACCCAGAGCTCCAGGTCTTGGTTTATTAATCAATCAATTACATGCAAAACCTGACTCTTGACCATAAGGTATGATAAACAAGACTTGGACGGTTAGGATGCGCACCAGGAACAGCTGATGAGGACACGTTCCAGGCTTACATTTAGTCAGTGGACTGAACCAAAAGGATAAGTGATATGCTGTGGTCCCGGTTACCTTTATTCTAAATGGGAACTGGTTGCTGTCAAAAATTGGGCACAATGGGTCCAGTTGATAAGATAAATGCCCTTTGCAGAACAGTTTTCATCTAGTGGTTTGAGTGCTCTTTAGAATATTTCTTGGACTGGCACTGTTTGAAACAGCAGATTTTTTTTTTAGGAGAAAGCAACCAAGGTGTTTGGACAGCTAGAAAGTGAAAAATAGGATGGCTATATAAGATGGCGATTCTTGCTGTCTGGAGGCAACACTGTGAGCCACAAATGCTCAATTTTGTATAGCAGGGTGAAGAACCAGGGCTTGAGAAGGAAAGGTGTATAATAAGTGGTGAGGCCAGTTCAGTTAAATTGCACCACTCTGTCACAGAGAAACCCAACTGGCATCATGTTGACTTGACATTGGCAAATAGGTCTAACTGTACCCCGCCAAACCATTTCCCAGTGTGGGCGACCAATTAGGGGTACAGGCACCATTGTCCTGCCTCCCCCTACAGTTACTGTCAGTAAAGTAAGGGCAATATGAGGAGATTTTCATATTGGGGAAACTTCGCACAAGTTGACCCAAGTGGGACAACCAATGGTAGAAGATCTAAAGTACCCCTAATTTCAGCTGGATGATGGGTTCGGATACTTACACCAGGAGGGCACATCGCTACTGTACCCCTGTGGCATAATACCAAACTGCATGTGGTCCAGGAAAATAACCCACTTTGGAGTGCTTCTGCAAGAGCAATGTGATCCCCACTATGGCGGTCCTAAATAACAACTCTCTCAGTAGCCAATTCTTCAAATACTTTAGTATTCTGATATCACTGACCATAAGAGGAGACGAGGCCACTTGTATACTTTTGAAATAAATGTGCGACTAGGTTGAGGCTGAAAGTCTGGTAGATGCGAAAAAAACCCTACCCTTCTGATTGGAATGCAACACGTGTGAAATGGCTCTTTATGCCTGTGTTCTAGATGTGCGTGTAACGAAGGGGAGAAATAAACGAGGTTTTCTTTGCTAAGTATCGGCATCTATTTTTGCATGTCAGAGTGCGTGATGGAGTGCAGAGCGATGGAAAAGATGTTAACAAGGAACCCGGAATGTTACACGCACATAGGTGCATGCACAGACACACCACTTTACACTTTATTAATTACGATGTAAGACATCATCGGTCCTTTCCGCTCGGTGATTGACTGGCTGGAGGTTTAGCATGATTAGGACGATATTTGGTTAACAAAAATTTAGTTCACACCAGTCTGAGCAGCGGGGCTACATGGTGGTACAGGGGCTAGTGTTGGCACTTCACAGCTCCAGCTGTATATGTGGAGTTGCCTCGTGTCCCTGCGTGGGTTTCCTTTGGGTTTTCTGGTTTTCTCGCTGCTCCAAAAGACACGGCAGTAGACAGATCTAAGGGTATCGCTCACACGATCTTGTTTTTGCGGTTTGAGCGTTTGGAGTGACTTGCATCATTGAGGCACTTTGGACCGGGGTTCAGACCTGTACTTAGTGATGCACATGGAGTATCAGAAGCCTGGTTATGGCAGGAGCTAACAAGGTCTCGTTTACCTCCATTATTTATCCTGAATCTCCCTTTATCATCTGTCCATCATTTGTTCTCATACCTGGATCGCCCCTCAATCTCTGATGCCTCAGTGTCTGACAGACAGACAGACAGACAGACAGACAGACAGACAGACAGACAGACAGACAGACAGATAGATAGATAGAATGTGGCTTATAAAAAGACTGAAATATTTCTGTTTCTGGGTTGCAGATCACCTAAACAATTTTAGGTGATGCCTTTAAACAGGAAATTATGATTTTTTTTCTTCTTTCTCAGAAATAGGAAGTGTCAGAGAGCGCGGTTTCCCCCGGCAACCCTCGCTAGCCAATGATGAATGAGGCTCTGTATAAGAAGGCCAGCCATGTGTGTGTTTGTGTGTGTCAGTACACTCAAATTCCACACTGATGTCCACTGATGCATCACCGCTGTGATTGAAAGAGACTAGAAGAGGGAGCAGTTCAGTATGTGTGTGTATGTATATATGTGTGTGTATGTGTGTGTGTTTTTGAGAGAGATTTATGCGTGCGGTGGGCTGTCGTGCGCCGCGATCTGTAAATTAGCGCTGTAAATTAGCGTAGCAGGTTTGCTGGTGCCATGTGGTTGGTTTAGGTTGGCAAGACTGGCAGAGCTAGATTTACACACACACACACACACACACACACACACACACACACACACACACACACACAGAGAGAGAGAGAGAGAGAGAGACACACACACACACAGCGCCATAGTGATTGGCGCTTAGGGAACAGAATCAGCCCAATGCAAACAGGTATTAAACACAAATCTTAATATAAACACATAAAATCTGTTCCCTTCACACGACCTACAGCTCTCATTAGGCATTTAATGGGCTTAGGAATAATCGTAATAAGTGTGTGTGTGGGTCAATGAGAGTATACATATGCAATGCTAAAAATGACCTAATGAGAAAGGTGAATAAGGTACACTAAGAGCATGAGAGATAAGATGGTGATACATTGCATTAGATGGTGATAAATTGCATTATAAACACAGATTGAACAACAAGGAGATAGGATTTCGCTCTCTCTATTATTTTGTCAGAAGCTGAATATTAATTTCCCCCCTAAAAAAGGTCCGTTTGTATTTTTGTAAAGAAATTAATGTAACTAAAGTAAGTAGCTAGACAGCCATTAATCATTAAAAAAAGCCTTGAAGCATTTTTGCCTTATAGAGTTTGCTAAAAGAATTAGCAAGCATTAGTTTACTCTATGTAAACTAGCATCAGATCTATTTGCTAGCGTTATTAGCACCCTATAAGCCAACATGCAGCCTGATCTGCAGATCATCAATCAGAATTACTGTTCTTTGGGTTGATTAAGCATTAGCTAAGCATTGGTTCTCTTTAAGATGACTAGCATGAGCACTATATATTTTGACTGGCTTTAGTGCACTATAAATAGACTAGCATGACTCTATATATGCTCAAATAAAAAGATACCGGAGAAAAGAGAAGCAAGTGTGACAAGTGTAAACTGGATGTTCTTTCTAACCAGATTGGGTACATTCATTTATGCTTGAGCAATACTGCCTTCCACATTTAGTTCCTATTTGCTGTTAGAGCAACCTCCACTCTTCTTAGATGATGTTCCTCAAGATTTTGTGGAGATTTATTCAGCCATAAGGGTGTTAGCAAAGTCAGGTATTGATGTAGGTGAGGTGAGGACCTGGGCTGCAGTCAGTGTTCCAAATCACCCGAAAGGTGTTCACTAGGGTTTAAGCTCTATAGCTATCTTCCACTCCAACTGATGTAAAGCATATATTGATGGAGCACACTTTGTGCACTAGAACATCGTCATGCTGGAACTGGTTTTGGTCTCCTAGTTTGAGTAAAGGAAAAAAATTCATGCACATTCAGAGACATCATATATATTTGTGTGCCTCCAACAACTTAGTGCTAACGGTTTGAGGAAGAACCTCATATGGGTGGAAAAGTCAGGTTTTCCAATACCTATATAGTGTGTGTATGCACACCCTTTGTATCATTTATACTCATCTCCACTTCTTACACTCACTGGTGGTCCTGGCAACTTGCAGTGTAACATTTTACCTTTTCAGCTGTGCTGCTGTGTGCTAAATAAGCCGTAGGACCTCCTTTGGAGTAACATGCACATACACATGCGCGCACACACACACACACACACACACACACACACACACACACACACACACACACACACACACACACACAAAAGTAGCTTTGTAGATCTGTAGTGAGCGTGAGTTCTCTGGTTTTCTCCTTGTAGTGTGCGCTGCACTGCACAACTTCAAAACACACTAGTGGTGTGTGTGTGTGTGTGTGTGTGTGTGTGTGTGAGGGTGGGGGGGAAAGCTATTTTTACATCTCTTTTTAAATGTGATTTATAATGTTTGTTCACTGTGTAAGTCTCTGTGGTTGTGTGATGGGTCTCAGTGTGTGTGTGTGTGTGAGAGAGAGAGAGAGCGAGAGAGACACAGCAAGAGCGCTGGGCTTTTTCAGTTTAGAGGCATGGGCCAATTGGTCTGGATGGAAAGTTGTCCAGTGAGGAGACACAGTTTCTCTCTATCTCGACTCCTCACAGCTTTTCCAGCTTATTTGTCCAAGTGCTGAGGAAATATTAAATATCACACACTCACTAGAGACAAACCCATAATTATCAACAGATGGCAAGCAGGAGGGCAGTGTGTATGTGTGTGGGGTGGTGGTGGTTTAAGAGAAATGCGAGGATAACTATAGGGAGAAGTGACGAGAGATGAGTGGAAGAGACAGAGAAAAAAGGGGCAAGTAAAAAAAACAGACAAAAACAGAGAGGGAAGGAGAGAGAGAGAGAGTGAGTAAGTGAAGGAGATTTGGTGAGTGAGCGATAGCATTTAAAACACTAATGAGCCAATTTGTTCCATTTCATCTACCCTGAAATTTATACTCAAACCTAATAGTCCTTGCATTATTCAATTTGCTCTGAAATCCAGAGTCAGACGTTCTGGATTTTCAGCAACGTACTGGTGGGCGGGTAATAAAGAAGATGCTAAGCGGAGAACAGTGCTGTCATTGGAAATATGTTTACTTTAGATGTAACATGCTTGAAAGCAGGTCACCCTAGAGTCCATGTTATCTCAGTTTAAAGGATGCTACAGTAAGTCATGTATTCTGAGATATTTCCACTGGTAAAGAATTGAATTCTCATGCTAATCATAGCAAAAGCTTCAAAAAACAATTCGGACATATGATGGCGCATACTGCCAAATACCCTCCTTCCGGGTTTGTTTCATTTATTTGTTTTTTTAATATAGTCCTTAATGACGTATTGAAGGGCAGAATTCCTTATATGAGCAGATCTCTTCCGCAAGTCCACAGCAACTAGAGAGAGAGAGAGCAAAAGCACACCCGTCACCGTGCTTTTTTGCTTTAGAAGAATGTCTCCAACTAAGTGTTTTTAGATGTGAGGGAAGGAGAACCTTGTTCAGTATTTACCTTACCTGCTGTAGTTTTTATTGCTGTTCTTGATTTTCAATTTCGGACTCGGGATCCAATTCTGGATCAAATATGTACGGCTGGAACTGATTGCCATAGTTCATTTAAGACTGTAAAGTTTATGTTCCTGTTGTATTTATAGCGATGTCATAGCTCACATACAATCGCTTGCAGCTAAAAACCGACTCTCTAGCTCCACCCACGCCATGCCTCCAGGAGCTCTATGTATATATCAAAATAAAAATATATGTTATTAATTGAATTACATACTTAATGAAAATGTAACATCAAAATGCAGAATCAGTGCGAGCCTAATTCATCAAGGGCAGGTAAAAATCTGTGACAAAAACAATAGTGGGAAATTGGCATAGGTGGAAATAATGTTTATATGTACATGATGACCTCAAAGGCAATTAAATGCAAATAAAATTAAAATAAAACATTATTTTAATTTTGTTGTGCGGCCTGTAGCAGTCCATGGCCTGGTGGTTGGGGAGCCCTGCTGCCATGATGAAACTTGTATTTTAAGGGTGTTTCATCGTACCAGTTCTTGACAGGTGTAATGGATGCAAGGAATAAAACACTTCATGGCATGTTATAGAAAATAATCAAGGCCCGGTTAGTGACAGAAATGTGTTTAAATGTCATTTATGCCACTGTGTCATTGTCTTGTTTTATCTCATATAAAATGGAATTGTCAGAGCTTTTTGAGGTGGACATGGCTTAGTTCTACAATGTGGCTTTGACACATTTCTACAGTAGGCATTATTATTATTATTATTATTATTATTATTATTATTATTATTATTATTTTTAAATATGTGCAGTAGTAGCTCTACAACCCATTTACACCCCACATGTATCAATGAGACTTGGACGTCGATGTCACTGGGGTCACTGGTTGTCCTTCAACTGTCCTTCAGTTGACCAACAAACTGCCAATAATACTGAAGACACCCCCAAGAAAGACCTCCTACCGTTCTGGACCAAGTATTCTAGCCATTACAATTTGCCCCTTCTTGACAGCACCCAGATCCTTACACTTGCCCATTTTTCCTAATTCCTGTACACCATTTCCCTGAACTGGCTGTTCACTTACCTCCTAATGCAGTATTGACCACTATTTGACTGGTGCTATTGTAAGAATATTACTAGTGGGTTTACCACTTGGATGAGGGTCTGGGTGTTGAGCATGGAAAAGTGTCGAGTATCAAAATCCCTGCAGAGGATAAGATTGGAATATATCATCCAGAAGCATCCAGCATCTCTCCTCTGGGCCATGGACTTGTTCTGAACTTTTTGTTAGTGGGCCAGTTGCCTGAATGAAATAATTTGATGGATTGGGGAGATGATGAGGTGTGCCCTCATCCTTTGGATCAGCCTGCTGTTGCACATATTAATGCTTTGTCCATGAGCACATTTATGAACTGTGGCGACTGTGTCTTGCTTGGAGACATACATCAAGTTTTGAGGCCTTTTGCCGTTACCTGAATCACTGAGATATCTGTCCAGGCAACCTTTGTATAGGCAAATAAGTTGTTTGTGGCAGTAACTCACCAAGATCGGGACTAGTTGCTGTTGTTGCTACCATAGTAGCCAGCTATAAGATACTAGCATTGGTTCCCAGTCTAGCACTAGCAATGTCGATGCGTACTGGTGGCTCAAGTGGCTACTTTTATTGAGTTTAGAGCAAAAAAATACAAACCACAGCAAAAACCTAGTTAGGGGTGAAGGTCAGTTGATTTCCAAACCAAGTCAATGACCGGAATAGGAATCTGTCAAGGATTTGGTATATCAGATTTAGCATATACATCTGAGCAGATACTTTGCACTAAATGTACTCTATATAAAGAGTGTATGTTTGTTCGTGTGACTGAATTTTATTAAAATTTTTACCCCAACAATGTTGGAGGAAAAAATTGGGAAAGATGAGATGCAAAGATATAAATAAACAAGGAATTTTTCTTTTTTTTGACATTAACAATGACAGATTAGGCCTTAAGTCACATGATGCCAATCTGCTTTATATTCAACAAAACGGCCAGCTTGTATAATTTAAATATTAATTTGGTCAGTGTTGGGAATTGAGTGTATTCAAAGAAACCCGCTCAGACGTTTCTCCCAGAATTGCGTCATCCGGAGCTCATCTAGAAATGGCTTTAATGTTTCCCTGAACTGTTTCTTGTATTTTGGATTCCCAGGCGGCTGGTGGACGTTTGGCAGAGTGGAAAAAAGAATTCATCTCTGGTTAAATGAACCATTGCTCATCCTGCCCTGCATCTCTGGGCTACAAGTAATACACACACACACATATGGCAAAGCGCAATATGTATAGGCTTTTTGTGTGTGTGTTTATAAGTAGACAGTGGACATTGTTCTCGAATTTTTAATTGCATTTGAGGATGCACAAACCAATTTTTTTTTATATTTTTGCACTTTGATCCTTTTGGTCATAAGATTAAGTTGGTGTGTGAGTGTGTAGTAAGTGTGAGCTGCTGTAGGTGTGTGGCCTAAAACCGGTTAAAAAATAAGCAAAGTGAAACATATCTGCACTGACACATAACAGCTAACGTTTATTTTCCTGCTCTCTTGTTTCCTCGATGGCACCAATGTCAAACTGAGCACATTTTCCCATCATTCCTCACTCCAGTGGCACAAAACGGACTGAGGAATTATGGGAAATCTGCCAGGTACAGTCTCTGAACTTGTACAGGCACCAGGAAAGAAGTGAGATGAATAGAAGAATAAGTACGTTGGTGTGTGTGTGTGTGTGTGTGTGTGTGTGTGTGTGTGTGTGTGTGTGTGTCGTTGCTTTTATAGCTGGAGAGCATCAGTGTGAGTGCTGCTGTTAGAGCGGTCGCCCCGCTGCGCTGTTGAAACCCTACACACGCATACGCACACACGGGCATGCTGGGTGGGCCGCATGCTAGTGACAACGCCAGGGTCGCGACCTCCAACACCCTGTACGCCTAATCACCTCTCAGCAAAGCATCTCTTACTTTCATTTCTCTCTCCCTCCCTCTCTCCCTCCCACTCTCCCTCCCACTCTCTCTCTAGTTTTGTATGTCTTTGTTCAGCAGACACGTGCTGGTGTGTAATACAGGAAACTCAAATAATCATTCCTGAAGAGAACACAGACCTGTGTATGACCTAATCTAATCCCAGTAGGTACTAACCAACCCAATTACACACACACACACACACACACACACACACACACACACACACACACACACACACACACACACACACACAGCTCAAAGATCCCACAGAAATCACTTTCTTGGCCCATCAAAAGACATGGGCCATCAGCTCATATTCCATTAATTGTAGGATTTTTACAGAGAACACGCTCCAGTCTCGAGACATTATAAAGAATAGAGCTAAAAAAGAGACATCCAGCGAGCGGCAGTCATGTCAGAGGAAATTCTGTGTTGATCAGAGAGGTAGGATAATAGCCAGGCTGCTTCAAGGCGACAAGAAGGCTACGGTAACTCAAATCACCCTGTACAGCTGTGGTAAGCAGAGAACTAAGGACATCCAACACGCCAAACTTTGAGGCGGATGGGCCACAAGGGCAGAAAACCACTTCCGGAAGCCAGGAGCAAGAATCCGAGTATGTTAGACTCTCTATTGGCTAACTGAAACTGCCCAATTCAACATTGTGTAAATTGTCACTTGGTCCTACATATTGATCTGAGAGACGATTTTGGAAAAAGTTTGGTTACAAAGTTGGCGCAAAATTCAGATGGTCCCCGGTTCAACTTGATATGAAAATATTGTTAAAATATCGAAATTTTTGGGCTGCATTTTTAGATACGTTGGGAGGCTGCCAGAATGTACGCATCTTCTGCCTTGTGAGATGCCTTACTCTCGCCAACAGAGTTCAGTTGTCTCGGTGTCTCACTTATTTTTATTAGCGTCACCGGACACTGAAACGGACCGCATCTGGCTCCGCCCTCCACTCGCGAAACTGTGTTACATACAACCACATATGGTAGTGTAAATTGCTCTATTTTTGCTAAATGATGTACTGTTGTTTGTTAAATTATTTATGAATTACTTTAAGATTCCTGGGTAGAATAGGTCATGACTCGGCTTACGATATTTTCAAGTTAGGATGGTGTCATTGTAACGCATCTCCATCCGCTGCCTACCTGTATTGCTTTCGATGTGCACAAGTAATAAAATTTTATATGAAGTAGTTGCTTTATTCTGTGATGTAAAGTATCTGAGTAAATCTACTATGTTACTGTACATATGTAATATTTTAGCTACTTTCTAGTTTTACTGAGTGTCAAGGATATAGGCAACTTTTACTATTTACTCAATTATATTTATGATTCAGTATATGTACTTTTTACTGAACGATATTTGAAGTGATGATGACCGTTACCAATTGCATTTTTGCAAAGTCAGCTTTTCTTTATCTAAAATCACTTACATTCATTTCATTTGTTCATCAAATACTAATGGTTCTTCTACTTTGTCACATGATACTGTTAGTACATTTGTATATTAGGAAATAAAACCTCACTAATCAACTAATTTTGGCTTTTCAATAACATGTGTATTGGTGTTGAGGACTAGTGCAAGTTTGAGCCTACGTTTAATATAAGTCAAATACTCAATATAAGTCAAATATAATAGTCAAAGTACTCTAAAAATTTCAGTCAAGTCATATTGGAATTGGTGTCTTTTAAATAAGATTAGCAGTAAGGTGTGTATATAGTACTTTTACTCAAGTATTATTTTCAGGTATTCTTCACATATTTGTATTCTATAAAAAATAATGATTTTGATCCATTTGTTTAGTGAATCCATAACTGTAGCTGTATTCGGAACCTGCAAAAGGTATGGATCGTTCTAGAAAGGTGAGTTTCTGTTTGTTTATTTATTATTTATAATTTCTTAAATATTGTATATGAATTCTATATCACCATTCAAACACTGGAAACCACTGTTGTGGAAAGGAAAGCAGGCATGCCAGCTCTGTCCTCATGGTCTGCTTTTCCAAAAAAAAAAAAAAAGTTTTTTGTTTGTTCTGGCTTCTGGTCTGGTTCTGTCAATTGTGCCAAATTGATGGGAGGTGGTAGCTTAGAGGTTAAGGCATTCGACTTCGGATTCCAAAGTGCATGAGTTTAAATACCAGCCACACCAAGCTGCCACTCCTTGGCCCCTGAACAAGGCGCTTGACCCCATAGCTGCTCAGTTGTACGAATGTGATTAATATAAGTCGCTCTGTATAAGGATGATTTACCCATAAATGCCAATTTTCTAAGTAATATCTTCATATCTGGTTACATAATTGGTCATTCGTTTCATCTTAGAGAATGATGTGGCATCTAAAGCAGGGAAACCAAGAACAGAAAAACAACCATGGACATCCCGAACCATCTAGAGATGTACCAGCGCCATTTGGATCCCACTTCATGTAGAGTTTGGACATTGGACCTCTTTGAGTGTTTAAAGGCTCTGGCATGGAGAAGCTGTTGGATCTGTGATTATCGCAAATGTTGAGCTATTTTATGAGTTGCTCAGTATCTCCTGGTTCCATAACGTTAACTGATTGTATAAGACTGTAGAAAGGACTGTTAGTTTTTACTCTCCAGTGTTCTGTATTGTTTAAAGACTATAATCACACTCTTGATGTCACCCAAATGAGGATGGGTTCCCCTTTTGAGTCTGGTTCCTCTCAAGGTTTCTTCCTCATAACATCTAAGGGAGTTTTTCCTTGCCACAGTCGCCATGATTGCTCATCAGGGATAAATGCACACCATTCACCTTAACTGGTAAATTCTGTAAAGCTGCTTAAATGTCTGTTGTGAAAAGTGCTATAGAAATAAACTTGACTTGACTTGACATTTTCTAATAACCTAAAGACCAGTTTCTAATTTGCTACCAGATATAGCTATTATTATGGAGATATTTGATCCCTACAAGAATATAAGCAAATGCATACACCTGCAGAGAAAAAACCTCTATACACTTATTATCCGTATTATAGATAATAGACCATTCACACTGATTCAGTGTGTGTCTTTAAATAACATTGCCATGTAGGTGAGAGAGAGAGAGAGAGAGAGAGAGAGAGAGAGAGAGAGAGAGAGAGAGAGACGGCATACCATTAGGCTGACATATGAAGCAGTTCTTCTCTGCCTGGCCAAGGTTAAGCTCTGGACTTCCTGTTTATGACTGAGAGGCTGGACAAATCTGTCAATCAAAAGCACACACCCCCCCTCTCCTCCTGTAACCATGGTAACACTGTCCTATAGGAGCATACACGGACAAAGCTGATCTCTCAGAACCCCCCAAAGAGACGTTCAAACTTTCCTTAAGCCAGACGTCATGCTGAAATTACCCACGTGTGTGTGGAGAAAGAGAGAGAGAGAGAGAGAGAGAGAGAGAGAGAGAGAGAGAGAGAGAGAGAGAGAGAGAGAGAACATGTTCCATTGACTCCTGTTCTGTTGAATGTTCTTCACATCATTAAAACCCTCCCAAAAAAATCCCCCAATGTCTTATGGACACTAAGTAGTGCACTAATCTAGGGCATGGAAAAGGTGATGTTCAGTAATGGATTTCTTCATCGTTCCATCATATAAACACCATTAAACGGATCATTGGGGCACGCTGGGCATGATCCAGACCACACAACCCGTTCACGATATCATAAATATATAATATATTACAACACCTCTATAAGCAAAGCACACGTGGAACTTGTAGGCCTTTTCGGAATTTTTTTTTTTTTCGAATTCAACTTTAATATTTGACGACATTGATTTGTCATTCGTTTATCTTCAGAACCAAATCCACAACCAATCTGGGCATGATGTGGGAATAGATCTGGACCTGGATGGGACACTGTTACATCGCAAGGTAACACACAGTCACATTCACCTACACTGTATGGACAAATGCTTGTAAGTATAAGATTTGGATGTGCTTTTTAAACATTCCATTCCACATTACGTTCTTATTGTTAGAATAACTTCCACTCTTCTGGGAAGATGTTCCACTAGTGTGGAGATTTGTGCATGTTCATCCACAAGAGTGTTAGCAAAGTCAGGTAGATGAGGTGAGGAGGCCTGGGATCGGGTCAGCGTTCACAATCGCCTCAGACGGTTAAGATCAGAGCTCTATAGCAAAAGACCTTCTCTTCCAACCAATGTGAAGCATATCTTTACTGCACACTGGCATTGTAATGCTGGAACGGGTTTGGGTCTCCAAATTGAGGGAAAATATCATGCTACTATATCCAAAAGCATCCTATACAGTTGTGTGCCTCTAAATTTGTGGTAACAGTTAAAAAAAAAAAAATACAAATCTCAATACTTTTTTATATTTATCGTATATATGTATTTTGCAAGAAAATAGCCGAATAATAATACATGAATGAATATTAAACAAATAATAGTACTGTTAGGACACAAAATTAATGTTTTTTATTGGATTCTGTCTCCAAATTTGAACCATATTGAAAATTGTAGTCTAAATTTAAGAGGCCTGTCCACATGTGAAAACCTAAAATTATACTGCAGCTCGATGTTCTGCGGTCAACGCTCGAGCTCCTCAGAGGCATTACAAGGTTTAGTACAGATTCTTTCTGTTTGAGGTTTCACTAAAAATTCGTTATAGTGGCCTGATGTTTTAAAGCCAGTGTACAGAAAAAAAAAAGATTTGATTTCACATTTCTTTAACCGGAGTATTCACACTGGGATTAAACAAAATAACAATAGATACCACCATAATTATTAAGAGTATAGACATCAACGACAGAACAGCACCGCAAAACCAATCAAAACGGAAGAGTCTGTAAAAAAAACAATTGCTTTATAAAAAACAAATGTATAAATCTGCTAATGAAATGAAATTCTTTATGAATGTGAGACGTTTTCCGTAGGTCGTTTTCTGATGGGGGATGTCTTACCGAATAAATTCCTCATGGAAATATCAAAATAAATAGATTTATAGGAATGTGAAGCCATGCAGCAATACAGATCAACATAAAGGACCAAGAATTACCTTACAAATATCAGTACCCTAATACTGTGAGTCTTTTGCATATTTGCATAGGTCAGCTCTATCGATCTATCTATCTATCTATCTATCTATCTATCTATCTATCTATCTATCTATCTATCTATCTATCTATCTATCTATCTATCTATCTATCTATCTGTCTGTCTGTCTGTCTGTCTGTCTGTCTGTCTGTCTGTCTGTTTTTACTCCTTATCATTTAATTTTGACCTTTATTAAACTCATTAGCATAGAAAAGTACATTACTCAGTTTAGCTTTTAATCAAGTTTATGACTGTAAAAAAAAAAAAAAAAAAGAAAAGGAAAAGAATTACACTACTTAATTATATGATGAATCAGTTCATATGGACATACAGTTCAGTATTTGTGACATCTGACTTTCCCAGCCATATGTGTTTCTTCCTCAAATTGTTACTGCAAATTTGAAGCCACACAAATGTCTTGAACTAGAAGAACCAAACCTATTCCAGCATGTTCCAGCTCCATAAAGATAACAAGCTTTACATGGGTAGGAGTGGAAGAGCTCCTGCTGTAGAGCTATAGAACCATACTGAACATCTTTGGAATGAATTGGAACCCTCTGGCACCCTCTAATGAGCACAAATCTCCACAAAATCTTCTACATGTGGAATGGGATGTTTAAAAAGCACATACCAATCTTATGCTCAGGTGCACAAACATTCCCCATTATAGTGTATGTATGTGCATTTGAATAGGGATAAACCCCTGCACTGCAGTGTGGACCCTCAGTAAAAGATGCTGGAGTAAGCAGAGACTGGTTAGACTGGTAGCTCACATTTTTACCTTGGCAGCAAGTCGGATTTAAGCAAATGAGAAGTTATATTTTGACATTATAAGATTTAATTCTGATTTTAGGCAAAACTTTTTTTTATCATTAGATAAGTAATAAAAGCTGCTTTTTACATGTAAAACATTAACAGAATCGGTGAAAATGTACTTGAGTCCTGTTAAAAATGTAAAGATTTCAAATTAAGGAGATTTTTCTGTACTGGTTCTACTGATCTGAGATACCCGAGCGTACAGCTACCAATCATTATCAGAGACGTTGTTGCCGGCATCATGAATATTCCCGTATACCCATAGACTCATACGCCATGGATCATCTAATATGATATCTTCTTCACATGTCTTTTCCACTACGCAGTCTATTCCCAGGTTATACTTTATATTACTATACCATATTACCTGCTGCAGCTTCTGTACTTTTATCACTCTCACCCCACTACATATGGACCCACACCCTAATTTACCACATTGCTATTTACTGTAAATAGGCCACTTATGCACTTCTGGTTAGATGCAAACTGCATTTCTTTGGCTCTGTAGATGCACTTTGCACAACAACAATACAGTTGAATCTAATCTAATCTAATACTATTCAGGCTCTACAATAAGATATCACCAATGCTGAAACATTTATTAAACCGAGACAAAGTAAATATATTTGACATGAAACTGTAATTTCTCATTCATCTGGCCAGTGCCAAAAGTTTCTGGAGTGCCCTGTGTGTGTGGTGTGTAATCGCCCCTGTGCTCTTTCGGTCAATAAGGACATGGCGTCCTGGACGAGTGTTAGGCACAAACTTTGGAGTATTTGTTGGAGAAATAGCAATGATTGTTCATTAGTGTGTAATAAGTGCAAAAGCAGTGCTGTAGTGGGAGCAAACACACAACACACAAACACCCCCTTTACACACCAAATACTTACACACAAACACATACACACACCGAATCCTCACTGCTCTCATAAATAGCATCACAGCTAATAAGTGTGTGTGTGTGTGTGTGTGTGTGTGTGTGTGTGTGTGTGTGTGTGTATGTGTGAGGGGGAGCACTCTTAAAGAGTTGTTTGAAAGTTTGCCGGCCGCAGCACCCTGACTGAATGAGCTCTTTATTAACTGGAATAGATTTTAAATAAATTACACACACACCACTTCAACTGAATAAATATAACTGCAGCCTGAGAGGGAGGGAGAGCGAGTGAGAGAAAGACAGACAGACAGGCAGACAGACAGACAGGCAGACAGAGAGAGACAGTGATAGAGAGAAAGACGAAAATGAGAGAAAGACAGTGATCGAGAGAGAGACTGTGATCATGAGAGAGACAGATAAAGAGACAGACAGAGGGAGAAAAACAGTAAGATAGATAGATAGATAGATAGATAGATAGATAGATAGATAGATAGATAGATAGATAGATAGATAGATAGATAGATAGATAGATAGATAGATAGATAGATAAAAGATAAAAGATAATAGATAAGTAGATAAAAAATAATTAGCAAACAAAAGTGAGGAAGCAAAAAAGAGATAGAATTGTAAAAGAGAATGCGAAAGAGACAGGGGGGGGTAAAATAAAAATTGCGAAGGAGAGAGTAGGGAGAGTGAAAGCTGTAGAGAAACGAGAAAGAGAGATGGATGGAGAGACAGATTGAGTTAGACATTTCTCCTACTGAGACTTTTCGACTACTTTTTTATTTTTAAACATGTGGTCGACATTCCTGTCGCTCTATTTCCCGGAACCATTATTAGAGTTGGACCTGCGGTGTGTGTGTGTGTGTGTGTGTGTGTGTGTGTGTGTGTGTGTGTGTGTGTGTGTGTGTGTGTTTTATAATATGCACCATATGATCTTTCTGCCCAAATTACCCATTTAAACAGTGCTGTAGTGGTGATATGGAAATGAAAACTTTCCTATACTGTGGTATTATTAATATTGTTGTTGGTATTATTATTATTATTATTATTATTATGATGATGATGATGATGGTGTGTGTGTTTGTGTTAGCTCAAGCTTAACAGCAGTATTAATATTAACAGTTCACGATCAGTGAAGAAATGTAGATGTAAAGGACTGTGGGTATATAAATATATGTAAATGTTTGTTTGTATGTATGTATGTATGTATGTATATATAAACATATATATATACGTATATACATGACACATATTAATACTAATAGGTTGTAATTGCTACAAATGGCTACATATACATTATATATATCTCTTTTATTTGAGGAGAATTAAAAACATTTATATTTAATTTTTTATATAGAATTTTCAATTATTTATATTCTATATTTGTATTCATTATTTTATACATTTGTTTATTTTTCACTTTTCCGCTATTTTTTTTTATTTATTGTTCTCGCAGTAGTGCTTTCACTTTTTACATTTTTAAAGCAGTTATGTTTTATTATGTTAACTTTAAATAAAATTATATTGTTATCCATTTTATATCAAATTGGGCTAATCCTCAAAATTGATTCAGATATTTATTACATCGATCTGCATTTCCTGTACAAATTGGGAGTCTTGGGTCCATATAGCATTGGACGGATAATAAAGACTTTTTTAGTTTTATTCTTATTACAGTATTTAGAAGTCATTTGGATTTTTAAATATTATTTGGACTAGTATTATTATTATTATTATTATTATTATTATTATTATTATTATAGAATTTTTTCAGAAAACGTTTCAGTGTAAAATGTCACTCTGTAATGTGTGTGTGTGTGTGTGTGTGTGTGTGTGTGTGTGTGTGTGTGTGTGTGTGTGTGTGTGTAAGCATTGTTGTATTTGTTTTACATTTATTATTATTATTTAATAATTATTAATACTAACAATTAGAAAGTTATCAAATAATTATAATTGTTATTATTAGTAGTAGTAGAGTTTTATGTTTTTTATCAACAAATTATGCTTTCATTTTAAAACCTTTTAAAATTTTCTGTCTATGTTTTAAAATTTAAATATAACTAATACCCACAGTATTAAGAATATTTTTGTATTCCTATATTTACTAAATCTTTGTCTGTGATTAGCTTTACAGATTTGAGGTGAAAGGTCAAGATGGTGATTTATTGTTATAATAAATCCATTATACAGTGTTTTTTTTTAATCTCAAGATGCTGTCAAAAACCAAGTCTCTGACAGCAAAGCAGTGTAACTAAAACCCGTCTAAATGAGAACATACATAACTACAATACAACACAGATAAAACTAACATTCTCTGTGTTTTCGTGTTTTGCGCCGTCTCTCTGTCTGGTTTCTGCTTTCCACCTCTCTTTCTCTCTCTGGCTCAGCTCGTCTCACTGGCCCCCTCTTGTCTCCACCATCTGGCTGACCCCGTTGTCAAGGATACATATTGGAATTAGGAAAAGTGGCCCTGTTTCAAACAATTATGTGAAATTACCCTAATATCGAAAAACATGCCGAGAGAGAGTATGAGAGAGAGAGAGAAAGAGAGAGACAGGTATTCCAGCTGTCCGTCAGCTCGGATTTTTCCAAGCGTGTGTGCACAGGCGACGTCTTCACGTGCGGCTCCTTTAATGTAATCAAGCCTAACAAGCACCTGCCAATGGCTGAGCTAAGAGAGGTCACGAGAGGTCACAACTGGAGGTCGGAATTGGCAGCCGTCACAATTTCGCCTCCGAAGATCACACGCTCCTGCTAAACGATCACAACATGCTCAATACCAAGGGCACTATTCATTCGAGACTCTTACACACACTTATACACACACTTACACACACACACACACACACACTTGCACAGGGGATTTATTTTTTTGCTCAAACATTCAGCAGAGGGAGTAAGACTCATTTCACCACACCCTTCTCACTGCGTTATCTAAAGAACATGATGCGGGGTTTGGTCTCAATATCCAACGATGAGAAATTTCGTCCATGTAGTAGACAACATGTTGATTGGGGGATACCTTCATAGTGAAGTCTATTGGAAGAGGTTGGCTTTGGAGCAAATTCCTGGCCATCACTAATTCTGTTCCCAGGATTCATTTTGTCGTCGGTGTTGTTCACATCGGACCGGGACCCCGATCGTGACATATGAAAGTTGTAGTGAGACAAAGAAAGACTTTTGAGTTACATTTATGACATTTGGGAGACGTCATTATCCAGAGTGACTTACAATTATCTCCTTACTGCACCTAAAAAATTGTAAGTGTTTTCTGAGCTTTTGATCAAAGTCCAATGCCTGAGCGATTACATCACCCTTGGTCATTTCAAAGCATGTGAAGCAGCACATTTTGTTTTTCATCAGCATTATCATCATTAGTAGCTGCCTGGTCAGGGTAATTATAATTTACATGAAAGCTATTTATTGTTTTTTTTATATAACGAGGTAAATAAATTCACGAGGAAAATATCGTACACATTGATTGAGGCCGGTTTAACTTGTAGCTGTGGGTAAAGAACTGTAAGTCACGAACACAGCTGATCATGCTAGCATTTCGACAACAGTTCTACAATTGATGCTTTTGAGGTTTCCAGATAATGTTTGAAACAGATGCAGGTACCGTGTTTTAGCATTTACGATACGCTTGGGCTTCGTTCGAAGTGAAACGCCGGCTTACTCTGTTGTGTCACTTCGTTGAAACTAATATCCATACGAAAAAAAAGGAATGTCTATATAAACATATTTCCGCTTGGCTCGAAGTGCTTGTGTTTTGCGGGCGTGAAATGTTTTTCAATGTTGAGGTAAATTTTCGAAATTTTATGAACGTCCTTGTCGCTAGCGTTATCCTAAACGTGCCACTGTTTTAGTCTGGATGTTTTAGCGGTTAGCTTGGTCCCACTGAGGTCCACAGATATGCAGTCGTGTTCTCTTTTGAATAAAAATGACCGTTTTATCATTATTCCAATTGGAGTCTTGGTTCATGGTTGTAGGTTTTGCTGTAATAATTGACTGGAATTTACTGGTTTCTGTATAGGCAGGAATTGATCATTGATAGTGCTGTGATTAGAAGATACTTCTCTTACCACCCTGAGGTAAATTATCTTCCATAAAAAACAGGCACTTCTTAGAGTGTTTTATTCCTTTTTAATACATTACAGCTAACTAACAATTTTTTAAATTTTTTTAATGAAATTTTCATACTTTTTTCAAGCAGTTGATGATTGTTAAATGTTGTGGAATATTTATGAAACTGATGTATTTCTGTCAAAGATCAGCTATCAAAAATATTTCTTTATGGTATAATATAGAGTCCTTATAATTTTCACTAGAGGTAAAATAGTGTAGTGTTAAACCTCTATATTCACTGTCTAGACATAAATTAGTGGAAACCTGATGTAGCTGAGGTGCTCATGTAGGTACTGAGGATTCCCGGGGTGCGGTCAGCGTTCCAATTCATCCCAAACGTGTTTAGTAGTTTCCACAGCTCTGTAGCAGGAGATCTACAAAACAGATGTGTGGAGAAATCAGGTGTCCCAATACTTTTGGTCACAATGTAATGGATAAAAATGTGTATATTGTTTTTAAGGACCTATGTCAGTATAATGTATATAATCAGTATAATGTTAATAATAATAAACTTATCCTGACCACAGGATCAACAGACAGGAAATAAAATGAGGCAGGGAGTGATCGTGTGTGTGTGTGTGTGTGTGTGTGTGTGTGTGTGTGTGTGTGTGTGTGTGTGTGGGTCTATGTGTCACGACCCCTGTCAGATGAGCAGACTGACAGGCAGCTGTTTGAGGTAATTTACTGTAATTAACCCTGTTCAACACTTCCTGTTCTGAAGAACTTAAGGAGCCCCCATCACACACCAACGCACCCACACACACACACACACACACGTTCACAACGTGACATGACATGCACGCGCAATACACAATCACCGCCAGCTGGTGTATTTTATCAATCCGTATCTATCAAACAGACACGATGGACGGTTTATTATTCATTCCACAGTGTTGATGTAGATTGATCCATCGTGTACAGAGTGTGAGAAACTTCTGCAGCGGAATCTGTCTGTATGTCAATCCCCGTGTCTTCGCATCGATGAGTACTTTCAATTTCGATTACAAAAAAACGTTGTTCCTTAACAAATAAGTCATTGACAGGTGTGCATATGAGGAATGTGTTGAGGACGTTGCTCATCCACTCCTAATATCGGGGTTTCCCAGCACGTGGTTGTATGTATCTTTGTCTGTGTATTGAACCATCTGTCTTTTTCTATTGTGTATATTTGTGTTTCTGTTCATTTAATCTGTGCACTTTATATGGACAAAAGTTTGTGGACACCTTTGATTGATATGTGCTTCTTTTTAAACATCACATTCCACATTTCATTCCTATTTCTTATTTGTTCTTGTTCCTGTCTAGTGGAAGATGTTCCACAGTCATGCTGGAACATGTTTGTGTCTTCTAGTTCAACAGTTTGAGGAAGAATCATATCTGGTTGGAAAAGTCAGGTGTATAAATACTTTCGTCCGTATACCTATGTGTCCTTGTGTGTCCGAACTGTATGTATGTAACCGAGGCAAGTTATAAATGCAGATGCGTCGACCGTTTACGGGTCCATCTTTATTATTTGTGAAGACTTTTCGCAAATTCCAAACACATCTGTACCTAAAAATTTGTACTGTATCATATTACTACACACACGTACACTTTGTGCACACTTCCAAACATCTTCAGAAACAATTCATAGTATGCAAGTCCATTAAGTGTCCCAACTGTGTCAGTGTGTGTTTTGTGTATGTGTGCATCCAGCAGCAGGTGAGAGCGTTTAACACTCAGCCGTCTGCTCCACTTAACACCTGACACAAACCTCCTCCGTGCTGACCTCCGACCCGTATCCGGCTCTTTTCTTTCCTGTGTGTGACAGAATGAAACCGTATACATGTGTATATGTGAGGGGCCAAGCTCACAGGTGTTCATGCCTACACACACTCACGCACGCAAACCTCTCCAAGTTCAAAAAGCCGTTGATTCCTGTAGCAATAGAGAACAAAAAGGAGGACCAGGATGGGGTTGGGTTTGGTGGGGTGTGGTGGGGCGTGGTGTGTGTTTGGGGATTGGGATAAAGTAAGACATTTCTACCCCTCATTAAAGGCATGTTCATGTCTGTGTCGAACACAAACACACACACACACGCGTGCAAGTACATACTGTAGATCAAATGGTTTGATAATTTCCATAGTATATATATTAAAGATCTACAGCTCACCCCACACTTCTTTCATTGCACATAAGACACTTTATACTCTCTGCAGAATTTTGCACACATGGGTTTGTATTTGATTTTTTACACATTAGTCTTTTGCACTACTGTCATCCTGTCTCACACCTTACAAATGCCTTTTATATATATATATATATATATATATATATATATATATATATATATATATATATATATATATATATATATATATATACAGTAAGGAAAATAAGTATTTAAACACCCTGCTATTTTGCAAGTTCTCCCACTTAGAAACCATGGAGGGGTCTGAAATTGTCATCGTAGGTGCATGTCCACTGTGAGAGACATAATCTAAAAAAAAATAATCCAGAAATCACAATATATGATTTTTAAACTACTTATTTGTATGATACAGCTGCAAATAAGTATTTGAACACCTGTCTATCAGCTAGAATTCTGACCCTCAAAGACCTGTTAGTCTGCCTTTAAAATGTCCACCTCCACTACATTTATTATCCTAAATTAGATGCACCTGTTTGAGGTCATTAGCTGCATAAAGACACCTGTCCACCCCATTCAATCAGTAAGAATCCAACTACTAACATGACCAAGACCAAAGAGCTGTCCAAAGACACTAGAGACAAAATTGTATACCTCCACAAGGCTGGAAAGGGCTATGGGGAAATTGCCAAGCAGCTTGGTGAAAAAAGATCCACTGTTGGAGCAATCATTAGAAAATGGATGAAGCTAAACATGACTGTCAATCTCCCTCAGACTGGGGCTCCATGCAAGATCTCACCTCGTGGGGTCTCATTGATCCTAAGGAAGGTAAGAAATACACGGGGGAGCCCAGAACTACACGGGAGGAGCTGGTCAATGACCTGAAAAGAGCTGGGACCACCGTTTCCAAGGTTACTGTTGGTAATACACTAAGACGTCATGGTTTAAAATCATGCATGGCACGGAAGGGTCTTCGAACATGACAATGACCCGAAGCACACAGCCAGGAGAACCAAGGAGTGGCTCTGTAAGAAGCATATCAAGGTTCTGGCGTGGCCTAGCCAGTCTCCAGACCTAAACCCAATAGAGAATCTTTGGAGGGAGCTCAAACTCCGTGTTTCTCAGCGACAGGCCAGAAACCTGACTGATCTAGAGAAGATCTGTGTGGAGGAGTGGGCCAAAATCCCTCCTGCAGTGTGTGCAAACCTGGTGAAAAACTACAGGAAACATTTGACCTCTGTAATTGCAAACAAAGGCTACTGTACAAAATATTAACATTGACTTTCTCAGGTGTTCAAATACTTATTTGCAGCTGTATCATACAAATAAATAGTTAAAAAATCATACATTGTGATTTCTGGATTTTTAGATTATGTCTCTCACAGTGGACATGCACCTACGATGACAATTTCAGACCCCTCCATGATTTCTGAATGAGAGAACTTGCAAAATAGCAGGGTGTTCAAATACTTATTTTCCTCACTATATATATATATATATATATATATATATATATATATATATATATATATATATATATATATATATATATATATACATACATACACTGGCGATCAAAATTAGACAACAATTTATAAACAACTGAACAATTCTGAAATAATGTCATCTTCACTGCTCAACAGTTGAAAGAGTTTTTGTCCTGTTACCAGAACACCTTTTCCACAAATTAACAAAGGCATTTAAAAAAAAAAACTGTTGAGCAGTGATTACATTATTTCAGAATTGTTCAATTGTTTATAAATTGTTCTCTAATTTTGATCGCCAGTGTGTATATATATATATATATATATATATATATATATATATATATATATATATATATATATATATATACCTTCTTACAAAAAGCTGCAGATATTTTTATATTTTTATACAAACTTTTAATATTGCGTCGTAAATGTAAATACTTGAAGAGAGAGAAGAAAAACGGTATTTTGATTCCTCTGCATGTCTGCACATTCAGATGAATGTCTGGTGGCATCGACAATTGTTTCTTGATTCGAGTCTTAGCAATGAAATATATTAAAAAAAATCTTGAAGCAAAGATTTGCCTTATAAAGTATTAGCAGCATTAGCACACACTACTGTGAACTAGCATTGGCTCCCTATATGTTGGCTAGCATTGTTAGCACTCTGACAAGCAGCCTGCTCTACAGATTGTTGAGTGGAATTCTCGTTCTTTAAGTTGATCAACGTTAGCGCTCTATAAAGTGACTAGTATAATCGCTGTATATTTTTACTAATATTAGCGCTCTTTAAATTGACTAGCATGACTGTATATGTTCTAATAAGCCTTGAAATTATGAGGCTTTCTCTTAGCTTTCCTAGCGATCTACCTAATTAAAGTATATGTCTACTCGTTGGGTCGAGTATTACAACAAAATTTACCTTCTGACACAAGAAAAAATAAAAACAGGGCTTTAGAAATGAGGTCATGTTATAGGCTTGCCAGTGCCATCTGGTATATCAGTGAGGATAAAACACACAAAGAGATAAAACACACACAGATACACACAGACGTCACTCAGTACCAAGCTGTTTAGATTGAACCGATCTTGTCGTATTACAGCAGACAGAATTGAAGAGAAGAAGAGAGATAAATAGAGTGAGAGAAAAGGATGAGTTGAATGCTACATCCTGTGAGATGATACTCAATATGAAACAACATGGATTAAAACGTGCATGTGTGTGGTCAGATATGAATCCACAGCCCAGCCTACTGCTTATGTCTATGTTTATGGAAGTGATTTATGCATATACTGGAAAGAAAATCGGTGTGCGGTTGAACAGAGGGAGGAAGAAGAAGCAACGCACACCATTGAAGTCAGGACACCGCATGGCGGTAATATAGGCTGCCTTTCAAGTCAGCAGTGTAAAAAAAAAATCTTGGTTTTAATGTGGGGAAAGTTACGTGTATTCAGGAAGGGGTTACGCAGATGCAAAATGATACACCACAAGTCCAAAGATGTTCTTTCTGCGTACCAGATACTAAATCGTGGCCTTAATATGTGTACAGGAGATAATTTACTACAAATATAATAGATTCAGTAAAATTCATCAGATAAACCCAATTTATTTGAAGTATCATTCTGGAAAAAAAAACCTTAGGTCAATGTTGCATTTCAATATCTTCTCAAGTGCTTTTTGATAAAAAAAAAATAAAATTAAAAAATGCCACTAGCACTATGTTGAATTCATTAAATTTACAGAAATTACAGAAATAAATAATAATAAAAAAAGACTCCCTATTAGTTTATCCCTATGAGCGAGAAAGTGGCCACAAAGGCAAGGCAAAACTCCCTGAAACCTTGAGAGAAACCAGACTCAAAAAGCAAACCTGTCTTCATCCAGGTGACATTAAATGTCCATTAATTATAATTCCATAATTGTTGAGGTTATTAGCGTTCACTTGAACCATTATTGGATACTCTAGCACTGAGCGACAGTAGGAAGCGTTAAATTAATTACAGTCCAAATCAATCTTTATGCTTCAGTTAGTGTCATGTTCACTGGTCAGACATAACATAATGCCCACAAAGCAAAAAATGTTTCAGGATTTGTTTAAGGAGCACAACATTGAGTTTGAGCTGTTGACTGTTGACAAATACCACAGCATACCTTCAGGGGTCTAGTGGAGACCATGCTTCGATGGGTCAGGGCATGTTTTGGCAGAAAAAAGGCGGACCAACACAATATTAGGCAGGTGGTCATAATGTTATGCCTGATCGGCGTGTATGTATTAGGCCACAAATGGCGTTCCATAGGTTTGTCAGGCAGCGGTGCTAGGCATTTCACAGCAATGCATTTTATTCCCATGACGCGATTAGTCTGAATTTGTGTTACAGATTACTAGATGCCCACACACCATGTGATGCAACAATTGGAGACAAGCCTCAGCAGATTGACAGGTATTGTGCAGTATAAAACGGTTTCAGATTTTTTTTCTACCTTTCTGGTTTTAAAAATTGCTACTCAGGTAGGTGCAAATTCTGGGTTCAAAGGAGCTGTAATAACAACAGTACCACAAAAACATGGCCGTTTGAATGCTTTGGGTTTGTGGTATTATCCTGTTAGTTGAAGGTAGATTTGCAATGATATTTTATGCTTTTAAAAATGCTGACTACAATTCAACCATTACTTCCTTTGTGCTTGATGTTTGTATTCACTGTGATTACATTAAAATGTGTGGCACGTGGCAAATTCAGTTGATTGGGCAAGGTCCAACAATTCACAAGACCAAAAACCAAGCAATGAATTCTGGTTAACCTCTAAGACCTCTATGCTAAATTGTGCCGAGGTGTAGAACTGGGTAAAGGCAACCATTTCTAAGGCTTTGAATGTATGCAGGAGCTCTGTGGGCTCCATCATTGTGAAATGGAGAACCAAGACTTTTTGTAGAGCTGGCTGTCTAGCCAAATATAGTACTGGAGTAACCTTCTATATTTGCTTGCTTTTATAAGAGGTCCTTGGTTAAGGAAGTGAGCAAGGACTGGTGGAAGATCTCCTATGACGTGATTTTGAGAGCTTGATGAAAAAGCATGATGTGATTAAAAACAAAGCATGGTGGTGGCAGCATAACGCAAGGGGGATGCTTCTCACTAACAAAGACAGTACGACTTTAGAGTTGAATACTGCCAAATATACATAAAGCGGTCCATGATGGGAAAAAAGTAGCCCAGCCAAAGCGCCGAACCATCTGCAAAGAGACCTGAAGATACAGTTCACAGATGCTTCCTATCCGTCCTGATTGAGCCTCAGAAGATCCGCCAGAAAGAATCAGGTAATTGGATTTGCTGCCAAAGGTGCTTCTAGAAAGTCTTAAAACAGTATCTACGTGTATGTTGTTTGTTTGCGTGTGTATGTGTGTGTGCACACTTCCTAGAACTTTATCCTCTTGTGTGTGAAGGACCAAAGACTAAAACAATGATGATGGGTTTTGGCGTTCAGAGTAAACTCCCCTTCTCAGGTAACACACATCAAATATTTAAACACAGCACACTTAATTACACACAGACACACACACACACACTCACACACAAAACAACCACAACAACAACAGCAGCAGCCGCAGCAGTAACTCTATAGTTGTAGATGATGGTGGTATCATTACAGCATTATTAACTACATTATATAGATAACTCATTGTTGCATGCAGTGCAGTAATGAGCTGAGCTCAGAGACTTCTGCTTGTCTTTCTCATCTCTCCGGGAGGAGCGCAGTGTCCCCATTCACACCACAATCACAACCTCACTTCATTCATCATTACGGTGTGAGTCAGATTCAAATGTAAAGCCATTCTACTTTTCTTCTCACTTCTTTCTTTCTATCTTTATTTCTTTCTTTATTTTTGCATGACTGCTATTTAGACATAACTGTTTAGTGCATAAAATTAGCAAAAAAGATTGAAATAGAAATGATTTACTGCTAATCAGAGCTCCTGCATGATCTTTTTATCTCTTAACCCAGTAGAAGTGTTGACCTAAAAAATTCGGTCCTCTGGGTGTCTTAATCAGCATCAGCACTTTGCTGATGTAACCACTGATACACAGAAACACTCAGGATCACACTCCTCAGAAAATATGTCCATTGGGGACTCATACTTTGGCCTGCATGCAGTGGCCCCGCATGGGTCCCTAAGGGGGCCACTGCATGCCTCCAAAAGTATTGGTGGGATGCTAACACTAAGTAGAGTAGTTTGGGGCCCACATAGGCTCCTCAATTCATGCCTATTAAGACTACTTGATGTTTTATTATGCATAAATTAAGAGTATAATAGTGAAAGCCCCTTTAACTTATGTTAAGTAAATAATAATTTCCCTTTAGTTTTAATAAACATGTTTATACATGGAAAAGAACACAAATGGCACCCTGGTCTAACATAATCCAATGAAAATAGTTAGCTAGCTCATATTTCTAATTTATAGGCCTGCCTCTGGAAAGTGTTCTCTTCGACTGGAGGCCACTCTGTGCAGCTTGGGACGGTTTCTCATTAACGCCTTGGGTGGTTCCATGAAATTCCAGGCACTTTTGAGGATGGATCGGACTGTAGTTAATGTCAACAGGCTACATCGACTCAGGACTACTTTTCACTTCTGATCATCATCACTGCCCCCCGCAACATCTTATTTCTTCTCCAAACTTTCGCTACAAAGTTGGAGGTACACAACTCTACTGAATGCCTCTGGATTGGGTAGAATGAAAGTTTCTTTTTTCTCAGGCCTCCTCGCCTCACCGACATCATCACTTGACTTTAATAACACCCCTCAAAATCTAGTGGAACATCTTTTGAGAAGAATTAAAATATGATATTATGGTGGGGTGTCCACAGGGTTGTTTATCTATTTATTGTATATTTCCTGCAGTCTATAGGCATTAAGCACTAAAGATCCGATTAGCCAGCAGACTATTTGGCAGCTACTGAAATGGCATCCTGAAGTTATGACATCACTGGCTGCACACTCTCATAAAAACAGCTTTACGGAATGGGCCCCAGACGAGTGTTCATCTATAAGCGCATTAATGGCTGACAGGAGCACAAAAGCGCTCCGGTTTCTCCTAGACACACCTGAGCCTGCTGACTTTTACAGGTGAGGCTGATCCATGCCTGCCCCACCCTCCTCCTACACACCCACACAACCACACTCACACACACACACACACAGAGAAAATGAATGTTAAGGGTAACAGATGAATAAATAAACAATCTGTACAGAGGAGAGAAATTTCGAAGGGAGCTCCTAACACACCTCTTTGACACTGAAACAGATCTGTGTGTGTGTGTGTGTGTGTGTGTGTGTGTGTGTGTGTGTGTGTGTGTGTGTGTGTGTGCGCCAATTTGGAATTGCGACATTAATTGGCAGTGATGAGGCATCAATGTTTTATTTGAAAGTGCAAAGTTACTCCGGCCACTTAACTGATAATGACAGATGGGAGGCCTTTGTCTTCTTCACACTTCTCTCTCGTTCTGTGTGCGTACCTCGTTCTTTGTGTCGCTGTCTCAGTAAAGAGGATCAGGTTTAGTGTCTGGCTGAGAAAACCTCTTTTCTTTCTCTCCGTTCTATGTGTGTCTTTCTCTCTCGCTCTTTCCCCAAGGTTGTTAATTATTTAAACAGATGATGGGCCAGTAAGTGCCAACTACAAAACCCACACACGCATATGGAAACATGACTCAAAATTATAAAGTTATTAGTGGTGGGGTTTTTTTTTTTGGAACAAATTAAGATTTAAAATTAGACTGAAACAGAGAAGCAGTGAGGAGCTTGGGGTAGATTAGGAGAACACGTCCTGGGTGCAAGACGTAATCTGAAAAGTTCAGTGTTAGTTTCATTATTACGTTATATTCTTCTCTTTCTAAGTACTAATATTATATATACATTTTAATATATAATTTGGAAAAAATAAATACCACTGTTTATGATATAACAGGTGTATGTTATGATGTAATATGGTAAGGTATTGGGGTGATACGGTACGGCATGATATGATACAATACAGTGTGATGTGATGTGGTATGACAATGTATGATATATAATATGATATATATGATGTGATGATACGATACGATAATATGGAACAGTATATGATACGATATGGTGTTATTTGATGTGATGCAATGATATGATATGGTATGAAAAGATATGGTGTGATGATATGATAATAAAATATATAACATGATACGGTGTAATGTGATGATATGATATTATATGATACAATGATATATGATGTGATAATACAATATGATATGGTACAATATATGGTATGATATGAGAAATGATATATGATAATATATGACATGATACGGTGTAATGTGATATATGATATTATACAATACAATGTTATGTGATGTGATGATACAATATGATATGGTACAGTATATGGTGTGATATGAGATATGATATGATATATTATTTGATGTGATGTGATGCAACATCATGTGACATCATATGATACTATATGATATGTATGGTATGATATGAAGTGATATGATAGTGTTATGTGATGTGATGCAATATGATGTGATGATATATGATTTATGAAATGATATGATCTTGTCATATCTCATATGATGAGATTTGGTACCGTGTGGAATGATATGATACAATACGCTGCAGTATGATATGGTGTGATGTGATCTGTTATGAGGAGACATATTTTTATTTGTAACATGAGATTTTATTTCGGTTCTATTTATTTCATGATGGAGTATATAAAACGAGAGCCTGATGAAGTACTGACCTTAAGTACACCTCTAGTGTCGTTGAAAAACTCTCGGCAAAGCCTAAAGCCCTTGTTTATTTTTCGGGCCGCTCGTCAGCGCTAGTCTGCTCATTAATCCCTAATGACCTCATCACTGGCCTTTATTTACCGACAGATTGGTCATGAATGTAAAAATAACATTGTTAGCTTGGCCTTAATAAACATTAATGATCCAGAAAGGAAAAGAGACGTTTCTGAATGGCTGGATTAAGTGGTTACGAACACACACACACACACACACACACACACACACACACACACACACACACACACACACTAAATCATCTTTGTGTGGCCTTGAGTGTTTTCTTTTCCTAATGACTTAATAATGTGCACTTTACAGTCAGCTCATTAACTGATTTAGCATGTGTGTGTATACATATGAAAAAAAAGGTGATGTGTGAGAGAATAAAAAAATAAAAAAATAAAAACAGAAATAAAAGACTGAAGAAGGTAACAGAGAAAAAGAGAGTAGGAAATGGTGTGTGTCATAAAGCGGAACCAAAAAAAAGAAAGAATGACTGGCAGGTCATTAGTATGTATTTGTACAGTGAGGAAACACCGGTTCTGTCAAAATGTCAGAAATAAATCGGATACGTGCACACAGTCCAAAAGCTGAACAAAACTCTTGATACAAAACACTACATTCTCTTTCCAGCACCCCAAACACACTAAATCAACCTGGCCACACACCACACACATGTGTATGTGTACATGTAAGTATATTTGTCTGTGTGTTATTACAACCTCAATTAAAATCTAAGTGGTTTTAATTTAGTTAACAATAACTGGGCCCCCAAATACAAAAAATGGGCAAAGGTTTGTGGACACAAATGTGACGGTTCAAAAAGAAGCACATGCCAGTTTTATGCTCAGGTGTCCACAAACTTTTGTCCAGTTTTAAAAGTAAACATTACAAGTAATTTGTAAATGTATCCAGAAACCATTACATCCTCAAGACGGTAGTTTGCAAGCACTCAGGGTGCTGTAATGAGCATCAAGTATGTGGTCTGTAGATAAGTGTGAATGTAAGTGTAGGGAGACAAAGAAAGGTGTGCGTGTGTGTGTGTGTGTGTGTGTGTGTGTGTGTGTGTGTGTGTGTGTGTGTGTGTGGTGAGAGGTTTCGCTGTATGGATCGTGTCAGCTTTGAGGTCAGCTCATCCATCAAGTGCAACTGAGCGGAGCTGTCGTTACACACACACACACACACACACACACACACACACCCTTGTGAGTCCCAGGTGGGAATCTTGCAGGTGGAGATTCCGGACAAAAGAGGTGTGTGAGGTGGTTCATTACTGTACCTCACACACACACACACATACATGGTTGCGGGAAATCCGACTCTCGCTGTTGCCCACCTGTCACACTAAGCCGCCATTGAGTGGAAAGCCTTTACATTTACAGCACTCACACACACACACACACACACACACACACACACACACACACACACACACACACACACACACACACACAAGCTTGCATAATTGCATAATTACACAAGTTGTAAATCAATACATTTGTTTGATCGTAATCATGACAACAATAATATAGTAATAGATTGGGCAAGGTCTGTCTGTCTGTCTGTCTGTCTGTCTGTCTGTCACACATCACCATCCAGCTGTAAGATTTTTGACCCCGTGCTACAGTGATATATGAGCTCCACCTGAAAACCACACTTCTCTGCTTCTCTCTTAAGCTCTTAAGAAGATGTAAGAAGGAACACGGATAAAAGGTAAAAGAAAAAAAAGCGATGCGGGTCGTGAAACACGAGCCCCGACTTCAGAAGTTACTTTCGCTTTGCGCCAACTTTATCTAGGTTGACCTGTGAAGTGACGAGCCTCTTGTCTAGCGAGCCAGTACAAACCAACAGGGTGGGACTGTGGTCTGTTTGGGTGGTGAAAAGACCAGGAAATGCTTATTATCAAGTTTTGCTTACACTGGATTTTTTTTTCCCCCTCACAGATTTCTTATTGTTCCTTGACACTATATATATATATATATATATATATATATATATATATATATATATATATATATATATATATATATATATATATATACACACGGTATATCTCAACCATTAGCTGTCTCGTCGATAGACCAGGTTTTAGTGGTTTATGTTTTTTTGTGTGTTTTTTCTTTTTGCTAGTATTTTTTTCTTAGCAATGCTGGCACCTCTATGTCTGCCCTGTTGCTGTTGCTGACAGGGAAGTCCTGTTTGCGAAAAAAATATGAGAAAAGAAGGCACTATTCATTATTTCACAGCTCAGTTCATTTCATTTTTTTATGAGAAGTTTGCTTAGCCTGAGCTCGTCGTTTTTAAGTCGTTTTTTCTTTTATTGACATCTTTTCTCTAAGCGCCAGCACTCACCTGTAATATATTTACCACTCCAGTGGTGATGTTTATCCAAAGCTCCTCATCAGCCCCTATTTGATGTCCCGATGTGCTAGAAAACACTTCCTAGGTGTGCATGTTAACCTTAATTGAACCTCAATGGGAGATTTTGGAGAGCTCTTCTCCATTATCATCACTATCATTATCATTATTATTATTAAAACACCAACTGAGCCAGAACAGTATTCAACCCTCCAACAATCACTCTGAACAATGGAGGTCGGACAGAAATAAATAGATTATGTGTATTATATGTGTATTAATTCTGAGCTGGTGGTGAGAGTGGCCAGGAAAAATTCCCACCAGATGGAACCTTGAGAAGAACCAGCTTTATAACACTTAATTACAGTTCCAGAGAATTCTATAATCTATAACATATTTGTTCTGTTGATTTATGGAGTCCCAAAACATTACCAAAGATTTCTTACCTGATTGTCAGTGGTATATAATAGCAATTGGAAATAGACTTAAGGTGCCTTTAATACTCCAAACTATTTAATGCAACAGTCAACGATGAACAAACCATTAATAACAGCCAGCTGACCTAACATGCCACGAAGGAGACGTATGTATGTGTGTTTGTGTGTGTGAGACAGAGACTGATGAGACCACATTCATGGGACAGAGGGAGAGAATTACATGGCTTCATTAGTTCCCTTTTAACCGTACTCATAAGGGTTGATAAATGATGCCTCACTGTACGGGCGCCTTGTGATCGCCGACGAATATAAACACCGGCCAAAGAGCCTGTATCAAATGTAAAAGGCGGTAGAGTGACGCTCAAAATGGCTGTCATCCAGTTGGAGCATTAGGAGATGGAGGAATGCTCTATCACTTAACGCTTCACAAAGACAAGTGGCTGCAGATGAGAGGAAGGCGAAGATGGATTCATGAAAGCGGGGAAGGTGAACGAGCACGATCTCTAGCGCAATGCGTTTGTCACGTCTGAGAGATATAAATCACTAGGAGTCTTTTGGTCACGTCATACCACGTTTCTCTAAGGCTATCGGCTAAGACTGCAAGCTGATAGTCAACTATTAGTATTACACTATAGAACAAAACACTAGCAGTTCATCCTTATCCATTGTTAGGAACATTAGTGCTTGTATTAGTACTAAGGAAGTACTGGTTAAAGTAGGAAATGACCTACTATTGATCTTTAGCTTACTGTTTTTCTACAAAATATTTCTGTACAATTACTTTATATTTGATTCACCTTATAAGATATAAAAGAAATACTTTGTAACTAGCAAATATTATGTACTGCATATTTTCTCTACTTGCAAGATATTCCTGGGCTGTCTTGAAAGCACAGCATGTTCAAATCTACCAACACATTTTCATTTACAGAACTGAAAGACCTTTTCAACTTGCCTCTTGACATTTGCTTCCATAATTTGCTAAATTCATTTTTCTGTCTTCCCCTGCAGTGCCTCCTGTGCCACTGGCTGCGACACAGCCCACCTAGTCCCAAGCCCCCACTAATCCCATTTGGTAAATAATATGATATGAATCTACATGAGTCTTTTTAAATCTTAGATAGTCACTAAAACAGAGGCCCTTACTTCCTTAAATGGCTTTTCGATTGGACAATTGTAATTTAAGGAAAGTAGTAGCTCATTGGTTAAGGCTCCGGTTTATTAATGAGAAGGTCTAAGTTAAAGCCCTGGTATCGCCAAGCTACCACTATATCACTGCCCTGTAATGTACATGCGACAAGTATAAATTCCTTTCTTTTATATTGGAGAGTTTTCTTAGTATTACAGATTACCCAGCTCATGACATGTTGGATCATAGAAACTATGAGGCATCATTTCATTTCTTGTTTGGATCAGATGCTTTAAGCACAGTGGCATTACTATAAAATACACTTCATTAGCGGTTACCAGAATGCCACCGTTTAGCCATGCTAAAGCATAAGCCTGTGATATTTCATCATAGTTGCATTTAAATGTCCACTGCATCCACTAATCCACGTTTTAGTCTCTGAAGAAAGCACAATTGCACACTTGGCACCTACGCGACCTACAGGCCAAAGCGTGTGCAAAACGTACTGCATTTTCAGGAACGTTTCCCGTCAGCATGATGAGAAAGCACAATGAGGATACACACACTTTTCCAAACCGTTTTCATCAAGTCAAATATTAAAGTTTGCTCCTTTATTATTTATTTATTTATTTATTTGGACACTCTGTTGAGGGTGCGGTCAAATTATACCTTCGTGGCAAGGAAGGAACCTTCTCTAATATATTTTAAACCAACCAACAAGGTGAAAAAAGTCTCATAAATAATATTTTATAAACGTTACCCATGCAACACAACTCGGAAGACTCAGGGCTGCCAGATTATTAGGTACTTGCTGGAAATTTTACCACAGAATTGCACTTTTTACACAATGGACATTCAGTGACTGCGGAGGGAAACGAAGCCAGGGCAGGTATACACAAAGAAATCATAATTTGCCCCGAGTTGTCCTAAGAATTAACCTCATGCAATTACAAACTTATGTCAATATTCTATTCAGATCACGGAAGGTACGTTCCCATTACACGACAACTTGAATCCAATGCCAGCGTCTTTTTTTTTTGCTAATAAGAACTGTCGTTAAAAAAAATGACACTATACATTAGCATCAACATGAACTGTTTGACAGTATATTTTTTTCGTTTATTTATTCTTCCTATTTGAAATGAATGTGCGATGTATGAAAAACAGCTACATAGGTAAAATAATTATGATAATTATTAAATGAGCCTGGATGTGTGTGTGTGTGTGTGTGTGTGTGTGTGTGTGTGTGTGTGTGTGTGTGTGTGTGTGTGTGTGTGTGTTTGGGTGAGTGTTACATGTGTAAACGGTGTTTGAATAGTGAAGGGGACGCCTTCACGGTTCGGGCCTGTAGTGTCTGCAATATTATTTCAGCTCTGGGCTTTTTGCTGTTATTTTTAAAATTAAGCGTCGGACAGCAAAACACATGTCGCTTTATACAGAGGCTAATCACTGAGGAATGCACACCGCTACGCGCTTTCACTAAGTACACAGCGCAATGATATTTTACGCGGGAATAAATCAGCGCAATTTGTCACGCTCGGTCTCGCTTCGACGTATTCTCTCGCTCTCGTTCCCTTTAGGACTTGTGCGACGATGATGAGCTCGTTGTACCCGTGGCCTGGTTTTAAGCACAAAAAAGCTCGGCTCAGGAGAATTTCAGTGGGTCAGCCTATTCCATATGAATCCCCATTTGCTGTTATAATCACCTCCATTCTTCAGGGAGCATGTTTCGTGGAGATTTGTGCTCACAAGGGTGTTAGTAAAATCAGGTACTGATGTAGGTGAGGTGAGGAGACCTAGGGTTCAGTCAGCATTCTAATTTATCACAAAGGTGTTTATGAGGGTTCTATAGAAGGAGATCTTCAATGCCAATCCATGTAGGTCTTTTTTCAGAGCTGGCTTTGTACATATATCATGCTTGAATAGGTTTCAAGTTCAATTGAAGGGAAATTTTGTTTGAGGAGGTGAGCTCTCTCAGTACTTTTGTCCAAATAGTGTGCATTACAGCTGTTTTATAAAATGAAAAAAAGAAACAATTAGAAAGAAAAAAAACCAAAATGATAAGACAAATGAAAGAACAGTCGACAGTATATGTGTGGAGTGGAAAAGAAGAAAATTGAAACAGTCTGAAGTGTAAGCATATAGCGGGTGGCGCGATAATGAAGTGTTTCATTCAGTGCATCACTGTGATTGGCTGGCTCAGGTTCGATGACATCATCGTGGCACTATTTATTTGATTATTTGATCAAACAGTAGCTGATGGAAATCACACACATGCACACACCCACATACACATTCCAATTTTATTTTGGCTGCTTTTCCAAGTGTGAGTAAAGTCTGGCCACTTTTCATGTGGATCTGATGCTGTTTCTGGCACACACACACACACACACACACACACACACACACACACACACACACACACACACACACACACACAAACACACACATACATACGATAAATACAGTCTGGGATTGGCCATATCCTCTACTCAACTAGTGCTTCCTTTCTGGAGACCGACTGAAAACCAGAGCCTGTGAGTGACAGATCCACACACACACACACACACACACACACACACACACACACACACACACACAAACCAAAGCAAACATTCATTCACATATGCAGGCACTCTGTCTCTCTCTCTCTCTCTCTCTCTCTCTCTCTCTCTCTCGCTCTCTCTAACTCTCGCTCTGTCTCTTCCTCTGCTATTTAATTAAAGTGAGCTTAACTCCCATTGCCATGTGTTGAGTTAGAAAGAATATATGGACAAAAGGTTTGTGGACACCTGACCATACTTTTTGACCATCCCATTCCACATCTAGTTTCCAATTTTGTGACTCCAAGTTTGTGAAAACAATTTATGGAAGAACCACATCTGGCTGGAAAAGTCAGGTGTCCCATATAATGTACATATAATAGGTATGCAAAATTAATGCTCAGGGGCTTCACAGATTTGCTTGATGAAGGGTGATTTTGAAAAGGGGGAAAACAAGGAGCATGGAAGCCTTACTGTAAAATGAAAGCCAATTTGCTTAGTTGCACATTTCTCCTGCTTTAGTTTAATTCGTATGAGAGTGATTGTGTTTCGAGATTACCAGACAACCATTTAAAACATCTACTTAATAAAACTCTGAACTACATGCAGGTAAACATTTAATTTAATGGAACTGTCCAAAAAAATTTGCTTGGACAGTTGGTGCCCAGTCACCTATGCATCTTCTTTCTCTTTTTCTTCTTCTTCTTTTTCTTCCTTTATGGCTAGAATTCCTATTGCAACTTATAGAACCATATGGCAGAAAGTTGTGAAAGTTAGCACACTGATTATGGAGGCTCCAAGGAACCCTCTGGCCAAATTTTGGTCAAATCCTTCCAAAGTTCTAGTGTCAACATTGGGTCAAATTTTGGTCCCATTTGATGTTTCTTTGTTTTGTGCAAAATCCATTGTGCTCTATGATGTCAAGATTTTCCACCATCTTGTAATTTTTTTTCACTATTCCTCCTAAAAACATTGTCCAATTATCACCAATTTGGTACACATAACAGAGTAAGCGCCACAAAAATCTTACACAAGAATTTTGTAAACCACGAGTAGTTTACTTCATAGTAAAACAACAAACCTGCCAAACAGAAAAAGCAAAGTGAGGCTATGCAACAAATGCTAGCACCACCTACTGGTCAATAACAATAACATGCTGCAAATGTTTACATCTTACCACCATTATTGCTTTCCTTTCACCAGAATTGACATCCTACTGCTCATTTCATTCATCTAGAGCTTTTTCTCCAACATTCAGAGAATCCTATTTGTGGTCAAAACAGGCACATGAGTGAAAGTACAAATCGGGCTGAAATCTTTTGTATTTAAATGTTCCTGTGATTGCTTGGGCAACCATTGGAGTGTCTATGAATATATGGCTTGGGGAGTCTGAAAATGTGTGTGCATGAAGCGTGTAGTGATATAAGTTTGAGCCAATAAATTTATAGCAATTCAACTAAAGTAATATGCAAGTTTTTGCATATCTGGGATAAAAACAAGCACTAATTCTGAAAGCCCTGATGGTTCAGTAGGTTAGGCTTGAGAGTTGGTTCTGCTAAAATGCATGCTCTCTGTAGCAGGTGGTGAAAACCAGAGGATAAACCCCCACAAATGTCTATTTATTCCTTGTAGCTGATAGCTTAATTGGTTAAGCGCGTTTGCTTTTGGACCATCTAAGTTGTGGTTTGAATCCGGGTACTGATCTTCTATAAATTTGTCAGTGTATAATTCTTTATCAGTGACTTTTCTTGCTGTTTGTGTAGCTATAAAACAAAAGATAACCTCCCAAAAAGGCAAGTTGTTTGTCAGATTTGGTGGCTCACTTGGTTAAGACCTTCTCTGTTTCTGGGATGCCTCAAGTCCTGGTTCAACTCTGGGTTCAGGTGATAGTTATATAAGAAATTCAGCATGTTTCTCTTTGTTTTTCAATGAATTCTGTGAAACAAAAGATAAACCCCCTAAAAAAAAGGAGAGTAAATTGTCAGCTCCGATAGCTCAGTGGGTTAAGTGTCGATACCCATTGTGGGTACTGAACCTCGGTTCAAGGCCGCCACTGAGTAGAAGGTGCTACGCTTGGGTGGGACTGTAAAATTCCGGCAGAAAGAAAGAAAGAGAGAGAAAGTCCGGTCTGTCCCACCTGGGCCTCCTGGAGCGGTGAAACAGGGGGTTATGCTGCTCTGGGCTCTCTCTCTTATATTTATATATATATATATATATATATATATATTCTACATTTTCCTTACTTTATATATATTTATCATTTTATTTATTTATATATATTGTATTTACTATATATCACTATGTTGTAATTTTCTTTTTACATTTTTGTTACTATATATCTATATCACTTATCACTATAATTATTCCTTTTACATTATTAATATACTTTGCTCTACATATTTTGTCATTTTCTTCTACATTTTTATTGCTTTAATATATAAGTCTGCAATAACTTCAAATAAAAGTATTAGCAGCCCCGCCCAATGCTCAAGCAACCCAAACAGGATTTGAACCCAGGACCCTAACGACACTGAAACGGCAAGTTGCCAGTAGATGCACAACCAACTGAGCCATTGACCGGGATGCAAGTTGTGGCCCCTCTTTTTTTTTTTTTTTTTTTTTTTTTTTTTTTTTTTTTTTTTTTTTTTTTTTTTTAAATTAGTATCACGAGAAAATTTTACAAACACAACTAACACGGGTTCCAAACCCATAACCTCAGCGACACAACATTCGCGACCTACTATCCCGCTGAGCTATCGATGCAGACCCATGGCATGGCTTTTTTGCTTTTTTTTAACCAATTATCTTTCGAATCAGTATCGTGAGAAAATGTAACAAAGGCAAGTAACGCGGGTTTCAAACTCATAACCTCACCAAAACAACACTCACGACATACTAACCTGTTGAGCTATTGATGTGGATGTATGCTATGACCTTTTTTAAAAACAATTATGTGGAAAAATCTTTAAGTTGCACAAATCAAATGCAACTAATGCGGCTACCGAACTCATAAACTTGCATCATAACATTCGCAACCAACTAACTTGCTGAGCCTATTACTAATGCCATAACCTCAGCAAAACAACAGTCACATCCTACTAATATGCTGAGCTGCTGGTACTTTTTTAAATATTTTGTATATAATTTCATTTATATTTTATTTATTTATCTTCGAAATGAATTGATGGACTCGTCATCATTATTTCACTCTTGCAATCTCCAAACTCTGATCATCAGCACTTTGTTACTGTACATAGATTTTTCTGGTATCAGTACTTTACTATTTACTTTTTCAGACATTTTATTACTTTCACTCATTACAATTTTTACATAAATATCTGTCCTTCGTACATTTTTAAACCAGGCTTGTTACTTTAGTTTTAATCTAATTGGGGACATGCTCAATATTTTATCTTGCACACCAGTTTTTAGCCCATCAACCAATATCTTGTCATTGTGTATCATTTCCTGGTTTTCACACACCTCAGATGTAGGCTAGTTTATGTAGCTCACAACAAGCAAGTCAGAAGGCAACAAGAAGTCTGGGGTTAACGATGAGACAGAGGGCGTCATTGATGTAAACATGACTGAGAACAAACACATTCCTGATCACCTGATCATCATCTTTTCTCTGCTTGTGATCTATATGGTGGATGTTCGACCTGGATACATTAGGTAACAAAATATGAAATTAATTTGTATTAAAATATTAATATGGCATGAAGTCCAGTTACCAGCATGACACTAAAACAGGTAGTAGTAATGACTACTTTTTACTTAACCACATGTAGTACAGTGTAGTCAGTACAACGTTTACCAGAGTTTTTTAAAACATGAATTCTATTTGAGCGAAGGATGTGTGTACTTTTGTCATTTCAGTCAGCAACAGGACAAAACCAGACAAGATTTCCGCTCGGTGTTCAGGCTTTCACCTGACAGCCGTCATCACACTCCTCTAGTTAGTGCACTGAGTGTATAAGTGTATGTGTGAAGTATGATGATGGTGGTTTGAGACTTGAGTCAGGTTGCACCTACAATAAAATTTTGTCTTTATAAATACATGTGTGTCTAGGGTGGACATAGATCGGTTTTCCTATCCTGAAAAGGGTCAATATTTATTTTAAATCTTTTCTGCAGTTTTGTGTTAGTCAGTGTTATAAATTTTGAGCGGTGTTTAATGTGTTTAAAAGTGTTTAATAATAAAAAGTGCTCAAAAGCTTCCATAATGATGGTGGGATTTCTCACTGGTTCTCAAAGCCTTTTTTTTCTCAACCATGTCGACCTGCTAATGGACAGAGAGCCCACAATGACTCAGCAAAAAACAATGCTGTATTTCCTTTAAATGGTACATTTTGCCATTATGCATTTTTAATATGTTCCAGGGCTCAAAGCAGTCAAAGAGAGAATTCCACTACTTTCTTTAGTCCAAACATACCTAGCATGAGCGACATGAATCCTGAATCACTCTGCGTAAATAGTTATGGCTTCGCTTTCCTGGGATTGTAGCACATTTGTGAACATAGTCTGGGTGCTTGGCCCTTGACAGTGATCATATTTTATTATTATTATCCTTAGGAAACGTTTTTTAGCCTTATTGAAGAGTCAAGCTAGCTTTTATAACACCAATTAGCATTTGTATTTTTGGGCCACCAATTAGCGACACGGTATTTTCACTCATCATCGTTAGCTTGTTCAGTCAGTATTAACAAAATGACCTGCAAGTCTGAAGCACTGATTAAACATGGAAGTTCAAAATTAACCACCAATTACCGCTGCCATTCATTCTCTTTCACTCTTTTTTTTTCTCTCTTTCTCTCTCTCTGACCCCCTGTTGCTTTTTGTCCTATCGGTTTTCACAAACCACACTTCACCTCACTGTAAAGGTCCGACACGGTGCAGTGCGACCACCCAATCCCGAGTGTTAATACAGCCGTGAATTTGTTTACACTGCCGTTAACAATCCTCCTCTACAGACACTATATTGTTCTTGTTTAAGAGCTCAGCCCGAGCGATGAGCCACCGCCCCACAATGCCTCGCTCTGTTCCGGAAAGACCCTTAAAAACCGCCCGACGTGCAAAGGTTGCCGAGATCTGGTTACAGGTCAGCACCAGGGAAACGCAAACGCCAGGCAGCATCGCGGGTTTCTCGTTGCCGTTAGCGTCTGACATCACTCTGAAAACACTCATAAAACAGACACACAGGCCGAACAGAGATCCGCTCCACAATGAGCACTTATTCTGCACTCTGTGCATCACTTTAACCTCAGGGTTCAAGCGAGACTGTTTTAAAGTTCCTCGTAAAATGTAATTGAAACCTATTACACCAGAGTTGTGGGTGGTTCTTCAGGGGGAGGTGTTCCTTGGCAGGGATTCAGCAAGATCATCTCTGCTGGATTCTTGACCAAGAGCTGTGATGACTGAGGGACTGAATAATAGACTAAATAAACAAATACATCAAGGTATTATATGCAAGAGCAAAGTGTTTAATTCTTCACAATTTAACTTTTTATATATTTAGAGTTGATGGAACATCTGCGAAACAAGTTTATAGCCCCCTATACGGACATAAGTTTGTGGACACTCGAGCATAAGATTGCTATGTTCTATTTTCGAACATCCCAATCCACATTTAGTTCTAATTTGCTCTTATTGTGGCCTTCAGTCTTCTGGTAAGATCTTCCAGTAGATTTTGTGGAGATTTGTGCTCATTCAGACAGGGAGTGATGTAGGTGAGGAGGCCTGGGGTACAGTCAGTGTTTACATTCATCCCAAAGGTGTTCAACACAGCTATGATATTGTGCTAGTTCTCGTTTATTTATGCTAACTAAACAAAACTGACATGGCTACCGATAACGAGCGAGTTGTCATTTGAAATAGAGAAAGTGACTCTAATTAGTCGATTTGATCACATTTTGGACTGATTTGATCACATTTGTGTAATTATAATCAATGAAGTTCATTTAGCTTGTGGCAACATGAAGAGGTCTGTTAATAAAAATAGGATCGACTAGCGCTGCTGACATGCTTTGGGGTTGGTCTTTCACAGCAAAAAATGTAAGGTCTCACACAGGGTACGTGTCGCCAATGAGGCGTTTCACATGGCGAAATTCCAACGGCTCTCTTTCTCTCTTTAGAACACTTCTGGTCATGCTAAGCTAACTGACGTTGAACAAATTAGCCGTGCCATCAGTCACAGCGAGCGAGCGTGGAAAACATGCCGACAAATGAGTACAGACTTAAATCCCTGACGGCCTCCGCCCCATCTGTCAAATCTCCATCACTCTTTTACCACCATATATTATTCTTTCCTTGTGTCTTCACTTTCTTTTTTTTCTTTCAGGCAGAAGTGCTTGAAAAAAGAAAGAAAAAAAAAACACCTGTCCAAACAGCACGAGGCCGGCCTGTCAGCTCTCAGACGGTGATTAAGAGAAGGAGGAGGAGGCGTGAAGCACCAGACGACACTCCGGCCATGGAACAGTAAGTAGCCTTTCAGCTAAGCTTTCATTGTTTCATATCCAGTTCAAGCTGGGAAAGATTTTGTTTTCCATAATCAGTGGGAAGGATGATGCGAGAATTATATACGGTATAACAATGATTTCGCCACTCAGCTCTAAAACAACATGGTTTGGTTTTGTTGTTGAAATCCGTCTTTAATTTTCCAATGATTACACATTATTATTAATTAATTAATTAAATTATTAGGTTAATATAGCTTTCATTTATTTAGCTTGCTGTTCATCACACAGTACAAAATGGACACCACATATTAATAAATAAATAAATAAATAAATAAATAATTCCACATAAATAAATAAAAACGTTTCAAGCTTTAAATGGGTCCGAAAATCAACAGAAACCAGCTACAGATCTCATCTTTTACAGAAATATTAAAATTATAAAGTTCTATATCAATCTGCTGAATAAGACTGGAGCTTGGACCTCGATCCTGTTTTTTCTTTTTTACTTATTTACCTCATTCTTAAATAAACAATGAATTAATGAATAAAATGATTTCATAAAAAATAAATAAATGCTTAATAAACATACATACATATATATATATATATATATATATATATATATATATATATATATATATATATATATATATATATATATATATACAGTATATATGTGCTAATGCTTAATCACACTTAATAAATTAATAAATTGATACTTAATAAACTAATACAACTATTAATTTGTTAGTATGTTTGTTTGTTTGTTGTTTTTTTGCGATGTCTATTGTAATTAGTCCGATTGGTCAAAATGCCTTTACATTAAGGAGAACTGACATTTCATATGATTATCAAATGAAAGATCTTAAACTACAATCCATGTAAAGCAGATCTTCATGGAGTTCGCTTTGTGCTCAGGGCTATTGTCATGCTGGAACAGGTTTGGCTCTCCTAGTTCAAGTGAAGTTTCCAGAAGAACCATATTTGGCTGGAAAACAGGGGTGTCCCAATACTTTTGTCCTATCAGTTTATGTCGTTTAGCTACCTATACATAATTTTAGCAGTAGCATATCACTGTCATATCGCACGCCTCCTGGTGGCGACTAGTGGACTAGAAAACAACTAAATGAACCGTGTTCATTAATAAACCAAGGAGATTAAGATGGTAATTAATACGTTGTACAGCAACAATACTAACCGCTAATGTAGGTTATCGGCTGTCCGATGGGATTTTACAATTCCTTTAAATGAGGTTTAACACACAAAGGGATTTTTCCCTCGTTAGCAGTGTGTGTGTGTGTGTGTGTGTGTGTGTGTGTGTGTGTGTGTGTGTGTGTGTGTGTGTGTGTGTGTGTGTGTGTGTGTGTGTGAATATGACTGGCTGAAATTACAGCTCTTATGGTAGTGTTTCACACATGGCTCTGGTCCCAGGGGACGTCTCCCTTTAACACTACATTGTTACACCTGAAAATGAACAATGGCACTTTTAGGACACACACACACACACACACACACACACACACACACACACACACACGCACACACACACACGCACACACACACACTATTAGAAGTAGTACATGGCATTTTGTGCATTTTGGCTAACATAAGAAGAGTGTGTGATTTTCTAGCCAGGTGTATGACAACAAAGAATAAATGTTAGATTGGAAATATATAAAATTAACTGTTTAAATGTATGTATGTATTATTTTATAGATGTGATGTCTAGCATTTTTCTTACTTTTTAAAATGCGTCAGAAACAATCTATAGCTATTCTATTATTTGTCATATTCATTAACTGAAATTGAGAAAAATTTTCAAAAGCCTTCACATGGAACTAAATCTGAGGTCTTGCAGCCTCTTGAACAAGTTTTTGAGGACATCTTAGATCAATTCGGGGTTTTTTTTTGCTTCTGTCCTGACAAGACCGAGTTCCTGTTGCTGAGAAACAAATTAATAAAAAATGGAAACAAAAATCTTATGAATGATCAGAGATGTGTTATTTTTCAGAACCTCACAATCCTGAACCAACAGACAAATCCTTTGACATGTATTTATAAAGAACCAATAGGGCAGTGTGAGACAGAGCTACTGTTCCCATCCGTGCTGTTTGTTAAATCATTCAATTTTATATTATATCTGACATCTGCAAAGCAATTTCCTGTTAGCATCTATACTTTATATACAAAAGTGTCAGGACAAATGATTTTCCAGACAAAATTGGAGACAAAAATTTCATAGAATGTCTTTGGATGACCCAAACTTGTTTTAGCATGACAATACCCCTGTGCACAAACCAGCTCCTTCAAGATATGCTGTACATAGACGTTTCGGGTTCCCAAACACGTTTCCCATCAGCCACTGCACCGCCTCGTCGCATGTCAAAGTTTCTTGGTTGCACCTGTTCCACATTCACGACTAATTGTACGCAACGGAAATTCATTTAGTGTAGTATTTATGTCAAGGAATTTCTAATTTCTGACCACATTATTTAGTTTGGTACGGTGTTTTTTTCCAATGTGAATTTGAATTGCCATTCATTGCAGCTGATTTTCAGTCGATCTATAAGTGATCCTTTCTAATTAAAAGTAAGCGGATTGAACGTGCACCAAACCAACCCACAACAACGCTTCCGCCGCCTTACTGGAGGACCGAGATAAGAACTTTCGCGCAAGATTCTTTTCGCTAATCACATTATTCTCTGTAATTTATTACCTGACAATCTGGCAATTTCTACTACAACAATTTACCACAAATCATAGGGGCAATTTGACAAATGAAAATGTATAATCCTAATCTGTTTATTTCCTTTAAAGCTACTTTGTAAAAATGTCCATGTAAATGAAAAACAAATACAGTTGAATGGAATTGAATTCACGTCAGGTGAACTTGTGAACATCTCTATCTTACACACACACCTGAAAACACACTTGTTCATGCAATTTCTACTAAATAACCTGTTATATTTAATACACTTGTACCAGCATCAATTACACAAACATGTAACCCAAATAAAAAAGAGTCACTGATGGTTATTTCTGATTGACAGGCTACACACTGACTGAAATAAACAGACTGTACACGTATAAACCACATCCACCTACACACTGATGTGTAAGAATTGCACTGAAAGTAGGTGTACCACTTAAAGTATCCAATGAGGGCACATTAAATGCTTTTAAATCTTCTTGGGATCTTGGAAGGCATTTTTAGGTTCTTTGCTGCATCCACAAATTGCTCTTCAGATGAAAAATCCCTGAATAAATGAAGTTTCCTGTCTCAGTTGAAGAAATACAATCGTTTCTCAGGCCTCTGATGAGCCGAACAGTTCAGATCGCATTACGCCTCGATTACGCACATCGCACTTTAAAACGTATCATCTTTTAATCTGCTACAGCAATAAAAATCCAGTCAGCGTTTTTTTTCAATTAGCAAAAAAATATATATATTTCGAAGAAAATTTTATTAATAAACAAAAACCCTAGCATGGCTAAAGGAATCTAACTTCTAACTTTAAGAACGCTCAACAAACAAGATTTTGGCGACAGATTTTGGTCGATTTACAAAAATATTTGATGTCCATTTTCAGCACAGGAAAAAGAAAAGTCACTGGGATTCAGGTACAGCTTTTATTTCTCTCAAATGTGTTGCTTAAAGGAATGTACTGGAATCCCAAACACAACACAAAGCATTGTATCACATACTGCAACATAACAATACAACTAATACAAAAGAATGATTTGAGTACAATACCATGAGATTTTGTACAATTTGAAAATGTTTTGAATTATAGATTTGTAATGTTTTAATTTTAAATCAAATGATAATTTAAATATCTATGGAATGTTTTATAGCTTGTTCAGAATTTTTCTATATTTTTGTATATGATCCTAATCATCAGATTTTCTCACAAGTGAACCCAAACAAACAAATGAGACAGAAAATGTATATTTTATAAATATATATATATATACATATATATATATATATATATATATATATATATATATATATATATATATATATATATATATATATGTATTTATTCACAAAAATTATCCAATGTTATATATGTATGAGGGGCAAAAAGTTTTTCATGGTTCTTGCTTTAGGTTCTAGGTTCTTCTACAACATTTTCTTCTTCCACATTCAACACTTTGGTCATTACAAAACATTCACTGTCTTAACCCGTTTTCTCTTGAGATTCGGTTCATGGTTAGATGTCCTGACATCTTCCTTTAGAATGTGCTGGTAAACTTCTAAAATACTTGTTCAGTCAATAATGGCAAGCTAACAACATGGATATTAACCAATATTAGCATTTAGCATTTAGTTGGTTAGAAGTTACCTTGGGTTGGTTTTGGAGTGATCGTTGTTGGTTGGACCCTCGTGAGGAGGGTATCCTTAAATTTCCTCTGACTATAGATTTGTGAACTGATTTTCCAGCCTGATGAGCTACAACAACTGATTACCATAATACACTTCCACAAACAAGCGGTGTGAAACACAGCATTTAATATGTCCTCTGTTCTTTCAATAAAACAGGACCCTCACTGTCACCTGAATGTCATTCCATTGGCTGAAAATAGATTGAAATTTTCTTTCAAATTACCTGCTAATCCTAAAAATTCACAGACTTTTTCCACTCACAGATACACAATACGGGATCGTTTTTTTCCCCCAAAAGACTGAATAAAATATTTTTGTTTAATATATTTTGTCCTCTTTTAGGAC